>JASIRB010000030.1:0-21354 GCA_030323885.1 Branchipolynoe longqiensis | reverse complement strand
CCCTCACTCACTCCCTCAACACCCCCTCCCTAACCGACTCACTCACTTCTGCACTCTCACTCTCCCTCGCTCTCTCACTATCCCACGCCCTCACTCACCCACTCACTCACCCACTCCCTCACTCATCCACTCATCCACTCACTCAATCAACCAGTGGCCCGTCCAATGTTTCAGTGAAGGCTTCTGACTTCAAAACAAACGCCGACCGCTGTATGAGTGAGGTACAAGCCGGACACCCGGAGTCAAACCAGCAGGCCGATCTCACCTTGGACAAGGAGGTCATCTGGTAGCAATCACTGAATGAGCAATTGTACATTTTAACAAAAACATTTACAATTACACAAAACTCGCCCACTGCACGCCCCTCACCCCCCCCCCCCCATCCAGATAATACATGTAAACACGGCATCTTATCATTTCCATATATATATTGACATATGGGTGTGCATATATATATATATATATATGTATATATGTATATATGTATATATGTATATATATGGTATATATATATATATATATATATATGAAGAGTTCAGGCGCAAAACCAGGTAAACACAAATCCAAAAATGTAGTTTAAACAAAAGATTTGTACCTAAAATAATATTTATTCTCACTAATTCCACTTTTCATATGATCATATGGTGATGGAGCAATGCACACAAAAATAGGAATATTAAAAAGATTAACTTTTTGTAGCTTTGATTCCAATGTCCATCTCCATATATATATATATATATATATATATATTGCACAGACTTTTGTCCATTTCCGTCAAATGTGAGAACAGACCGTTGGCAGTGAGCACAAAGACTAAATTATTTACCGTAGAAAAGCAGCACGCACAGTCAAACTCACACCACCCAGCTCATGCACCCCACATCCCACATCCCACCTCACATCAACTAACCACCTCACACACCACACCACCCACCTCACATCAACTGACCACCTCCCACATCCCACCACCCACCTCACATCAACTAACACCTCCAATCCCCCACCCACCTCACATCAACTAACCACCTCCCACATCCCACCACCCACCTCACATCAACTAACCCCTCCACACCCACCACCATTCAATCAACTAACTTATCCCACCACCCACCTCACATCAACTAACACCTCCCACACCACCACCCACCTCACATCAACTAACCACCTCCACATCCACCACCACCTAATAATACCACACACTCAACATACTTAATAACCTCCCACACCCACCACCCACCTCACATCAACTAACCACCTCCCACACCCACCACCCACCTCACATCAACTAACCACCTCCCACACCCCACCACCCACCTCACATCAACTAACCACCTCCCACATCCCACCACCCACCTCACATCAACTAACCACCTCCCACACCCACCACCCACCTCACATCAACTAACCACCTCCCACACCCCACCACCCACCTCACATCAACTAACCACCTCCCACACCCCACCACCCACCTCACATCAACTAACCACCTCCACATCCCACCACCCACCTACATCAACTAACCACCTCCCACACCTCCACCCACCTCACATCAACTAACTACATCCCACACCCACACCCACCTCACATCAACTAACCACTCCCACATCTCACCACCCACCTCACTCAACTAACCCTCCCATCACATTTCTATCATAATAACACTCCCACATCCCACAACCCACCTCACATCATCTACTAACCACCTCCCACACCCACCACCCACCTCAGATCAACTGACAACCTCCACATCCCACCACCCACCTCAATCAACTAACTACAGCCCCACCTCCCACACCCACCTCAATTAACTAACCACCTCCCACATCCCACCACCCACCTCACATCAACTAACCACATCCCACACCCACCACCCACCTCACATCAACTAACCACCTCCCACACCCACCACCCACCTCACATCAACTAACCACCTCCCACATCCCACCACCCACCTCACATCAACTAACTACATCCCACACCCACCACCCACCTCACATCAACTAACCAATTCCCACACCCCACCACCCACCTCACATAAACTAACTACATCCCACACCCACCACCCACCTCACATCAACTAACCACTTACCACATCCCACCACCCACCTCACATGAATTAACTACATCCCACACCCACCACCCACCTCACATCAACTAACCACCTCCCACACCACACCACCCACCTCACATCAACTAACCACCTCCCACCACCCACATCCCACCACCCATCTCCCATCAACTAACCACCTCCAACACTCTACCACCCACCTCAGATCAACTCACCCCACCGCCCACCTCAGATCAAATGACCACCTCCCATATCCCACCACACCCCCCAACTACCCATCACCCACATCCCACTCCAAATCAACTACCACCCACATCCCACCACCCACCACATCCCCCCACCCCCTCGGACCGCCCACCCATCGGCCCACTCAATTGATCCCCTCCGATTGCATGAGACAAAAAGCCTCCCCTGAGATGTGGGGGAGGCAGACTTAAATAATAGTTGCCTTGGGACCCCCCCCACCCCCACACCGCCCCCACCTCGTCTATTCCCCACCCTGCTGCATGTTTTTATCTGGCACAGCTTTAACCTGTGGATCAATACTCCACACACAAAGGGGCCTGCATCACCAACAATACAACCATCAAACCAACAAACAACAATAAATACCCACACAACGCGCAACCCACACAAACACAAACCAGCCAACGACAATAAATACATGCACACCGCACAACCCACACAAACACAAACCAGCCAACAACAATAAATACCCCCACAACACGCAACCCACACAAACACAAAGGGGCCTGCAACACCAACAATCCAACCATCAAACCAGGCAAAACAAATAAATACCCCCACAACGCGCAACCCAAACAAACACAAACAACCAACAACAATAAATACCCGCACAACACGCAACCTACACAAACACACAATTCACCGACTCACCGAGTCAGAAATTACAACCCACACAGTTGTGTTTCAGCGCATCTCCCCTGCGTTTCCAAGGAGCGAGCCGAGTGATAACCGTGACTTCCGGTTGGGAGGTAGGTGGGTGAATTGATACCTGATGGCGCCGGTAGGGGGCGGCAGGGACGTACCGGGCCGAAACTCTAATTGTGTGGCATGGGGCCCCGGTTGACACCTCGCAGGCGGGTCCCCACCAGGAGACGCCGGTACCCAGCAACACCCGGACACGGAGTCACGGAACTGGAAGCGGTGGCCGAATCGGTACAGCGCAGGCTTCCCATCCGGGAGATCAGGAGTTTGATTCCCAGTCGAGTTAAAACAATGACTTACAGAATTGATACTTATTGCTTCCTAGCCTAGCGCTCGTCATTAATAGGATAGGGCAAGGACTGGTTAGATTGGTATCAGGATAATGTGACTGAGTAGGATATAGGGTCATGGTGCTGGCGGCCGGGTATTCCAGTGGGACTATAAAGTCGCACTATAAAGTTGCCATGAGTGTGCACTGCAACAAGTCGGTAACCGTCCTGATATGACCTTAGATCCACCTTAGTTGCCAGGTCATAAAACTCCAACAACCAACACTTAGCTGCGAGGATGAAACACGGCTGGAATTACACGCCACTTTCTGCGGATAACTTCTTATCTACGAGTGCTTCTTTGCATATCTATCCATTTTTTTCAAAAAAGAATCTTCCTATGACAGACCTGTCCAGAAGGTCTGGGAGTTTGAAACCCAGTCGAGTCGAACCAGTGACTGACAAAATTGATACGTGTTGCTTCCTAGCCATGCATTCGGCATTATTAGGATAGGGCAAGAACTGGTTGGCTCAGTGTCCGGATACTGTGACTGAGTGGGATATTGGCTGATGGTGATGGTGGCCTGGTATCCCAGTGGGGCAGCACTATGAAGTATCCATGAGTGTGCATCGTCACAAATCAGTACCCTTGCTGATATGATCTTAGTTTGATTGATTGATTGATTGGTGGTTACTTTACCACGTGTCAGCAGCATAGGCCATATTCACGGCGAGCATGATCTTAGATGTTACCAAGATGTAAAACCCCAACAAACCAATTAATCCGGTGGGAGAGAACCAAGCCCTTCTTATACGGAACAAGATGGGGCACAAAAAGTGCATCCTACAAAGCCACACTGTAGACTCTCACAAAACACCAGCTGTGGTGTGTGGAGTTTAGTCGGTTTCTTCTGTGGTTTGTTTAACTTTTACACAGTTTATAATTAAAGAGGATCTTGTGTGACCCAGCGGGGGCACCCAGTCCACTGGTGATGTACATGTCCAGCAACCACTATTATGATTAAGGCCTCAGTCACACTACCTCTTGTGACCACTTTGTGACCACTTTCCGACCACTTGGTGAGCAAAAGTTGGGGACCTCCTTGTGACCAAAGCACAAACAGGCAGGACAAATAATGGTCGGCGATTGGTCGGCGATCAGTCGGTGACCAGAATGACCTGTCCCCAGCGCTGTTATTAGTCGCTGACCTCCGTGCGACCATTTTAGCTGCACGGTCACATTTCGTGCAGCATCTACAACCTCCTTACAACCAAATTAGTCACCAGTAGGTCGGAGACCGGTCGGCGTCCAGTTGGTAACAAGTCACCGACATCCGGACGATCACATTGCTACCGCCCCTTTCTGGTGGTCACACAGTGGTCGCAAGCGATCAATGATGTTGATGGCATCATTAAATTGCAAGCCATGTAGATATTTTGATGGAGTTAATATGTCCTGGAAGTGGAACATTTACTGTTGTAATAGCTAAATATAAAAACTGAATTGCTCACATACTGCCCGCAGTGTGGTGAAAAAAGGAAAGGTTGTTTTATTTAACAACGCCTCTAGAGCACATTGTTTTTCATCATCAGCTATTGGACGTCAAATATATGGTCATTCTGACATATTTCTTTGGAGGAAACCCGCTGCTGCCACATAGGCTAATCTTTCCGATAAGCAGCAAGGGGTCTTTTATATGCATTTTCCCCACATACAGGACAGCATATAGCACAACCTTTGATGAACCAGTTGTGGACTACTACCCGGAGAGTGATGATTGCTGTGGGGTGAAAGTGTGGGTGTGGAATGAAGTGGTGTGTGGATGGTGAAGGTGGAGTGAGGAATGGGAGCTTGAGTAATGAGAGACGGGAGGTCTGATGTAGGCGGACTGGTCCAACAGGGGTGGGTGGCGCAGCCATATCTTTATCACAATGTGTCGGCTAGTGTTCAGAAAAAAATGCTTAAACTATAAATTTATAAATACGGCAATTTGTTTGTTTGCTTAACGACCGCCCAACATAAAATGTAAACATTGGTAAGTGCAGAAAGTGTGATGAACGGAATGAGGAGCAATGTCTCATTGCATTTGATTCTGCGGGAACGACACACCGCCTCCCCCACCCGCTGTGCTTTTTGGACTTGGCTTTGCGTGGATGGACGAGTCCGCCATCCATCCACCTGATTGGGCAGTGGGCTGTCACACCTTTCTTCCAGTCATCTCCGGCTCGTTACTCTCTCGTCACTTATTGGTGAGCCTGTGACATGCAGAGATTCACCGCTACGCTACTACTATGTCTTCCTTTTCCACCCACTCACCCTACTACTACTACACGTTAGTTCTCTTTAGGGCCGCCTGGGTGCTTTTCTGTCTGTTATATATATATATATATGTCTGTACACGTGACACAGAGTCACCGGGGTGTGGCTGGCGCAGGTAACAATAGACGTCACTTGTGGACTATATACTTCATGCAGTTCGGGTCGTTACATTACACTGTCCACCTGTAAATAAAGTCTCGATACCTGCATTACCTCGTGTTTCATTCCTTAACCAATCAGTGATGGGAGCTGAGACAATGGGGTGAGTGATTGACTTGAGGGCAGGGGGTGCAGGGACTGGAGAGGGCAGGCAGTGATGAGAGTGGAATGAATGCTGAGAATGGAGTGAGTGATAAGAGTGGGGATACTGGAGAGGGGAGGGCGTGATGAGAGTGGAATGAGTGATGCGAATGGAGTGAGTGATAAGAGTGGGGTGACTGGAGAAGGCAGTGAGTGATGCGAGTGGAGTGAGTGCTGAGAATGGAGTGAGTGATACTAGTGGGGATACTGGAGAGGGCAGGGAGTGATGAGAGTGGAGTGAGTGCTGAGAATGGAATGAGTGATATGGCTGGGGTGACTGAAATGGGGAGGGAGTGATGGGAGTGGAGTGAGTGCTGAGAGTGGAGTGGACAGAGTGATGATAGTGTAGGGATGAGAGTAGAGGGAGTGGTGAAAGTAGAGTAAGCTATGAGAGAGAGAAAGTAGACTAAGCTTGGTGATCACTCGTTCATCTCTCACCAACTACTGAATTCTCATCACTCGTTCATCTCTCACCAACTATCATACTTGCATCACTCACTCCTGCTTGAGTGATGCAAGTCACATGAACTAACCACATCCTAGATGTGAGTGGAGTGAATGGAGTGAGTGATGCGAGTATGATAGTTGGTGAGAGATGAACGAGTGATGAGAATTCAGTAGTTGGTGAGAGATGAGCGAGTGATGAGAATTCAGTAGTTGGTGAGAGTGCAGAGACTGGAGGCTGTGGAGTCAGTGATGCGTGTAGTACTTGGTGAGAGTGGAGTGGGTGAATTAACTAGTAGTTCATGAGAAAGGAGTGAGTGAAGTGAGTGATTAGAATATAGCAGTTGGTGAGTGTGGAGAGAATTGACTGAGTGAGTGGAGGGAGTGATGAGTGTAGTAGTTGGTGAGAGATGAGTATGTGAAGACAGCAGTTGTGGACTATGAACCGCAGTGACTGGTGCTGTACATTATACAGCAGGAGCCACTCCCTTAATTCTACACGATCGGTGCTGTGACTAATACAGCACTGATCAAACTTAGATTATTTAAAATGTCAATTCCGATAGTAAGATGGCCGGAAGACCAGTGCTCCGGCGCTGACAAATGTCATATTCAGATGAATAAATACTTTACCACACAAAAAAAGAAAAAAAGACAGTCTAGTGAGTCGATTGAGTGATGATAGTCTCGTATCTGCTATTGATTCCCATGTCTGTTAGGGCTCATTTAAAGTCTTTGACATGTTCACAGTCGAACAAAGACCATGAGCGGCGAGAAAGGCGACCGGCGAGTCACGTTTTTTTATCATTTAATACAATGTTGATATTTTTCAGCGAACTTTTCTTTGTACATTAGTTGATTAAATAGGAACATTTCCAATCACAGACAATTGCTATACCTCATTCCACTGCTCCTTGCCCTATCCTAGAAATGCTGAACGCCAGGTTAGGTAGTGGCAATAATCTATTTTTAAGTCATAGGTTTGACTCAACCAGTGTTTGAACCTGGGGTTCAAGTCCTATAACATACCAATGCAAGAGGTGGGTGCTAAACTCATTCGGAGGGGGGGGGGGGGTAAGGCTGAGAGGGGTCTGGAAAAGTAGTATCATTGTACTAGCTTGGAAATGTTGAAAACTTTGGACGGCTCCTTACACACCCTGGAACCAGTAGCACACTGCAGTGCATCTAGCACAGATAACAGTTAAGGTAACTATGCAAATCAGGCGAGAAACAGACATTAAAGGCCCGGTCAAATACACATTAGTGGTTGTAGTTGAACATAGTGAAGGCTAACATAGTTCAACGTAGTTCAACGTAGTTCAACATAGTTCAACGTAGTTCAATGTAGTGCAACGGACCGGCATCCATACTTCTCCATGATGAGAACGTGATAAGAATGTGTGTGGCCCGTGAGTTCCGATTTAAGCTTTGGATATGTTCAAAAGCAAAGTATGTTTGAGGCAGACGTAGCCTCCATGATGATAACATATTCTAGCGCACTTTAGCATACTCCAGTGTACTTCTTAATGTATTCTAGCATACTGTAACATAGCAGTGAATATATGGAGACTGCTTCCTAACAGGTAGTTTGCCTTTCATAGTGACTACAGCACATGTTTGGACTATCCTACTCGTCCCATCTCTTCGTTAGGACTGGCCTACCCAGCAACTATATAAGGAGCATAGTCACACACTCTCGGCACTCTACTCCCAGACATCGAGGCGTCAACATCTCCAAGTCAGTTAGGCCTGAAACCTGATCTGGCTAGTTACAGCTTATGGGATGGATTCAACTTGCTGAGCTTCTACAATTTGGACCAATGGACCTGAGGAGGATTAGTGACTGTGGTGTCTGCCTTTTCCCACATCACTGCTGCTTAGCCTGACATGTACATCCATCATCAACTGAAACTCTATACCTGTATGGTTGGCGACGGCTCACAGACAATGGATCATCTATATATATATCAACTCCTCAAGGCAACTGAGACATAGAAGAAGCACCAAGAGGACTGAGTGTATCTATCATCCATATAGACTACGCAGACAGTTGTGAGTGTAATATCATACCATTGAGACTTGATATGTAACTATACACTTTATAATTGAGAATATATGTTATAAGTACATATTTGGGTATCGTTATTAGTCTTCTTTACTAAGAATAGAAGATATTCCAAATTCTCTTTGTTCCTCACTATATTAGCTAGTCTATAAGATTAGGCATTATTTATTATACGTGACAATACTCTAGTGTTCTCTAGCCTACTCTAGCATATTCTAGTGTACCCTAGCATACTTTGACCCGCTCAACACTGTGTCCGCTCTGCTGTGGTCACATAGCCGTTAGTGGACGAAGTTGAACGTGGTTGAACGTAGTTGAACGTAGTGGAGGGTAACATAGTTCAACATAGTTCAACATAGCTCAACATAGTTCAACGTAGTTGGACATACCAGGATCCATACCATAATGTACCAGGATCTGTACCGTAATGTATTTATCCATACTATTAGGTGGGTCGTCAACTAAAACCTGCCGTACCTTAACGTAGTTTAACGTAGTGATAACACATTTGACCCATGTTAATCTATCCTACGTTCAACTACGTTCACTAACGTGTATGTCACCAGGGCTTGAGTGTGGAACACCATGTCTTAAGTGATTTGAATATGAGCAATAATATTACACTCAAAGTTCATATTTAATGCACCTGTTATTAAATATGAATAAATTAAATTACGGGGATTAAGGGAGCTGTCACCTGACTAAAACAAACTTAGTAGGTCTTCACAATTATTGCGATCAAATGTGACGAGCCATGGAGGGGTGCTCACCAAATGCATTCCATGTATAATAAGTAGAATGACAGAAGCAAATGATGCAAACAATTATACTCCTACGCATTTTCCTACACCATTTCATTACTAATATTTATCATCGTTAATGAACTGGGTAAATAAATGTAGCCACGGAGGACCGAAGACCAATGATCCAATGTTGACAAATGATGTGTTCTGTCTGGTGAATAAAAAACATATTTGCCCCAAAATAAAAGAGTTCACCCTTTCCATCGTTAGCTGAAGTCACAAAACTAGTAATAAAGGAGTACATAGAATGTAATGATGCTGGGCAGACGTATCCTGACCTGCTGTCCCCCAGCTGAAATAGCCCATTTTAAGTGTGTTCTTTCATTAAAATACATTGAATAGTCATGTAAGGAAGACATAGTAAAATCACGTCACCAGATGTTTAACAGAGCAACATTGCTACTACTAGTAGTAGGAGCCATTCTAACGCACTGTGTAATAAAACCAGAGTGTGAAATATTTACAATTGGTTTAGCATGTTGGTGATATACAATAAAGTAAGAGAATGACAAATTGACGACTTTGTTTTATGTGTTTGGTGATGTATAATAAAACCATGGTATGACATATTGACGACTTGGTTTAACATGTTGGTGATGTATAATGAAACTATAGTAGGCATATTTCCAACTTGATTTAATGTCTTGGTGATGTACAATAAAACCACAGTAGGACACATTGACAACTTGATTTAATGTGTTTTTTGGGCGTTTTGTTGTTGTACATTAGTTGTTTAAGCGGGGGAACTTTCAATCGCAGACAATTGGTCTTGCTTATTCCACTGCTCCTTGCCCCATCCTAATAATGCTGAGTGCCTGGCTAGAAAGTGACAGGTACCAATTTTTAAGTCATTGGTTTGACTCGACCACAATTCGAACCCACGATCCCATGAGCTACCAACACGGGAGACAGACTCTCTAACGCATTCGGCCATCCCGTCTGGATGGTGATTTACAATAAAACCACAGTATGACATATCGACAACTTGGTTTGATGTATTGGTTACGGACAATAACACCACAATGTGACATAGTAACAACTTGGTTTAATGTGTTGGTTACATACAATAAAACCACAATGTGACATAGTAACAACTTGGTTTAATGTCTTGGTTACAGACAATAAAACCACAATGTGACATAGTAACAACTTGGTTTGATGTATTGGTTACGGACAATAAAACCACAATGTGACATCGTAACAATCTGGTTTAATGTCTTGGTTACGGACAATAGAACTACAATGTGACATAGTAACAACTTGGTTTAATGTGTTGGTTACCGACAATATAACCACAATGTGACATATTAACAACTTGCTTAATGTCTTGGTTATGGACAATAAAACCACCATGTGATGTAGTAACAACTAGGTTTAATGTCTTAGTTACGGACAATAAAACCACAATGTGACATAGTAACAACTTGGTCTAATGTCTTAGTTACGGACAATAAAACCACAATGTGACATAGTAACAACTTGGTTAATGTCTTGGTTACGGACAATAAAACCACAATGTGACATAGTAACAACTTGGTTAATGTCTTGGTTACGGACAATAAAACCACAATGTGACATAGTAACAACTTGGTTAATGTCTTGGTTACGGACAATAAAACCACAATGTGACATAGTAACAACTTGGTTAATGTCTTGGTTACGGACAATAAAACCACAATGTGACATAGTAACAACTTGGTTAATGTCTTGGTTACGGACAATAAAACCACAATGTGACATAGTAACAACTTGGTTAATGTCTTGGTTACGGACAATAAAACCACAATGTGACATGTTGACAACCCGCTTCTATCTGTACATGGGTGCAGATACTTCAGCTACTGTTAAAAGCGGCCTTGCCCAGGTGAGACCGAAGAACTGCTTAATTTGTGTGAATAATTAATCAAGTTGCTCCTATTTAATCACCCTAACAGATATCAGCAGTATTTTCACAGCAACTATCGTAGAGGATATCCGCTTTGCGGTGGCAACACTGTGGCCTTTTCACTTCATTGACATTCGTCGGAAATACATATCCCTACCCATTAGGGAGCCTATGTAGCCTAGTTGTTAGGACACTAGCCCCAGAATGGCAGAACTGTGGGTTCGCATCTCACTGCAGTTGTAATATCTCTGTCTGCTTGTAAACAAACAACCTCCTACCACACTGGTGCCATGACCAGGTTCTATACATGCTATGTAGTGTGTAGAGTTAAACCTTGCCTGTGTTTGTGCTGTAACCGCGCTCTCTGGATATGTCTAATTGTGTGACTTTCAATTCCAAGGCGATGAGTCTAGTGAGGTGCACTGACCCTCACCATGCACTCAGGAGGGCATGTGTAAGTTGATTGAATCAGGGAGCCTAGATAGGCTAATGGTTGTAATGTTACCCCAAGAATTGTAGGAGTGTGGGTTCGAATCCCACTCTGGGTGCAGTGTTTCCCTCTGTTTGCTCAAACTCCCCACGACTCCTCCACAGTACAGTATAACCCCGTTAAACCAAGCTTGGTTAAACCAAACGATCGGTTGATCCAAACTTTCTTCGGCGGCCCGGCAAAATACTACCATTTATAATATAAAAAAGTTGATTAAACGGTTAATCCAAAGTGTTGGTTAATCCAAACAAAAGTGTCGGGCCCCAGGCTACTTCCGGTACAGTTAACCCAAACATTCATGTGGTTCTAAGGTCATCTGAAACTTTTTTTATATGATGCATGGTAGTAATTTGCCAGGCCTTCGAAACAAGTTTGGATTAACCGATTGTTTGGTTTAACTGAGCTTGGTTTAACTGGGTTATACTGTATGTACATACAAATATTAATCAAAGTGTCTACATATATTGTATATTACATTCCTAATGCACCCGCATTTTTGCCAAAACCAAGTCAAAGTCGAAACCAAAGCTTGGTTAAACCAATGATTGGTTAATCCAAACAAACTTCTAGGG
This sequence comes from Branchipolynoe longqiensis, assembly GCA_030323885.1. NCBI lineage: Eukaryota > Metazoa > Annelida > Polychaeta > Phyllodocida > Polynoidae > Branchipolynoe > Branchipolynoe longqiensis. The sequence continues at coordinate 9,190 of JASIRB010000030.1, read as the reverse complement.
TCCCTTCAAGTTCGGTTTAATGGGGTTATACTCTATTGTACTGGTCTGCAATGTCCTCTCAGGCGAAGAGCCCCACACAGACAGGTGGGCGTGGGTAGCTTGATTGCATCACTAAGAGGGGGAGCGGGACGTAGCTCAGGTGGTAGAGTGTCCACCTGTGAAGGTGTTGGTCATCCTATCGATCCTGCTCAGTGGACACATTTGCAATTTGGGCTATTTTCTATTCCAACCAGTGTTTGACAACTGGTTCATCAAAGGCTGTATGTGCTGTCCTCTCTGTGGGAAAGTGCATATTAAAGACCCCTTGCTGCGTATCGGAAAGAGTAGCCTATGTGGTGGCAGCGGCTTTCCTCCACGGAAATATGTCAGACTGACCATTATGTATTCGCTGAACATCCATTATATGGTATTGCATGGTCCTAAAGTTCTCTTTAAGCTTACTTACTTGATACTTGATACCTAGCCTGGTTTTCGGCATTAATAGGATATGGCAAGGAGTGGTTACCTCAGTGTCAGGATAATGTGACTGGGAGGGAAATTGGATCATGGTGCAGGCACCCTGGTCTTCCAATGTGTCGCCATGAACGTGCACTGTCGACAAGGTGGTACCTATCCTTATATGATGTTAGATGTTGCCAGGATGTAAAACTCCAACAAATATACGAAACCAAGAGGTCTGAAAGTTGTTGAAAAGAAAGGACCACCACATCTTGATACGGGCACTCACGGCTCCCCCGAGATACGCCGAGATACGCCGAGATTCGGCGAGATTCGGCGAGATGGAGGATAACCCCGTGGTGGAATTATAATCAGGCCAGATCAGGGAGGACCGTTTTATTAGTGAATCCCTTTCATAAACTCGATGAGGGTTTAGCTTCACGTGTGTGTGTTCTTAAACGTCTGCTTGTTGCTTTCTCCGACTGTCTGCATGTTAGATTTGGGTTTCCTGAGGTATAACTTGTTATGCAAATATTATTTAGGATGCAGCCACACACTGATTGTCCATCTGTTACTGATTGTCATAGAGTGATATTCCAACAGTAACACCATCATCATCATCATCATCATCATGCTGTCGGTTGCGATGCATCAAAGACTGCTTTCATTACTTGACTGCAGCTCTTAATTTAGCTCTCTGCTGTGAGAGTGATGTCCATGAGTCGGTCTTAATGTCTCTCAGCTTCAGTACATTTCATGAAAGCTGCCTGCAAAAGTGTTGAAGTCCTGCTGGCTTTTGCAAGTTACCAGCAGCACTCTCTCGGGGAGCAAATAGAGGTTTCACATGGGCAAGAACATGTCCACACAGGCGCAAAACTATTTGTCCCTGCAGTGGCTGGTCGGGAGATGTTGGGAGTTCGATACATCAACCGCCCTTAATGTTTTCTGTTTAGGGTTTGCTCCCTTAGCCTTCGGTTCTGTCAAGAACCTGTACCACAGGACAATCATTTACAACTCTGCAGGGCAGGGGTGTCAAACTCCCTGAGGTATTGCAATACCTGCAATACCTGCATACCCTCACATTAACACCACTAAGTAGTTAATTCAGGTATAGCCTTAAGTTACCTTATTAACTCACTATATTTTACTCAGTCACCTTACAATTATGCAATATTCAACACGTCTTAATCACCATGACAACCAATAGACAACATATCCTTGGAGTTGAAGCATTAACTTTCTGAAAATATTTTCATTTATTTTGGATAAAGCAGGAGTAGCTTTTGAGACAGTGTAGACTGTCTCTAAACACAACTTCTTTTTCTCTCATGCCAGGTATTCCTCATGGATAACTCGGTGGATTGTGTTAAATAAAATTGCTGACAATTTGTCAGTAGAACAAGAACCGAATCTAGGTTCATCTCTGCGTGCTGAGAACAAGAAAGGGTGACTTTTGAATCTTCTGCACACCACGACGTGCATCACGATCCGGCATTAACTGTTGTATACCATACAAGAGATTGCTTGTTTGTTGGAGTTCTACGTCCTGGCAACATATAAGGTCATATCAGGGCGAGGCTACACAAGAGACGGCGCGCCCTGATGAGACTTTTGAACAAAATAACCAGCGTTAACAAATATATGCAAGTTTCAGTGGAGTATCGAAGTAGTGGTGATGGCAGACAACATTTTGCCGGAAGCCAAACGCGGCATTCTGTGTGCGCATGCGCTGTGGTCACTTGTGTAGGAGGGGGGCGTTCCACCGCCGTGAGGGATTAGCCTCGGCTGACTAATTACACACATTGCTCCCCAAGTGGCACGCTCCTCTGTCCCCCCACCCTACTCACTCCCTGCTCCCACGCCCACCCCACTCCCTCCCCCACCTTACCCCCACCTTCCCCCCACCCCCCTCCCCCCCCCTCCCCCCCACCCCCACCCCCCCCCCCCCCCCCCCCCACCCTACCACAACCCACTCGTCCTCACCCTACCTCCACCCCAAACTCCTCACCCCACCCCAACCTCCACCCAAGCCCCTCCTAATCAACCCCCTCAACCCCCTCCACGCCAACCCCACCCCGTCACCCCACACGCACACCAACCCCACCTCCACCCCAACCCCATCACCCTCATGCCAACCACCTCCAGCCCCAACACCATCCCCCAAACCCCGCGTCACCTCCAGCAACAACCCCATCCACCTCAACCCACCCCTTTATCCTTCACCCCACCCACAACACCACCCCCTCATCCCATCTCTCTTCCAATGCACCTCACCCCTCTCCACCCCAATCCCACCACATCCCCCCACCCCCGCCCCCACCATCTCCGCAACCTCCTCAGCCCACGCCAACCTCCACCCAAACCCTTCCTAATCAACCCCTCACCTCCTCCAAGTCAACCCACCCCCTCACTCCCTCCACGTCTGTCCCACCCCCTCACTCCCCCCCCGTCCAGCCCCACCCCCTCACTCCCTCCACGTCAACCCCACCCCCTCACATCACCCCATTGCCCCTCACCCCACCACACCTCCACTCCTACCACTCCCCCAAGAGAAACCCTCTTCCTCACGCCAACATCCACCCTATCCCACACCACCCCTACCTTCACCCAACCCACTCGCACACCCTCCTTCTCCTCGGCTACCCAACCGCGCCCTCACGTTCAACCTCCCCCCCCCCACAAACCTGCACCCACCCCACACCCACACCACACCCACCCCTCTCACACACATATCCACTTCCCCCCACCTCTTCTTCCCTCCACGCTCCTACCCCACCTCATCTCTCCTCTCCCTCCTCCTCTTCTTCCCTGCATTCACCTCCCACTACTCCTACCCCTCCCCCTCCTCTTCTTCCCTTCACTCACCTCCCACTACTACTCCTCTTCTTCCATTCACTGACCTCCCACTACTCCTCCTCTTATTCCCTTCACTGACCTCCCACTTCTCCTCCTCTTCTTCCCTTCACTCGCCTCACACTACTCCTCCTCGTCTTCCCTTCACTCACCTCCCACTACTCCTCTTCTTCTTCCCTTCACTCACCTCCCACTACTCCCCCTCTTCTTCCCCTACCCACTCCTTTCATTCACTCACATCCCACTACCTCCTCTTCTTCCCTTCACTCACCTACCCCTCCCCTCCTCTTCTTCCATTCACTCACCTCCCATTAATCCTCTTCTTCCCTTCACTCACCTCCCACTACTCTTCCTCTTCTTCCCTTCACTCACCTCCCACTTCTCCTCCTCTTCTCCCTCACTCGCCTCCCACTACTCCTCCTCGTCTTCCCTTCACTCACCTCCCACTACTCCTCTTCTTCTTCCCTTCACTCACCTCCCACTACTCCCCCTCTTCTTCCATTCACTCACATCCCACTACTCCTCCTCTTCTTCCCTTCACTCACCTACCCCTCCCCCTCCTATTCTTCCATTCACTCACCTCCCACTACTCCTCTTCTTCTTCCCTTCACTCACCTCCCACTACTCCCCCACTTCTTCCATTCACTCACATCCCACTACTCCTCCTCTTCTTCCCTTCACTCACCTACCCCTCCCCCTCCTCTTCTTCCATTCACTCACCTCCCACTACTCCTCCTCTTCTTACCTTCACTCACCTCCCACTACTCCTCCTCTTATTCCCTTCACTCACCTCCCACTACTCCTCCTCTTCTTCCCTTCACTGACCTCCCACTAGTCCTCCTCTTCTTCCCTTCACTGACCTCCCACTACTCCTCCTCTTCTTCCCTTCACTGACCTCCCACTACTCCTCCTCTTCTTCCCTTCACTCACCTCCCACTACTCCTCCTCGTCTTCCCTTCACTCACCTCCCACTTCTCCTCTTCTTCTCTTCTCGCACCTCACTACTCCTCCTCTTCTTCCCTTCACTCACCTCCCACTACTCCTCCTCGTCTTCCCTTCACTCACCTCCCACTACTCCTCCTCTTCTTCCATTCACTCACCTCCCACTACTACTCCTCTTCTTCCCTTCACTCACCTCCCACTACTCCTCCTCATCTTCCCTTCACTTACCTCACACTACTACTCCTCTTCTTCCCTTCACTCACCTCCCACTACTCCTCCTCTTCTTCCCTTCACTCACCTCACACTACTACTCCTCTTCTTCCTCCAGGTCTTCCCTACACTCACCTCCCTCAGTCCTCCCCTTCTTCCCTTCACTCTCCTCACACTATTCCTATCCCTCCCTCCTCCTCGTCTTCCCTACACTCTGCTCCTCCTCCTGCCCCCCTCCCACCGCCCCCTCTTTCATCATGCCCCCCCCCCGACCCCGCCCCTGTCGCCGCCACGTCTCCTCATCCCTCCTCACACTACATGACAATGAGTGAGCTCTCACCGCCTCAGCTTATTGAACAGCTCACCGTTTGCTGAAAGGGTGTATATATATAATGATGAAGACCTCAATCATTCATGGATAATGATGAGGCCTTACAATGCGAAGTCTATGGTGAATGCACATATATATAACTCCAGTGTACTGTAGCATCAGTCTGCAGCATCCACTCCTCACAGCGACCCCCCACCATGTTGTAAAATATTCCGACTTTTTAGGTCTGGTTCATAAATAAATAATATTTTAAATAAATTATATAATATCTCCTTTTCATGAAACTCATATGTGAAGCATTAAGAAAACTGTTTTAATCATATTTAAATCATCCAGTTATTTCTATAAAGTTATTATAATAATATTCCAATTATAAAAGTACCACTATAAAACCTGTCTAATAATACCTAATTCATTCTGTCATGTTGCTAAATGCATGTGCATAATAGTCAAACCAAGTTGTGAAACCATGGTAGATTATGTATATTAAGTGAAGTGATAATTAATATCAGATTGTTCTAAGGTTCTACATCAAATATAACCACTGGAGATAAGAACTCTGGACAATTATTACTGTATTGGTATATTATTACTGTATTGGTATATTTACATGTATTGCTGAAGTCTGTTTGTATTATATATAGTATGAAAGGAGGTAAATGCTGAAACTAAGGGCAGCATATACAGTTGATGGAGACTGGGTTCTTCACCCAGACAAATAGTCTGTGAAGAATGCCACAGAATGGGTATAATAATTAAGTCAAGAATTAAGTTCTGTGTGCCTGTTATGGTATGATTTACAGATGCCAGTATCTGAGGGAGTGTGAGCACACAGGTGACAATGCATGGGGGCTGTGGCTGTGTGTGTGTGTGAGTGTTTGCAGGACCTGCCAAAGCCAGGTGTCAGGCTGGAGGTGGGAGGTGGAGTGTGTGTGTGTGTATATGGTGAGCCCTCCCTGCCCCACCTGGTGGCAGTTTTCTGAACTAAAGATGATAAAATATGTAATTCTCAAAGTAAGGCATGTAGAAACTCCTACTGTTTTGGAGATTGGGACTGGTGACCATGGGTGTGTAAAGATAAACAGGGTTGATACTCCCATGTAAGTGTAATTGGTGAACTTGATGGAAGAATATGTATCTGACTTGGGGTGGGTGGGTTGCCCCCCCCCCCCACCCCTGGCTCCCCCCACCACTGACTGGAGGGGTTCAGCCAATGAAATTCCATGTGACTGTCTCTGACTGAGGAGACTCCCAGCAACTGTGTACCTGTATTTTGAATGTGTTCCATCTGAATAAAAGAGCTGGACAGGGGGTGTGGCAGGCCCTGGAGACAGCACAGCAGGAGGAGCCAGCCCCTCCCTACTAGACTTTTACCACACTTAATTTCTGTTGGATTGATATTTCTTGGAACTGATATAGTAAGCAAATATAGTAAGCAGATACAGTAAGCGGATCATCGCTTGAGTAATATCATACATTAGTGCTTTCCGGCCTCCACACACAGAAGTTAGGGTTCTATTTCCTATGAAGATTCTAGCGTGTAAAATACTGCTAGTTAACAATGGGAGTACAATGTTGCACCCCTCTGATGACAGAACAGGACTACATTGACTTGGATTCAGGGTTGTCCTTTGAAGACACGGATAACACAGAATAAAAATGCTATCTTCATTCAGGAAAATGGGACTGATTGGGGTATTGTGTCGTGGTGCTGGCGGCATGGGACCTCAGTGTGGTAGCACTATGAAGTCGCCCTCAGTGCCCACTCTCACGAGTCGCTGGCATGGAATATCAGTGAGGCAGCACTATAAAGTCGACACCGGTGTGCACTGCCACACGTCGGAGTCATGGTATCCCAGTGAGGAAGCACTATAAAGTCAACTTCAGAGCACACTGTCACAAGCCGGTGACATGGTATCCCAGTGAGGCACCACTATAAAGTCAACATCAGAGGACGCTCCGACAAGTCGGTAACATGGTATACCAGTGAGGCAGCACTATAAAGTCGACATCGGAAGACAATGTTACAAGTCGGTCCCCGTCTTGATAGTACCTTTGCTGTTATAGTATGCACAATCTTAACCAAGAAGCGCATAAAACAAGCAGATATCTGTAGGTATTTATATGCTAGTTATAACTGCTGAACTCTGTTCCGGAATTCACCTACCTCGGAAGCACTATATCAAGTGATGGACGCATTGATGCTGAAATACAGAGAAGGATGGCCAAGGCTAGCGCATCTTTTGGCTGACTATGCCAGAGACTCTGGAACAACCACCATGTGTCCATGCAGGTCAACCCCATAATCTACCGTGCAATCGTGCTATCCACCCTACTATACGGAGCCGAGGCCTGGACAGTGTACAGACGACAGGTGAAAAAGCTGCATGCCTTCATGATGCGACATCTCCGTTCAATCATGAGGCTGGCCTGGAAGGACAAGGTGACAAATAAGGAAATACTTGAACGGACGGGGCTGCCCTCTATGGAAGATCTTCTGATCAAAAAGAATCTCCGGTGGACTGGACACCTCATGAGGATGTCATCAGACAGGCTACCAAAGCAGATCCTCTATTCTCAACTGTCTTCTGGTTACAGAAAGAGAGGGTGCCCTCGCTCTGGTTCAAGGATACCATCAAGAGAAACCTGAAGCTGAGAGACATGAAGACCGACTCATGGACATCACTCTCACAGCAGAGAGCTAAATGGAGAGCGGCAGTCAAGTAATGAAAGCAGTCTTTGTCGCATCGCTACTGACATCATCACAATGATGATGGTTATAGCTTTAAATAGTTAGCACCTGATAAGATGGCCAACTTGGTAAAAGCACTGGCTGGCTTCCCGTACGGAAGGTCGTGACTGTGAACCATGGCCGGGTCAAACCAATGACTTACAAAAGTGATACGTTTTACTACCTAACCTGACCCTTTTCAGTAATAGGATAGCACAAGGACCGGCTTGCTCGGCCACACGATAATGGGACTGACTCAGATATCGCGTCATGGTACCAGTACCATTATATATATCCCAATGTGGGAGCATCATGAAGTGCACTGGCCCAAACCGATGCTAGGCCACAAAACCCCAATGACTCATTTATTCACCGTTTACTGCAACAGGACAATTATGAATATCAGGTGGTATAATAAGATCCCAGAAGTCTTAGGGAGGGCAACAATGATCAGCTTCGGCTGCATGGTCAAGAGAGCACAAGTTAAGTGTGCTGGCCATGTAATGCCCATGGATGAGGATAGAATACCAAAAGCTCTCTTCTACTGTGAACTTTGTAAAAGGACGTAGAAATCAAGGTGGTGAGAAGAAAAGGTTGAAGGACTGCCTTAAATACAACCTGAAGAAATATGATGTCAACACAACAACCTGGAAAATATTGGCCAAGGCCAGGAGTTCATGGCATGCTTCTATTCATAAAGGCACAACACAGTTTGAAATTGATCGTATATCGCAAGCTAAGCAAAAGTGTCTGCAGAGAAAAGATTGTCTCCTTCACCCACCCGACCCTCTGACAGCAGGTACACATGCAAGTCAAACGTGCCATGACACCTTCCAAACACAAATTGGACTCATCAATCATCCGTCACAAGTTCATAACAAATCATGAATTGCTGTCGTCGTCACCACCGATGGACAAACAAGAAGACTGCGTGCAAATCAGTGGAAACTAAGCCGGCAGAAGACTCTCCTCACTGAGTGTGGTTCACAAGTGGAAGTGTGGAGGGGCTTCTTGTGATGTGTGAATAGTGACTGAGTGGAGAGTGGAGGGGCCATGTTTGTGCACGTGTGTGGACATTGATCAAGCAGCCCAGCAGGCGTTTCTCCTGGTGTGTACAACCCCAAGTGTGCGATAAAGACATGACAGCTTTGTAAATGTCACACACTAACATCATCTAAGGATCTCTCCTTTTCTTTCTATGTTGTTGGGTGTTTTTAGGTGCGTTGTCAATATTATTGAAATGGCAAGGCCACATCTCACGACTATCAGTATCTGTAAAGACTATCTTTGCAGATACTGTCGTGGGGTTAATTAAAATGGGATATATTGCGTCTAGATCATGCTGACCATTACACTACCTAGGTTCCCTGATGGCATCACACTGTCCACGCATGTCTGTCTATGTGTCTACTTGTGTGAGCAGTCAGTGCAGACCATTACACTCGACCCCCTGGAATTGTTGGTATTTTAAATGTTTTCTTTGTGTATAAGTCGTGTTAATGCTTAGAATTACATATCATTACAATATACATACAATTACATATACATTACCGGAACCATTCAGCAGATATCTTGTACAGGATCCAAGTCATGGCAACCAGTATGGCGGGGACGGATAAACATGGGAAATATAGATTCTAGAACAAGATTCACACTCACACCTATTACATTCCAGGGGAGGAGGG
>JASIRB010000500.1:0-26725 GCA_030323885.1 Branchipolynoe longqiensis | reverse complement strand
CACTAATCCATGGTTGTGTTATGTATTACTAATGTTGTGTTTCCTTTCTTGTTGTTCTAGGTATGTTCGCTTTCCCATGACGAAAGTCCTCATATTGGAAAGGGTGAGTTCATAGCAACATCTTAAAAAACCCACCCCCGACAGCATGACACCTAAGCAATTCACAGAGCACGCTATACAAACCTGCGAAGGGAAACCATTCACCTAACCACTCTGTAACTGAATGGTCTAATACCCCTGTCACACTACGACGTAACGAGCCAACGTAAGCCTGACGTGGTGATTTTTCTTCATTACGTTGACCTATGTTGGATTACGTTATGATGACGTCAGAATGACCTTAGACTGACGTTGAGCTACGTCACATTACATTGTGTTACGTCGAGTTACGTCGAGGTTTTGGACATGTTCAAAACTTTCAACGTACCTTGAACGTAAGGGTTTACGTTCGCCGTACGTTCTGTACACGTTCAGCGAACATCAATGACGTTAAATGGACGTTAGTCAAACGCTGCTCACTACGTTCAACTACGTTCCACTACGTTGACCCACTTTAAACCGGGTGGAAATGTCCACGCGGCGTAATGGGAATGTCAGGAGAACGTCAGGAGAACGTCAGGAGAACGTCAGGAGAATGTACGTTCAACATACGTTCAACGTTTCGGCAGCGTGTCATGACGTATGTAACATCACGTAACGTTCTTCTGGCGATGGAATAACGTTCATAACGTTCCGTGAGCGTAATGACGTTGTCCTCTCTCGTTGAATGACGGTATCACTACGCTTTACCGATGTTACGCTCTCGTCCACTACGCTGCATACACGTTCAACTTGTGCCCAATTTTCCATACTACGCTGAGAAGTTCAACGTTTTTCACGTTCTCCCTACGTTGATGTCGTTACGTCGTAGTGTGACAGGGGCATAATCAATGCACATGTACATGTAGCTCATGCTACACTTGCACACATGTCCTTAACAGAATTCATGACAAAAAGGTTCTATCTGACAAAGTGACCGAATTGGTGTTATGGATGTAAAAAAATGTTTTATCTACAAGACTGTTTCTCAGCTGGTATTTTTCACTGAGATATATTAAAAATAAGTTTGTTCTATCTGCTTTGCTATCATCCAGTTACACAGCTTCAGTCCTCATTATCTCGAAAGCACCATTTTGTCAGATAGAACCGTTTTATAGTAAGGTTGCGCGATCCTGCCATGTGTACCATACCCAACTTTAGCTTAATTTTAATATGTATATTTATATATATATATGTGTGTGTGTGTGCTCTAAAATCTATTATGGGAATATAAACAAGGACACTGACTCTCTTCAGTTTGCTCTGGCAGTTGGCAGTGGGTTTCCTCCAAAGAAATATGTCAGAATGATCATATTTTCACGTCCAATAGCCGAATTTGATAATCCAGGATTGCAGGCCGGGAAAGTACTGGAATTTGTCTAAGGCCCCTTGACGATACTAGAAAATGGAAAAGCATGACATTATATTTTTTGGACCTATATTCGTTTTTGTATTGAAAGTGATTTTGTGGGTTTGTTATCCTGCCTGTTGATTTTGTTTTATGCTTGTTTACACTTAATATCTTATACAGTGAATCGACTATTAATACGAAATATTTCCTATTTTCATCACCCCCAAAACATATATATATATATATATACGGTGTATCGGAATTATACTAGTATAATAACCCGGAAGGTCCCTCCTTTCCCCCAGCACTCAGTCCATTCATGGACTGATGGAGTCTGGACTAGTCTACTCCCCAATCTCCCCAACATCAGCTCTGATGGTGGCTCCACCACCTGCTTCACACTGGAACTGCCACTCACTGTACCTCTGAAAGTGTATATATAAATATATATACATACAGTAAAACCTCTCTAAATCGACCAACTATGGGACCGACTTTAAATGGTCCATTTAGGGAGGTGGTCGGTTTAGAGAGTTAGAATATCCTTACAATGGTATTGTTGGGACCGAAATAAAGCGATCGATATAGGGGAGTGGTCGATCGGTGAAGAGGTCGGTGTAGAGAGGTTTTACTGTATATATATGGATAGTGATAAACCCGTTATTGCGTGTAATAAGCTCTGTAGTTCCTCATGATGCGATATCTGCGTTCAATCATGAGGCTTAAAGGCCCTGTCACACTACGACGTGTGTTCCGGCGTGCCGCCAACGCGCACAATATTTGCAACCCGTCGAGAAACGTCAAACTTTTCGGCGGTTTGGGAGAAAGTTTGACGCGGCGCAGCGTGTTAGTAGCGTGCTATGAGCGCGTGGCCAACGGGCTTCGACGCACGGCGGAACAAAGTGTCAACGTCCTGCCAACGGGTTCCCAGCGTGCCATCAGCGTGTTATCGGCCCGTTGTCGGCGCGCCGCCCGCGTGCCGACGGCGTGCGAGTAGCGCGTCATTAAAGGTTCGCAGAACGCCGGGTAATGTTAGGCGCGCGGGAGACACGCCAGCAACACGTCAAGACGCGCCAGCAATACGTCCAACGCGTCGCGAAACGCTGGAGCAACGCCAATAGCACGCCCACTACACGTCGATGGGAGGTCACCGACGCGCCGACGGAACGATCGCAGTTTGGCAAAATAAATGCCAACTTTCCGCCGGCGCGCCGCCAACGGGTGTAGACGTGTTGCTAATGCGTCCGTAACGCACCCGCCAACACGCTGACGCGCGTTGCGGCCGGTCGAAAGTTTTGTGCAAGCACAAAGCGATTGGCGCGTTCCGGCGGGCGCCGACGGGAGCCGACGTGTTGGATTACACGTTGCTATCAGTCTACGTGTACCGACGCGCCAGTAACGCGCCGGCAACGCGCCGGAAACGTACCGACGTTTCGCCCAAAAAGGCAACGCGTCGCCATGCGTCGAAGCGTGTTCGTAAGAAACGTCGTAGTGTGACAAGGCCTTAAATAACTGGAAGGACAAAGTGACAAATAAGGAAATACTTGAACTGCCCTCTATGGATGATCTTCTGATCAAAAAGAATCTCCTGTGGACTGGACACCTCATGAGGATGTCATCAGACAGGCTACCAAAGCAGATCCTCTACTCTCAACTGTCTTCTGGTTACAGAAAGAGAGGGTGCCCTCGTCTCAGGTTCAAGGATACCATCAAGAGAAACCTGAAGCTGAGAGAGACCGACTCATGGACATCACTCTCACAGCAGAGAGCTAAATGGAGAGTGACAGTCAAGTAATGGAAGCAGTCTTTGTCGCATCGCGACCGACAGCATGATGATGATGATGATGATGAGTGCCTCCCCTTTTTCTCCACCACCCCCTCTATCCGGGGTTGGGGGTCCTGGCATGCACAGCTCCACCCCTAGATAAAAGATTCACCCGGTACTTGTAGTACACGGGTGAACGACAACATAGTGTAAATACGGGCGAAAATAGCTTTAGCATAGAACAGGAAGTAGAATGCCTGCCTCCAGTATCAAATGGATACTTATATAGGCACAGAGTTGGTGAAATGGGAGAGAATGCAAAAAGACAAGATGGCGGTCATAGAACGCCGTGGATTTCACTTTTAAATCTTATTAAACTAGATATTTTATTATATTTTTCAACTCAAAGGTAGCGGGGAAATATGAAGACATATACAAAGAATAAATGTTGCTTCTTAGATTGTGAAATTAGGCTCTCATTTCATTTCCCCACTTTTTCGACCATTTTTATATAGGGCTGGTATTCACCCGTGTACTGCGAGTACCAGGTGAATCCTTTATCTACTCCACCCCCTGTGTGGGGCTTGACACTTCACTCACTCGAAAGTTGTTCTTTTACCGCCAACTCATGTCTTCTCTCTTATACCATAACTTGTCCGCTATTTTTATAGGATAAACGGAAGAATTATTATTATAATATATATATATGGGTCAGCCTCACGAAAATGGGCCAATCGGTGGTTTATTTAAGATGTTGGCATCACAATTCTTAAAATGTAGTGCATTTCTTTGTTTTATATTAAATTATCCTAGAAACAAATAAGGTTGTTGTATTTTATCTACCTTTACATTCAGGATAAATTTAAGGACTTTGCAACACTCCTCTGTCAATGCTAAACCATAATTATGATGATCGACGCCCACATCCAATGATCGACGCTGACAACTTTAACAGATGTCGGCGTCGCAATTCTTAAAGTGCAGTGCATTTCTTTGTTTTATATTAAATTATCCTAGAAACAAATAAGGTTGTTGTATTTTCTCTACCTTTACATTCAGGATAAATTTAAGGACTTTCCAATACCTCTGTCAATGCTAAACTATAATTATGATGATCGACGCCAACATCCAATGATCGACGCCGACAACTTCCACCAATTCGCCTCTTTTCGTGATACTGACCCATACATATATATATATATATATATATATATATATATATATATATATATATATTGCTTGTTGTTTGTACAATAAATGATAGTTGATATGGGTATAAAGCACCACTTTTGGTGTATTTACAGGAAGGGTGGTTTTGTAGTAGACTGACCTCACCAGACAATGACCCACATAAACAAGTAGTTGATTGCGGAGTGGTTTCTAGGTGGACTAATGGATGGGACGCGCGCTCTGGAATGGCAGACATGTGGGTTCTGACCCCACTCTGGGCACGGTGTCCCATTTGTATCCATCTCCAAGTGACAGTTGATTGGTTGACGGAGGTAGTGCGCCTTGTGGACAACAATGGAAGTAGTGTATGAACCCACCGCTAGGTGGGGCTCCGTACTCAGGAGTTAACCGGTACAGCAGGTGGGCAGGTAGATAAAATATTCACCCCATACTACAGTAGCCTGAGTAGCGGTGCAGAACAACCCTATATAAAAAGTGGAGAAAATGTGGGTAAATGAAATGAGCACATAAATAATTCTAATCTAAAAAGCAAAATTTATTCTTCATGTACCGTGATATATTTATCATCAACTTTTGAACTGATTAGTAGATTAGTCCAGTAGATTATTGAAGTTTAAAGTTTGAATTGACAGAGCCCACGTGTCAACATCGCAGCCATTGGCAGGAAGTTGAGAGGTTCCTGGGTAATAATCCAATCCAGGTCAGGAAGCAGTCATTTTAATTGGCTGAGGTAGTCAGGTGGTACAACTAGCTCATTCAAACATGGAGGATTTACTTCATGGACTCTGTCACTTCAAATTGATTTTATGGACAGGCTTGAATTATTCACAGTCTATCAGAACAGCACACCATCGGGACAAGTGACGAACCATCGCATCCAACCCTCGACTAGAGGACGGAACTATTGATTGATTGATGCATCAATATTATGTGATTTGAACACCCTGGAGAGTATATGTTGAGGGAAAACATATACAATCGGATTGTAGCTATTGGATTTTAATCAATATATGATAGGAATGCCAAATTACAACCATCAACAGTGAGACACATTTTCTCCAACTTTTACATAGGGTTGAAATTCACCTCTGAACAGAGTCAGAGTTGAATCTTTTATCTATGTCAACATGAGCTGCTCAGACACTGTAGCATTTCCCAGCAGGCAGCTCCGGACGGGGTGGCCTAGTCGATAGAGTGCGGGCCTCGCGTGCGGAAGGTCGCGAGAACGATTCCCGGTCGAGTCAAACCAATGACTTATAAAATTGATACTTGTCGCCTCCGAGCCTGACACTGTGATTTTACTAATTTTTAGTGGGTTTGTTATCCTCTTTCTGAGTTTTTATATTAAGACGATACATCTATTTGTCATTATTTATTATACTTATTTACACTTCACGTCTCACACACTGAATCGACTATGAATACAGACAGCCCTGTTTCAGGGTACGTTAATTTAATAATTGTCTTCAAAACGTCCGGGAATTTTGCACTGAAAGGTCCTTGAAAGTCCGTGAATTTGATATGTCTACATGGGTGTGAACACTTCCGGTGACTCCGTGTGGTGATGGTGTGCCCTGTAGCCGGTGTCGCAGTTTCAGTTCTCCACCAGTTTCAGTTCTCCACATCGCTTCTGCGCATGCGTCAAAATCGAACAGCATCGTCAAGGCATTGTCAATGGTCGTGAGCAATTTTCATACAGAAAAAGTGAAATATCTCTAAAACCACACCACCTAGAAACAAATCGCTTGGTACAGATATAGAAAACGTATTTACCGAAAAGATTATATTAACTTTATAAGGTTAGTGACACTGACACTATAGTGACAGTATGCGGCAACGATTTGCAGCGATCGGCGACGGTTTGAATCTGGCTCGATGTTGACACATGCGCAGACGATGCTGTTCGATTTTGACGCATGTGCAGAAGCGATGTGGAGAACTGAAACCGCGACACCGGTGTGGTGGTTTCAGCGTGTTCCCGTGCTCAGACGTTGCTTCTGCGCATGCGCGGATTTCGCATCAACTCGGATCACCCGAGACACTTATTGGCGCATGCGCACATCCTACAATGTAGGGTCGAATAATCGAATACGCTTCTCCGTGCTTCGGTGGAGAATTTTTTTTTTTTTTTAATAGCCGATAAAAAATACAGCAACATAGGATTTAAAGTATTTTATGATGGCCTTGTTTACCTATATTTCCATTTAATTAATCTAAGTTATTCTTTTTTGGCACACGGCACGTGTATTTGTCGACTCCACTCGCCATGTTCTATTTGAAATTCTGACGACTGGGATGACCCGAGTCGCCCGGGTTGTGTTAATCGATTACGGCCATGTTTATTAGATTCTGACGCATGCGCAGAAGCGAGGGACACGTCTGAGCACGGGAACACGCTGAAACCACCACACCGGCATGCACTGCGATGTTGTCCGATTGGCTGAGGCTGTCTGCGTCCAGACACAAAGCACACAGTTTGCGCATGCGTTATTCACAGGTTGAATCCATTCAGCACGACTAAAATCTGAGAACATATATTGGTTGGTCCATTGGTGGAGTTTTACGTCCTGGCAACATCTGAGGTCATATCAGGACGGGTACTGACTTGTGACAGTGCGCACTCAGGATGACTTTTATAGTGCTGTCCCACTGGGAAATCAGGGCGCTGGCACGATCCCACACACTCACATTATCCTGACACTGAGCTAACGAGTCCTTGTTCTATCCTATTAATGGCTAGGAAGCGACAAGTATCAATGTTAAAGTCATTGGT
The DNA here is from genome assembly GCA_030323885.1 of Branchipolynoe longqiensis. Classification (NCBI taxonomy): domain Eukaryota; kingdom Metazoa; phylum Annelida; class Polychaeta; order Phyllodocida; family Polynoidae; genus Branchipolynoe; species Branchipolynoe longqiensis. The sequence goes on along the minus strand of JASIRB010000500.1, from coordinate 19,567 downwards.
TTGACTCGACCGGGAACCGAACTCCCGACCTTCCGCATGCGAGGCCCACGCTCTACTGATTCAGCCATGGCGCCCGGTGGGAAGATCTATTGTAATGTGGTCAGACTCAGGTGTGAACTACGTGGTGCTTTATTCACCAAACAGCCTGAATATAATACAACACTTTATTTGGTTTAGTTTGTTTTTGTTTTACACAGCAATTAACTGGGCGCCGTGGCCGAATCGGTAGAGCGCAGGCCTCCCGTGCGGAAGGTCGGGAGTTCGGTTCCCAGTCGAGTCAAACCGATGACTTACAAAATTCATACGTGTCGCTTCCTAGCCTGGCACTCAGCGTTAATCAGTGTTAATAGGATAGAGCAAGGACTCGTTGGCTCAATGTCAGGATAATGTGACTGAGTGTGATATCGGGTCATGGTGCCGGTGGCCTGATTTCCTAGTGGGGCAGCACTATTATATAAAGTCACCATGAGTGCGCATTGTCACAAGTCAGTACCCATCCTGATATGACCTTAGATGTTGCCAGGACATAAAACTCCAACAACCAACCAATCTAACACAGAATTAGTTCGGTTGTGATTCTTTGTGTGTTTTTAGTTGGTTGGTTGTTGGGGTTTTACGTCCTGGCAACACCTAAGGTCATATCAGGACAGGTACCGGCTTGTGACAGTGTGCACTCATGGCGACTTTATAGGGCTGCCTCACTGGAAAGCCAGGCCTTCAGCACCATGACCCAATATCCCACTCAGTCATATTATCCTGACACTGAGCCAACCAGTCCTTGCCCTATCCTAATGATGCCAAGCGACTGGCTAGGAAGCGACAAGTACCAATTTTGTAAGGCATTGGTTTGACTCGACCGGGTCCAGACGGAATGGCCGAATGAGTTAGAGGGTCCGTCTCCCGTGCTGGTAGATCATGGGGTCGTGGGTTCGAACCATGGTCGAGTCAAACCAATGACTTAAAAATTGATACTTGTTGTTTTTTAGCCTGGTGCTCGGCATTATTAGGACAGGGCAAGGACTGGTATGCTTAGTGTCAGGATAATGTGACTGAGTGGGATACCAGGTCATGGTGCCAGCCGCCTGGTTTCCCAGTGGGACAGCACTGGGAAACCAGTTGCCATGAGTGTGCACAGTCACAAGTCGGTTCCCGTCCTGATATGACCTTAGATATTGCTAGGAAGTAAAACAACAACAAACAACCAAAAGACTCGACCGGGAATTGAACTGCCGATCTCACGCACGGGAGGCCTGCGCTCTACCGATTCGACCATCGCGCATGGTGTGTTTTTAGTTCGTTCCAGTGGACTGTAGGTGTTTCCCGCTAACACCCCTTGTCTTCCATGTTGCTGAAATTCATTCATACATATTGCATTGTGCCGCAGTGTTGTAAACAAATGTGTGACGGCTGTGCAAACCGTGCTTTGGATCCTGCATGAATCAGGTGTAACCAGAATGCGCGCCATCCCCGTAATGTGCGCAGCCTCAATGTTGGACATGAATCAAATGCCACACCTATTTACATCGTGTGGACTGAACGCATTAAGCGCCCCATAGACCAGAAATGCTTACAATGCACATCACCGGTTAAAGCTAGGCTCTGCATCAATCCCTGGACTAATGCTGCGTTCACATGAACTGGTGAATATGGTGTTTCCCACGTCACAACTGGTGAATTGTGTTCAACTGACTTCACAACTGGTGAACACTACAGATCTGTGAACTGGAGATTTCTTAAGCGGCTCGTTATTCACCACTTGTGAAAAAATGGCAGCGAATGGAGAAAAGTTGCATGGTAACTTGTAAGGTTCCATAATAAATTAACAAAAATATGTTAGTAATAAAGCCATAGTCCATGATGTGTGGTCTTAAAAGAAATCATACATGGTGTATAATATGGTAGTGGATGCTATATACCAAAAACGTGCAGTTTACATGTTATTTATGAATGTATTGTAGTTTGCCTCTATTATCACCCAGCCTGAAACGTTCAATTTTTTTAATCATAGACCGCAAAAACTTGCTCAAAATTAATTATGTCAATCATATTTGATTAAATCTATGTATCTAAACTTAGATTCTGCATTAATGTAATGGTTCCACCATAGTAAAAAAGCTAAAAGCCTTCTGGAGTCCATATTGTCATTGTTTACCACGAATTGTCAAATGAACGCTCTCAGTTTACATGGTCGTGTTCACTGGCAGTAAGTGGGAAGTTCACCATATTCACCAGGACGCTATGAATGCAGCAGAATTCACACTATTCACCCGGTGGCCATGTTTAGACCAGACCGAGGCCACGTACACATGTGCGAGGCGCCGCTGTACGAAAAGTCATGTGAATACTTTTTCGTCGACCAAAACCTCTCAAAATCACTCAAATTTGAAGGTTTTCATTGTTTAAACTACAATATTCATCTTTACATACCTATTTTCTATCTATTGGACAATTTCCACGAAGATTGGGTGGCCCTTGCATGGTGATTTTCCCATTCTTTAACTACAATGTGACTGTCAACTTCAAGTCTCTATAGTTATGGTGGTATCATGTACCATGCAACACTGTCAGCGTAGTTATCTGTGTAACACAGTTAAACAACTAGTCTTAGTAATTACAAATTAATAAAAGCTTTAAAAGGGTTCAAATATATTTTTTAAATATATATATATTAAGAAAGTTATGCAATTTTGAATTTAAGAAAAGATTGGCAGCCAAGGTGAGCGACTTTGTTGACATTGCCTACTGAAATTCATCTGATCATCACTCAATCTTCATGAAAATTGACCAATAAATAGACAAAAGTTATGTAAAAATGATTATGATAGTTTCAGAAGTGGATATCTTCAAATTGTACTCCTTTAATTTGCGTAGTAGTTCGCATACAGCAGTGTCTTCTGGCCATTTCCAATACCGATGCGTACTCCGCCTCGTTCTGATGCCGAAGTAGGTCACGCGTGAATAGTGTGAATATTGTGTTGAACTGTCATTATAGATATATATATATTTACGATCTCTGAATATATTCAGATACTGTGTATATATCTACGTTCTCTTCTATATTCTGGACTCGTGCACGGTCCCATTTCACTATAGTGCCGCCATCTGGTGGAATCCATCTGTCCCATTTTGCAGTAAACCATATCGGTGGTGCTACCTATTGGCGGAGTTAACAACACTCACGGTTACGTGACTCAAAATGGATGCCATTCGGGTCAAAATGACCAATGTTAGTCAAAACCATCATTATTAATATGAAATGTTTATGGTAGGCACAACAAAATATGCTATTAACAACCTATACATGGCGAAGCATCAGTGGAGTACGATGATGCGCGTTGGCAGCGCCGATTAACAGAGGAATAGTGATCGGAATGACCCTAAGACTTAAAGTTGCATAGTCCGATGAAATATCAAATTTTCAAAACCAAACCAATTATCTAGATTTGATTTTATATATCTAACTTAGATACCGATGCACTTATTAAGCATTTATTTCTGCGTAGAAGGCAATACTGAGTCAATTTAACAGAACCTGTTACTGCAGAAGTCTATGGTGTCAGAGGTTTGGCAAGCTTGCCAAAACTAATTTTGTATGTTTGCATTCTAAATATCTCAAAAGTTTACCATTTAAAATGAAACTAACTTTGAACTAATGTAAAGTAGATACTAGTGATCGAAATATTATATTTATCTCAGAAAAAATACAGAAATTCGAAACCATCGGACAATGCAACTTTAACGACCATTTGGTATTATATATATAATATAATGAATTATATATACTGCAATTCTCGGAAAATAGGGTTCTGCAGTTGAAGATTTCTGAAGGCAATAAAGTGACACCCACCCACATATCCATGCCTGCAATACCCCCACCGACATTCCAGTGCAAACTGCACAGTGTAACAGGGTGTCAAGGAATACACTGAGCACACGTCTCTCACCATTGAGCAATCAGCATGTCAGGAAATCCAAGATGGCCTCCAAAATGATTTAGTGCATTGTTAATGCACAAATAATTATCACCATTAATAAATATATTATATATATTTACAGTTACACAATCGCCTACAGATGAGCAATGTGACTAGTCTTTAGGGTTTTTCACTCTAGTAACACATGAGGTTATATCAGGACAGCTACCAACTTGTTTCAGTAGTCACTCATGTCACATTTTATATAGTGCTGCCCTGGCGGGATAACGTACAGCTGGTACTTCGACTCAGTGATACTATCATGGCAGCAAGCAAACCAGTCCTTGCCATATCCTAGTGCAATTTACAGGCATAGCTAATTTAAGAGATAATTTAAAATAAACCTGTCGAGTAATTTGTCCAGTTATGACTTACCCGCTTACAAATCAGATACTTGTCGCTTCCTAGCTTGGCACTCAGCATTAATAGGATAGGGCAAGGACTGGTTGGCTCAGTGTAAGGATAATATGACTGAGTGGGATATTGGGTCATAGTCATGGCAGCCTGATTTCCCAGTGGGGCAGCACTATGAAGTCACCATAAGTGCGCCCTCGTACAAGTCTGTACCCATCCTGATATGACCTTAGATATTGCCAGGACGTAAAACTCCCAACAACCAACCAACCCTTCTATGTAGCTTCAACAGTTCAGTAGCGAAGTTAGATATGTAGAATTAGTTCTAGATAATTGTTTTGCTTTTGACAAATTTGATGCTTCATCGGATTATGTAGCTTTAATTAAAGTTGTATAGTCCGATGGTTTTGAGTTTCTGTTATTGTTCTGAGATAAATATACTGAATTGATTGTTATAATCTACTGTACTTTAGTCTGAAGTAACTTTTATTTTAAGTGGCTAACTTCTGAGATATTTGAAGTGCAAACATGTAAGATTAGTTATGGCATGCATGCCAAAACTCTGACTCCATAGGCTTCTGCAGTATCAGGTTCTATTGAATTGGCTCGATATTCCATTCTAAGTGGCAACAAAGGCTAATAAGTGAACCAGCATCTATACTAGATATGTAGAATCAATTCTAGATAATTATTTTGTTTTTGAAGATTTGATGCTTGATCGGATTAGGCAGCTTTAATGCCATTATCATTCTTAGCTGACAAGCGTAAACTCTTGAAGTGAAGCGCGTTTGTTTGTTACTTTGCCCGTACCACCCAGTTCTTCTTAATTAAAGTTGCATAGTCCGATGAAAGCATCACATTTTCAAAAGTAAATACCTTATCTAGATTTGAATCTATATAACCCATGATGGCCACTGCCTGCTCTGCTGCAGACCTGACATAGGCCAACAACATTGCCATCAGCTGCTCTGAACACTGTGTAAAAATATACGGATTTTCGGTTAAGAATTATATATTGGCAGAGAGCATTATTATTGTTGGATGCCGGAGTGGGACTTAGGTTATGTAAACTAAAAGTAACTAAAATTAATAGAATCCCACTCCCATTGTACATGATACTGAGTGAGGTAAACTATATGTTATATATTATGAGTGGAGTTGATGGAAATGTACATGATGCTGGGTGGTGTAAACTATCTGTTATATATGATGTTTGGAGTTAATGAAAAGAGTTCCTTTGCAAGAAACAGTACAGGATTATTGAAATGTTTCTCTATGTGTTCATAAGGGATACAATTGGAGGAAAAGAACGATTTTGCTATATATATCTATATACATATCTGTAACTGTATGCAACATCCTGTCCACCCAGGACCACCGACTGACCCACCTGCCTAATTTGCATATGTATAGAGTGCACCACCTGCAGCTGGTTTGAGTGACAGCCCCCACTGGGGGTGGTCACCCACCCAGTCTGTGGGGAGTGTCTGATTGGCTGGCTGGGGAATGTCCGGTCACCTGACTCCCTTGGCCTATCCTGACCACACACTAGTCTCAATTAAGTAATTATTCAAAATTCTGCTTCTGAGACACTGAAGAGACTCACTCTCATCCTGGCTCTTGAGTGAGACAGACCGACTTTTGAGCAGGACCCCAGACACTCTGTCTGATGCTATCCAAATTCATCTATTCAAATTGAGTGTATCCACAGCCATAGGACTCCTGTCCCATGGGTTGTGGGCACTGTTTCAGTATACAGGCTAAAGTGACAATGAGACATAGTGTGGGCAGTATATGAGGAGTGCAGGTGCTAGGTCACATGTAAGGGGGATGACAGGAGTTGCTGCCAATAAAGCACAACTTATTCACTGTTCATCTTTGTGACTAGTTTTCCTTCCTCTTTCCAGACATGGTTAAATTGATTAGGCTGATTGCATCACAGGTGAAATGAAGGGGGAGAGTTTTGTAATTACATAGGGTGCTCACAGCGGCAGAGCACTCATGTTTTTATAACTGGGAGAGCAGCATTTGAAATAGACAACTGGTGGAAGGAAACGATGAAGAAGAAATATATATAACGAACTGGCGGAGTTATTAAGCATTTGGTGCTACTAAAGAGTCTATAACGCTAAGACGGCTCACTCCCTATCTCTGCCATCTCCCTATCTCTGACATCTCTAATGTAAATTTCGCAATGCCACCTTGTGGTGGGTTTGATCAGCCCGGCTGCTGGCTGGTGTTTCACATTATAATAACATGGATGCTCGGCCACGTTGAGCACCCCATGCTACTACAATACTCTTCCCCTTCATATCACCTGTGATGCAGTCGTACTAAACCAATAGTATCAACTTATCAACCTAACCCCTCACCTTCTACTGTCCACACTATGTCTCATTATCAACTTAGCCTGTATACTGAAAGCAGTGCCTACAGCCCATGGGACAGGAGTCCTATGGCTGTGTATACACTCAATTGGAATAGGTGAATTTGGCTAGCATCAGACAGAGTGTCTGGGGTTCCTGCTCAAGAGTAGGTCTGTCTCACTCAAGAGCCAGGAGTAGAGTGATCCCTCTCCAGAGTGTCTGGAGAAGTTTCTTGAATAATTAATTAGAAGGAGACTTGTGTGGCCATGATAGGCCAAGGGGGGTCAGGTGACCGGATCTCCCACAGACAGCCAATCAGACACTCCCCTACAGACTGGTCAGTGCAATGCCCTAATATGGGGGAGTTCCCACCCCAAACCAGCCTGCAGGGTGTGGCTCTAAGGAATGTAGTATGGCTGGTGTGCTTGGCCCTGGGTCTGGTAGGGGCAGATAGTTGCATACAGTTACAATTAGATATATATATGTTTATACCAAAAATGTCCTTTTTCTCCAATTGCATTCTTTATGAATACATAGAGGAACATTTCATCAACCTTGAACTGCTTCTTATATAAGGACATCTCTTCATTAACTTTAGGCGTCATGCATGAACATATATCTCACATAGTTTATATCATGTCATCATGTGAGTGGGGGCACCATTGATTTTAGATTACATAACCTTCTCTCCACTCCAAGCCCAAGAATAATAATGCTCTCTGTCCATATATAATTCTTTACCGAAAATCCGTATATTTTTACAACATGTAAACACATACAATTATATTATACATGAGATAGGTAAGTATGAATACACATCAATATGAAATTGCTATGAACAAACACGCATCATCATCAGCATCATCATCATCATCTCCATCATCACACATCTTTCACATTCATATATACATTTATACATATAATATAGCACCTGTTTAACCAAGAGAACAGCCAGCGCACCAAGTGGTGGGTTTGATCATTTTGATTACACACTACTGGCTGAAGCTAATGGGGCTGTCACACTACGACGCTTCTCGCCGGCGACCGGTCAACGTGTGGTGTTTTTGGGCGATAATTAGTGAATTATATAGAAACGCTGGTAGCGCGTTATCCGTGCGTCAGTACACGTCGGTACACTATCATTGACGTTGGCGGTCGGCGGCGAAAGTCGGCACGCGTTATTGGTCGCTGAGTATTTTGAACATGTCAAAAACCACCAACGACCAGCAACGCGCGGGAGTAAATGGGTAACAACGTTAGGAGGACGTTAGGCGCGCGTCGCGATGCGTTGGACGCGCCGGAATAACGTTATGGGAACGCTAGGAAGACGGCGCGCGCGCGGGAGGGTCGTTGCTCACGCGTTGCGCAAACTGGGCCGTTTTTTAGCAACATTTAAGGTTAAATGAAGACGTCGCGCCAAACTTTTTTTTTTTTCCCCCCCAGCGCGTCGACACACGTTGGCCGCGCGCGCATAACGCGCCGTGCTGACGCCGATCTTTTCCCCCAAACCGCCGAAAAGTTTTACGTTTCTCGACGCGCACGATTTTATTTTCAACGCTGACGGGTCGCCGGGAGAAACGTCGTAGTGTGACAGCCCCATAAGATTCCTTATACGCGGCATGCGGCATGCGGTATGCGAATGGGAGGATTCCTTCTATGCGGTATGCAGCATGCGGCATGCAGCACACGACTGTCTATATTTAAAAAATATAAATAGCACTCGTCCAACGGGAGCGCAAATTGCTTCCGCATGTGCACGCGACGGTTCGCGGGGGTAAAGCGTTGCTTAGCGACTAGCTAAGCAACGAAAGAAGGTCGGGCGTTCGGGGCCTGACCCGGCAGACGTGTTTATTCGCGCTCTGTCAATTTCAGCCGATATTCGGTCTTTTTCTTATCTAAATTCTAAAACCAAGGTAATCAAATCACCCGGGAGGAAAAGGGAGTTAGTAGCGCCTTAAATAGGTATGCATATTTCGTTGGTATCCTTGTTAGTTATGGTAAGAATAAAGTCGTGAGCTCTCGTGAAGGTGGACTGAGACGTTCCTTGCATTCTTTACTATCCTCCAGTATTATTGTGGATTAACCGCTATAGAAAACCTGATATTTGATTGCTTTATATGTAATTAAGGGCCTTAAGCCTAAGTAGGCCTTATGCAGTTACTTACTCCATCTGTGGGAATATAATGACAGACTATAACAGAATTTAACGTAGTGTTACTTCAAGGCGGAAATTAACGACATTAACTTAGAACTGATTATCAGTGACAGCGGCGGCATCCCTAGCCGTACGCGTACTTCTAGAATTATTCAGTAACACAATTAATATAACGAAATGCGAAGGGGACAGCCAGCTAGTTGAAATAACCTAACTTATAGAAGTAGGGAAACTTTAGGCCTATAAACGCGCTCGTCGGCGAATTGCGTATGTAGATGAAACTCTGGCTGGCCGCCTTTAGCGCGGGGCGGACACCGAAGGCGACGGACTAACTGCAGACGGGAGGAGGAGCCGCAGCAGCCCGCGGCAGGCTCAGGAATTTCACATGGAAATTATTACATAACATTAACACGTTAGGCTCGCCTTAGGCAGGGGCAGATTAGCCGAACGGTTAAACTGGTGCCGTGACCAGGATTAGTAAGGAGTGTAATACCTTTTAGTTCACTTTCGATACGCGAATCTAATAAAAAAAAAAACCGGCGTGTTGTCAGAAGTGACAGCGCGTACGCATTGTGACAGCGACACACGGTCACTGTCTTCATGTTCCATGACGTGATATTGATAGTTTACGGCGTACCGGGGCAGCATCATTGCGAATGGTGACTTGACCCATGTGGTATACTTGTTATATTTTGCGGCTAGCCTTAATTAATTAGTAGTTTAAATAACCAGCGAGGGGCGAGCCATGAATCCGCGGTTAAAACATCGGCGCAAATCGTGGCCTGAGGAGCGTTAGATGCACAATAATGGCGTACCCTTGTGTCGCTCCGACTGGAGGAGGCGTACAGGACGTGGACTAGCTATCCCGATATTAGGCTATACGTGCATTATATTTGGTGAGAGTTTTAAATTAAAATTGCTGCTGCGGTTCTCCGACATTAAATGCCGGCCTATTTTTAGTGAATCTTCGCAGTTTGCTTGCGCTAGCCGCATGTTTTTCTTAGTTCCATCGTTACCTAGCGACATCGCGCATCGCTGGCACAGGAGACGACGTCAGAAAGCGTTATTGGAACATTAGGGCAGTGTGTCAACGTCTGCCAGACTGTTTGGTCGGTTTTCGTTACGTGCTAGCTTTTTCACTCTTTTTCCTGTATTTACGTCTAAAAACTCTTTCATTAAACTTTATTTCTTAAATCTCCTTCTTATTCGGCATCTTTCTTTTTGTTCAAATTTTCATTAGGATCTTCTAAATTTCGTGTATTTCTATAATTAACCGTTGGTGATAGCGAGAAAATAACTGAAATCAAGGAATTGTTCTATCTGGGCATAGAGCGATTAATTTATTTCAGTTGCTCATTTTTTATTCATTATCCTTTTATTCGTACAAAATTCGGAGCATTTCTCATAAATTTTAGTAGATTGTTTAGGGTTTTTTTTATATACCAGCGAAATTTGAATTTCTTTTAGTTTTGGTGGTTGCACAAGCCAGTCGCCTAGGCTCGCAAAGGCTAAGGCTCGCGAGCTGGCTAGGCGGAAGGAACCTGGTGAGGCCCCTATTTCCGCCCGCCGCGGTTGCTTGCGTTCTGCAGCACCTGCGGGGGGAGAAAAGGGCGATGGGGAGGCGCAATCTTTGGATGGTGTCTCCATAACTGATTCGGACAGTGTTCGAAGTCTCGGGGTATCCCCCCTTACTGTAATGGCGGACCCAGTCCGACCTGCCGGGGTTTCGCCCCTAACTGTAACGGCTAATCCAGGAACTCCTGGAAAAGCTGTGGTTGATACACAATTTGCGCCCGCGCAAAATCCAGAAGCCGCCAAAGGCGCGCAAATGTCCCTACAGGTCACTCGTGAGGAAGGCAGCCTCTTCTCTTTCCTTCCGAAAGAGAGGACGGGTGCTACTCCGACCCTGTCTCTTCCGCCCCCAGTCATGGACTTGTCGTACATGATACCTGCCGCGCAACATTCCGTGCAACGGGAACCACTAAATGCGTTACAAAAGCGCGAGAGGGAAATCCTCACGCGCGAAAATGAGCTGAATGCCCAATGGCAACAATTTGCTGGGGGCGATGTAAATGCGCACCACAACCCCGGGGTTTCTGATGGAGTGTTAAAAGCAATCCAACGGCAAGCAAAGCTTGGCCCTCCTAGTAGCGCCAATGTAAATGCGTCTAACGCGGCAGGCTGTGCGCCCACAGCTCCCTCCCTTCCAGCTGGGCAAAATGCGCCCGTCGACGGCTGCGCGCAAAACGCGAGCGCCGACTCTTTTGCTGCATACCGGTACACCGGTGCAGAACGGGAACTCATAAAGACGAACCCAGCCCTTCGCCGGGCGGTAATGGAGGCATCCACTATCACCCCTGGCATCGGTGCCTCAGCGGTATACCGATCTCTGTATTTGCGCGACCGAAATATCAGCGTGCAAGAGCAGTACCAGCCCGCAAGGGTGAGGGCTGTCGAAGTTCCCCCGTCTGACGGAATAAACCAAGACTGGGAGACTTGGTGGGAAAAGTTCAGTAAGGCGATGTCCGTGAACCGGTGGAATGAGACCACTGCGCTTACGCGCCTGATCCACTTGTTACAAGATGGTCCAGGTCAGTTGGCTGTGGATAGGTGGGAGCAAGATAATTGCGCCACCTTAGATGAATTGGTGGAAGCGCTGGCTTGGCAATTCCAGGGAATGGATCCCTTATCGAAATGGGAACTCTTTGAGAAGAGATTCCAACGTCCGTCAGACTCGGCAAATTCCGTCTTCTACGGGATGATGCTAGAGTCTGAGGCCAGGAAAGCTGGACAAGGATGTGGAATGTCGCGCGATTTAATCGCGCGCAAAACAGTGGCAGTGTTCATTCATGGTTTGCGCGACCGGGAGGAACGCGACATGATTTTAAAGCAATGGTCCCCGGGTAGACACCATGGAGGATATTTATCAAATGTTAAGGGATCACGCGGCAAAAGCGCGTATGACCCCACGTAACTGCACGGTGGCGGAAATTACTTCCGCCGTGGCAGACTTGCCGTACGACAATCCATATGATACAGTGGATACAGGAATTTGCGTCTATAACGGGCACCCTTCACAGAATACCCAACAGGGTAACGCTAACAAGCGTGAATGGCCAAATAGGCGTCCACACTTTAACCCTGATTTGCAGGGTAGATCGCAAAGGGCGTTTCAACCGAACCGCCCGAATCGCTCTCGGAATTCCGGGAGGGTTGAATGTTTTAGATGCCGGGACTTTGGTCACATGGCGTATGAGTGTCCTTTGTCACAGCCTCGTTCCTTAGAGCAGGCTATGGTGGATGGAGTCCGTAACGGGTGCGATAATTCGCGCCATGTACCAGAACTATTGGCCCGGCTACAGGCAGCCAACGGCAAAAATAATGCGCGCGATAATACGCGAATCGCGCGCCCTGTCACTAACAACGTACATGGGAGCAAGCAAATTGCGCCCACAGGCAAGCAATTCGCGCCTAACCATAGCGCTGTTGCTGCCGTACACCATGGATCGGGATCACCCGAGTTCTTAGCCGATACTGATTTTTTAAATTAGTACCAGCTGCAACGCCGGAAGTGTTGTCAGCTATTATTGTACGGGGAAATCTTCCCAGCGCATCTGTTGAGAGTTGTGCTAAACCCCTTGCGCACAATCTCCCATCAGATTCGTGCAATGTGCACAGTGTGTCTACACCGCCTACATGTACTATCGGCGTCCGCCAGGTTTTCTTGGCTGGAATGCGATCAATGTGCGCGCAAAATGCGCGCAGCCCTGAGTCTGATCCGTGTATGGACTATATTTTAGAGAGAACTGGACTAAACCTACACAACGTGGATGAAAGAGACCAGTTCGCCATGAACATTTTCCCACTGAATGGAAAAAGATGGTATGTCCCCATCAACATTAGAGAATCCAATGGATTCTTCCTTATTGATACCGGGGCGGCCATGTCCGTGATAGGAAAAGGATTCTTTGATAATCTCAACCTGAATACGCGTAACTTGGTCTCCGACGTGAGGCCTTTAAGTGTAACGGGACTAGTAATCCCACAATTTGGTTGTACAGATATCCCGCTGGGTATCGCCAATCAGATATTTTACTCATCTGTATTGATAGTGGACATACCAGAGGATGGTATTCTGGGGAGCGATTGGATGTCATTTTACGAAGCCAGTCTCTCGCCACATAATGGGCTGCTGGAAATTCTGCAACCTTATAACCTGGTCACACACTGTCAGCTACGAACAGACTGCGGTCTTGCGTGCCTGGCAGAAGATGTTACATTAAATGCGCACCAAACGGTGGCGGCATTAATTTCAACCAGACATATAGAAGGGAAGGGTCAGTGCTTAATTGAACCCGACCCTGAAGTACTCAGTTGTATGGGAGTCACAGCGGCTCCCTCGTTAAGTTGTGGCGCAGACGGTGCTGTGTTACCGCTGTGTAACACTACAGACGATTGTGTCCATTTGCGGCGAGGCCAGGTCATTGGCAACGCCTCTGAGGCCAGATCACATGGTTCCATCAATAGTCCTACGGCCGCCATGGTGTTCGACTTACTTAAAAGAGAACGCGGCGTGGAGGGATTTGGAGGATCCCCAGAACCGGTTTTTCCTGTTGACAGAACGCAATTTGCGGGCCTGCCGCAAATTCCTGACTTCATACTATCCATGGCGGAGGCCACGCATTTGGAGCACGCAGAAGATAAAAAGAGAATCGCAGAATTCCTCTTCGAATTTTGCGATATATTCGCGAAACCGGATGCTAAACTGGGGTGGACAGATGTCGTACAACACCATATCGATGTCGGTGACAACGCCCCCTTTAGGATACCATACCGTAGGCTAATGGACGCCAAGAAACAAGCCCTGGAGGACGAGGTTGCCAAAATGTTGGCGGCAGGGATCATTACGGATAGTACAAGTCCTTATAGTTCGCCCGTCCACCTTGTTACCAAAAAGGATGGGACGTGGCGATTTTGTATAGATTATCGCAAGTTAAATGCTATGACGCGGAAAATGCGTACCCGTTACCGCGGATAGACGAGAGCTTGGATAGTCTGGGAGGAAATAAGTGGTTCTGCACTTTGGATCTCCAATCTGGATACCATCAAGTCGCGATGCAACACGATGATCGGGAGAAAACTGCTTTCACAACTCATATAGGTCTCTATGAGTGGAAGGTAATGCCCTTTGGTCTATGTAATGCTCCCGCCACCTTTGAGAAAATGATGGCGGAAATGTTAAACGGTCTACTGTTTACTCACTGTTTGGTATACTTAGACGACATTATAATATTCGGTGACACCGTTTCCACATGTCGTTCGCATTTACGAGAAGTTTTTCTAAGACTTCGCAAATTAAAATTAAAACTTAAACCGTCCAAATGTCATCTATTCCGTAAGGAAACTGAATATTTGGGTAGAATTGTGTCTAGTGAGGGTATAAAAGCTGATCCTAAAAAGATTGAGGCTATAACCAATTGGCCAGCGCCTAAGTCTCCTAAAGAGACAAAAAGTTTGCTCGGTTTTGCTTCTTATTATCGAGATTTCATTCCCCATTTTGCCGATGTAGTCGCTTCCATACAGGATGTGGCTAATGTCGGCACGCAAATATTTGAGTGGGGTATATAACAGGAAAATGCGTTCATTAAACCCTGAAAACGGCTTTTTTCTCGCCGATACACCAGACAAGGTACCCACGGCCTATGGACAATTTATCTTGAACACTGACGCAGCGCATTTGGCCATTAGCATGCCATTAAGTCATGGGCAAGGTCGAGGTTAAGTAAACTCAAAACCTTTTGCCAGCAAAGTGGCAGACAAAACTGTCAACTCGTTATTGTACGACATAAAGGAGTTTAATGGCGTAGGCGTATACACTAATAAATGCGACATTATTTTTGGATTCTGATTGCCAGAATCCGAACTGGACCATCATTCAATAAAAATGGTTACTAAATTTTAAAGAGGCTGAGGGTATGATAGGACGTTGGTTGGCGTGGTTGTCTGAATTTGGCCTCACCAACACGCAAATTACTTATCGACCCGGCTCTCAACATATTAACGCTGACGCGCTTAGTCGCATTCCTGTACGTCGTTGTGGCATACCGGAATGTGACGATTGTGGGGCTCATACAGCGGTGGTTGCGTCCTTACTCCTGACTCCTGAGGAGGAAAATAGCTTCCATTTCTGGACGCAAAATGAATTGCGTCAGGCTCAGGAAGCAGATGTGACATGCTCCACCGTTATTTCTTTGTTAAATGCGCACACGGTGAGACCTCCTATGGATCTCGTAAGAGCGGAGAATACAGAAACTATTAAATTGTTAAACCAATGGAAACAGTTAACTGTAGTGAATGGGGTGTTATGCAGGAATGCGCTCGACCCCCATTCTCTCATAACTCATCAACAACTCGTTATACCTTTCCTCTTCCGAGAGGACATATTAATATTCTGCCACAGCCATCCCACCGCTGCGCATTTTGGAAGGGAGAGAACCCTAGACAAAATACGCACGCGATATTACTGGCCAGGCATGAATTCGCGTGTGCGCGATTGGGTTAAATCCTGCCCGAAGATGCGCACTCATTAAACCAGGGCTGGGAATGGCTAAAATGCCGTTACAGCAACAAATGACAGGCCAACGTTGGGGGCGCCTGTCCTGTGACTTCGTCTCAGGATTTAAGCGCACTAACCGGGATAATTTGGTGATGTTGGTAGTACAGGACCACTTTACAAAATATGTACAAGTCTACCCATTACGTAACCAAACGGCGGCAGTGGCCGCGCAAGCATTGGTGGATAATTGGATACTAATTTTCGGGGCTCCCCTTATATTACACTCAGATCAGGGCAGGGAGTTCGAGTCGGAATTATTCCAGACTATGCTCAAACTGATAGGCTGCTATAAAACCCGCACGAACCCTTACTGTCCCAGATCCAATGGCTTAGTTGAACGATTTAATCGAACGTTAATTTCTGCTCTGGCCTGCATGGTCAATGAAGATCAGAGCGATTGGGATTTACATGCTAAGTACGTTGCACACGCCTATAATTGCACAATACACGCCGCTACCGGGGTTACTCCCAATACGTTGGTGTTTGGGGAAGAATTGCGCCTACCATGTGATTTGCAATTCGGAGTGTTAGACAAACATTCAGACGACGCTTGCACACCGGCTTTCGTCCGATGGTTGGAATGTTGTTTCCACAATGCGTATGGCAGGGGGCGTAATAGCACAGAGAAAAGTATTCAAAGAAATAAAAATTCTTATGGGAATGCTGACTTCCCACGGTTTGCAGTGGGTGACTTGGTGTTAAGATACCATGCTCCCACGGCACACATTAAACTCGCACCAAACTGGGACGGGCCTTGGAAGATTACTGAGGTCATATCTGATACGACGGTTATAATTAAGACGGCGTTATCAGCCGCTCGAAAATCAAATACAGGGCGTTTGAAATTGTACACCGGGCGGATTCCGTCAGATAGCCAAGACGGCGATAAATTAATTAACGCCGAGTCGGCGCGGAAACCCGATACGGCGCAATCTCAGGAGAAGACACAGCTGTTGGTTCCCACCACCCGCGGTGAAACAAGCGCCGGGTCGAGCGACCGTTAACATTTATTAGTCAGAAGTCGGGGTGAGAGGCGATCAAATTACAAACGACATCGGTTTATGTTATATTTTATATACCGGTCTATGCCATAATTATGAAGGAGGGAAAGAAAATCGCCGCCCTCCCATGACTTTTACTTACGATACATCTTTAAGTTATACGACCCCTTTTATAAGGCTCATTAACTTACTTGGGAGACAATTCCGTACTACTGGGGGACTGGGGAAGCAAAATTAGATATTGCATATCATCAGCCCCCATGAAACTCCCAACAGTAAAATGCGTACATTGATAAGGATTTAGCCTACCTATCGATGGTGCAACTATGGTATAGCCCCACATAAAAATGCGTACACATACACCATAAGAACACCAACAGTAAAATGAGTACATCTATTAGAATTACCGAATATATACATCCAACCTTAAAAAGAACTGTACATACACAACATAACAACGACAATGAATGGTAATGTATAAAATTTATTTAAAATTAAAAAAAAAAATATATATATTTATTTAAAGTTAAAAACAAATTTTTTTTAATTAAAGTAAATTACACGGTTTCCTGGTGGGCGGCCCGCACGCAAGAGGCGATGCAGCGGGCCCACCTCTTCTTGGTGGCGCCCGTCGCGTGCACGCCGTCCACCAGCCTTTCATAGTAAGTCGCCCCCCGAAATGTGATGGTGGCGGCGAGATCGGGGGTAGGCTGACCGGCCTCGGAATTCAGCCGCCGGAGTATGTCGTTGTACAGCTCCAGCGCGCTGTCAACGGCCTCCTGCGGAGAGTAAAATATAATAATCTAATACGAGGGAATATATCGGTAATACCATCAACATTATCGTGCTAGATAATCTATTACGTATCAGGGTTTCCTTTCCCATCAGGATTCAACACAGCAATCTAATATGATTAGCTTAGTTAAAGTCGTACTTAAAAGAGTTCCTTTTCCATCACGACAAATTGCAGCCTCACCTGATCCGCGTGAGGGCGGGGATGCGCCCGATGGTAGGCCACGTATTGGGTGCCGGTCCACCTCCGCCGGGCCGGGTGATTTGCGTCCACCAAATTAACACCGGCTACGGTCGCCACGCTCACCCTTCCGGTGTATACGGACCGGAGTAAGGCCAGGGACTCTTCCCTCCGCACCCCCAGTCCACCGAGAATCTCAGAGAAGTGGGGGGAACGCGCAGTGGTCGCCCGGGTCCTCCTGTCCCGGGACGTCACATCACAGATGCCAGCACACAGGACCACGTAGTCAGGTCGAAATTCCCTGAAAGGAAATATGACCCTTAGATTTGCGCGCTACAACAGTTTTTCTTGCAAATGTAATAATAAAAAATACAGTTGAGGAAATTGCGTGCGGGGAAGACCTCTAATATAAGCATTGCGCCCCCATCCCTGAATGAAAATGTAAACAGCGACTTGTTTAAAATTTCACGTACCGTATCCCCGCCACCGACAGTCGCATGGCATCCATATAACCCTTTCCAGGGTGCGTAAAAACACGAAACTCGTGCTCCTCCACGAGCCGGTCGAGGTGACGTTGCAGCCCTGAACCACGTGAATCGCAGATGATGGCTACACGCATCTTTTCTTGGTATTGGATGGCTAGACGAAGATACGGGTGGTCAGCTTGGTGTACAGTTCGACTGTGCCCCAACCTGAGACGCTCGTACACACAATCTCTACTATTATCAGCTGGTACTCGGTACGCGGTACGGCATAACATTTACATGCGTTATATTGTATTTGTTTCCGGAGGGAGAGAGTGTAGAGCATTTAGCAGATTGAGGAGAATTAGAGAAAATAAATAAGGGAAGCCATTTATTGTAGATCAGGGAGAGTTTTTTATAAAGACCGGCACGCAATTTGCGCACGGCGCATGTTTAAGAAGTGATGGGGACGTACGCGTTTTGCGCACAGTTCACCGTGGCGGATAAATCCCTCGGAACTGTCACAGGGGACTATCTGCGTGTGACGTCAGAGCACGGTGTTTACTTTGACGAACATTCCAAAATATAACTATAACTAACAAGAAATGCGTGATAAAATAAATAAATAAACCGAGTATTACATTACATACACTATACGTGTACTATCTTAATACGAAAATAATCGCTCCACTAGCGATAGAGGTGATACGGGAATGTAAACAAGCCCGGCGTAAACAGCGGGTGATAAAAACAACCCGTAAATAAAAAGATATTATTTACGTATCAACATTATATCTTAACAGATTAAAATAGATATACGGTTGATATGTACTCAAGGTAATCTGGGTTTCAGCTCCCCAACATCCTTATTCGTACTATGATCAACCGGATTAATTCTAAACAAAACTGAACCCGTGTTGGTAATATTACGAACGGGTCGAGTTGTTAACACCCTTTCGCCTACGAAAAATTACGTGAGTAAGCCTTTATCGATAAAAATTCGTATTAAATTTGTCGGAAAAAATAATATATATATAAGTTCGTAAATGCGCTGACTAACGATTAGGGCCCCTAATCGCCCCTTTTATAAATTGTAAACACTGTATTAGGGTAAATGTCAGCGCAATACACGACTTCTGTGATCGAATGGATTCGTTCCAAAAAGGGAAAGCTTGGTGCAGGCGGCCCCGTTGCCTAGGGGAACTAAGGCCCTCCGTGACCTAATTTGTGCGGGAACCGGGTCAACTCGGGTTTCCCGCCTAAACGCGAGCCTGCCATTGGTTGACGGCTAACAGGAACGCGCTGCCGCGCACTTGCGGCTAGCAAGGCCGTACAGAACTTCAGTCTTCACTCAGCTTTCACTGGGTGCAGACTCCACAAAAGCTTCTTGCGAACTCGTCGGTTTTTTGCCGGTCTATTTATCTAATAGGCCGGGTACTCTCCTGGTGGGTAGCTACCTAGTGAGGGGGATCACGAGCAAGCGTTTTGGTTATTGTCTTGTCGGTAAAAAAAAAGGGAGGTACGTAAAATAACCACTGTACTGGTTTTAGGCCGACGGTCAGGCCTGGTCGCGCGAGCGATCAGGCATGGAATCGGCCACCTCTGCCAAAGGAGGTTCGGGTGAGGGGCCCGATCACAACCCTCTCGTATGCAACGTGTTGCAT
>JASIRB010002725.1:0-65759 GCA_030323885.1 Branchipolynoe longqiensis | reverse complement strand
GTGTGCACACAGCGCACTGTGTACAGATGTCAGCGGTCTGCTCTGGGTGACAATAACTGTGGCTGTATTTACTGATGCAGTCAGCCATGCTTATTTACCAGCCACGCCCATTCCTCCCACTCCCCCCCCCCCATCCCAGCGGACAGTGATCCGCCGGACTTGGGCACCAGCCCCCGCCCCCCCCCCTCCCCCCACCCCACCCCCCCTCCTCCTCACCCTCTCCTCCACCTCCTCGGCTCAATTAAGTCACGTGATTCACCGCCCACTCCATCACAGCCCTCCCCTCAAACCTACTCCCCCCGCCCCCTCCCCCTCCTCCCGTCAACCCCCTCCCCCTCCCACAACACCAACCACCTCACAACCCCCCAAATCCCCTCCACACCCATTCTCCACACCCCAACCACCTTCCCCTGGACCCATTCGCACAAACCCCCCACTCAGCCCACCCCCCCCCCCCATTCCCCATCAACCACCCCTCCCCTCCCCAACACACTCACATCACCGACACACACAACCCCTACCCCAACAAACCTACCTCACCTTACCTTCTCCAATAATCCCATCCCCAACTCCGGGAGCCCCCCCAAACCCAAACCTCTCAACATCACCCACCAAACCCACGCCTCCCATCCTCAAATATCCAGTCCCCAACATTCACTCTCCCCTCCCCACTTCCCACTCCCCCCCACCCCCCCACCCCTCCCATCGCCCTTAACTCACCACATCCATCCCCCACCATCCCCCTTCCCCACAACCACCTCCCCCTCACCCAACCCGCTCACTTTCCCCAAAACCCCAACAAATCACTCCCCAACCACACCCCCTACCCACAAACCTACCTCCCCTCAACCCACACAGACTTTCACATCCCCAAAAAACTGAACCTCCCCTATACCCCCACAACCCCAACCTTCCCACAGCCACCCCTCCCCTTAGCCCACACCTTCCCCCTCCCCTCCACATTCACTCATCAAACCCCCCGCCAACCCCCCCTCCTACCTCACCACCTCCCGTCGCCATAATCCCCCATCCCCCTCCGCATCACCCCACACACCACCCATCCCCTCGCCGAAACACCCTCCCTCCCCCCCCACACCCACCCACACCCCCCACACATACACTCCACCCCCCCCCCCCCCCCCCCCCAACTCCTCTCCCTTCCCCATACCACATACCCCACATTACCTCCTCGCTCCCCTACCCCTCCCATCACCCCTCCGATCCCTCCACACCAATTCCTTCCTCCCCCCAATCCCACCCCTACCCCCAAACCCTCGCCTCCCCCCTCCCACTCCTCCCACACATAGACTTCCGGTGGAATCAGCGAACCCGTTAATCCGACAGCACCTCATTAATTCGACACGCGGTCGCGAGCTGGTGTAATGATGCGGCGCGCCGCCACGGGGCGCCACCGGTCGTGCAGCGGTTGATACGGCTGTACGGTGTAGGGGAGGGTGGGAAAGTGGGGACATACGTCTTTGAAGGTAGGGACAGAGTACCGGAGGGAGTACCGGTCGAGGTAACGGTAAGCTAAGAGTGGGTAACCTCACGGTTAATGGGTAGTGGAAGGTGTGAACCAGGGGGTACAGTATCCTGGTCATGGCACCAACAGTAGCAATATGTGGGCTGGTCGGTAGTGGGCATGAGTTGGGGTGTTGTGGTAATCTATCTTATCTCTGTATCTTCTCCCGTATACTCCTATCTCTCTATATCTTCTGCTCCTATCTTCTCCTATTTACTCCGATATAATCCCCCTATCTTCTCCTATATTACCCTCATAGCTTCTCCTCATAGCTTCTCCTATCTCCTCCTACTTTCTTCTCCTCCTATATTCTCCTCCTATCCTCTGATATCTCCTATCCTCATATCTTCTCATAGATTCTCCCTCATATATCACCCTTGTATCCTCTCATATCTTCTCCCTATCTCCTCCTCATGTCTCATCCTATCAACTCATCTCTTCTATCTTCTATCTCATCCAATATGTCACCCTGTTTTCTCCTCCTATCCTTTCCTCTTATCTCCTATCGGCTCGTCCCTATCTTATCGTCCTATCTTCTCTTATCCCCTCCTGTCTTCTCCCATCTTCTCCCCCTATGTTTCTATATTCTCCTATCTTCTGCTTTCTCTTATATTTTCCTCCTATCTTCTCCTATCTTCTTCTGTCTTCTCCTATCTTCTCCTCATATATTTTCCGCAACCACCCGCCCTTTCTCTAGTTTGCGGCATGTACCAGCGGCCTCAGGGTTTCCCTTCCTTCCTCTACTTAACCCTCCCTTAGACCTCCCTCCGCCCTTTCCACAGTTCCCAAAGCAGTCCACACCACATGCCCTTCTTCTCATACTACTACCCTTCGTTTCCCTACTTGACCCTCCCTTAGACCTCCAACATGCCCGTATTCTCATACTAGTACCCGTTTTTCTCCTACGTGACCCTCCTTTAGAACTCTCTCCGCCCTACTCCAAGTTCAACGGCAGCCCGCACCGCATACCCGTCTTCTCATACTACTCCCCTTCCTTCCCCTACTTGACCCTCCCTTAGACCTCCCACATGCCCATCTTCTCATACTACTACCCTTCCTTCCCCTACTTGACCCTCCCTTAGACCTCCCACAAGCCCTTCTTCTCATACTACTACCCGTTTTTCCCCTACGTGACCCTCCTTTAGACCTCTCTCCACCCTACTCCAAGTTCACCGGCAGCCTGCACCGCATACCCACATACTTCTCATACTACTACCCGTCCTTCCCCTACTTGAGCCTCCCTTAGACCTCCCACATGCCCGTCTTCTCATAATACTACCCTTCATTCCCCTACTTGACCCTCCCTTAGACCTCCCACATGTCCGTCTTCTCGTACTGCTACCCTTCCTTCCCCTACTTGATTCTCCCTTAGACCTCCCACATGCCCGTCTTCTCATACTGCTACCCTTCCTTCCCCTAGTTGACTCTCCCTTAGACCTCCCACATGCCCGTCTTCTCATACTGCTACCCTTCCTTCCCCTAGTTGACCCTCCCTTAGACCTCCCACATGCCCGTCTTCTCATACTGCTCCCCTTCCTTCCCCTACTTGATCCTCTCCTGGACCTCCCACATGGCCCTCTTCTCATACTACTACACTTCCTTCCCCTAGTTGACCCTCCTTTAGACCTCCCTCCGCCCTTCCCCAAGTTCACCCGCAGCCCGCACTCCCTACCCGTCTTCTCATACTACTACCTCTCCTTCCCCTACTTGACCCTCCATTAGACCTCCCACATGCCCTTCTTCTCATACCCGCAGTCCGCACCACATGCCCGTCTTCTCATACTGCTACCCTTCCTTCCCCTACTTGATCCTCCCTTAGACCTCCCACATGCCATCCTCATTATACTACTCCCCTTCCTTCCCCAAATTAACCCTCCCTTAGACCTCCCTCCGCCCTACCCCCAGTTCACCCCACAGCCCACACCACATGCCCGTCTTCTCATACTGCTACCCTCCCTTCCCCTACTTGACCCTCCCTTAGACCTCCCTCCGCCCTTCCCCCAGTTCACCCCACAGCCCGCCTCACATGCCCTTCTTCGGCGTTGCTCGCTCCAAAGCCCCAACTCTATATACTGCTTACCCTAATATACCATACATTTTATACAATGTACTGTTTGCTATGCTACTCAACTTTCCATTGTACCCTGTGGAATAAATTTAAAAAAAACCTAATTACACCAAATGATCCTTCCACTTTGCGTTCTCCTTCTCAAATCACAAATACTCTGAGTGCAATGCTGATTGCAAAATTCTCCATTTATAGGACAAAGTACAAGGAAGGGCTATATTCATAGGAACAGCGGGCAGAGGATTAACACAGACAAATATGGATAACCCCGGCAAGCGCACAGGCCATGACACACAGGTGCGTTGCCGGTTGGGAGCCTATCTCCCCCACCACTTGTGTTTGTGCTGTCAATCAACCACATGTGGAGCTCTACAACCAATAGGAGGACAGCTAACCAGGACACACTCAGCTGTACTCTCGAAGAAATTATTATTGGAACAGTATATATGACAAATCTAGTTGTTATTCGAGACCGGGCACGATGGCCGAATGAGTTGAATGTCCGCATCTCATTCTGGTAGGTCATGGGATTCGAACCTGTCGGTTCGAACCGTGGCAGAGTCAAAGCAATGTCTTAACAATTTATACTTGTCACTACCTAGCTTGGTGCTCGGCATTACCAGGATATGGCAAGGAGCAGTGGAATGAGGAAGACAAATTGTCTGTGATTGAAATTTCCCCTGCTTAATTAACTAATGTACCACCCCAAAAAAAGGACTGATTCTCTACCAGGATGCTGTGTTGACAGGTATGTGTGGAGGGTTCTGCTGGACTGTCACTATCATTCATAGGGGGTGGGGGGTCATGGCCATGCACCTTCTGCATTACTGAGAATAACCATAACAAACTTGTACCTGGAAACCAAGTCAAGCGGTCCAAGATTATTGGCGGGTTTTTTTGTGGTATACTATTAACGCATGAAAGGCAGTAATGTCATATTTTTAGTTTTGTTTGTTTTGTTGGTACATTAGTTGCTTAAGCAGAGGAAATTTCAATCGCGGACAATTGGTCTTCCGCATTCCACTGCTCCTTGCCGTATCCTAACAATGCCAAGCACCTGGCTAGGAAGCGACAAGTATAACATTTTAAGTAATTGGTTTGACTTGACCAGGGTTCAAACCCACAATACGATAATCTACCAACATGGGAGACGGACGCTCTAACTCAATCAGCCATCCCATCTGGTTACCAAACTTCATAGGGTGGCGGCTCCATTGTTGCATACTATACGATGGATCCACACTGCTGCCACCAGGTGGCCACCTACCTAACCAGTAGCTCACCTAGGGTATCTACGCATGCGCAGACTGGCTCCCTCCCAAGAGAGGTTTTGCAAGCTTTAATCAAATTATAACAGACGAGGGTGAAACTTATAAAGGTTATTTCCAATTTAACTAAATTAGACGTAATCGATGGATCTAATAATATACGTCTACACAAATGTAGCAGAAATATTAATGACAAATAATATATTCTGACTAGTAAATTATATACAGGAAGTAAAAATAAAATCCCCCCAAAAATCTTCAGATTATCCGGTGGACCACTAGCACAACGGGACCACTTGGAGGTGGGCGATATTAGGGGACGGCGACCAGGCGAGTCAATACTTACTTGACCAGGGCGCCACCGTGTGGCGGTAAGTGTAGTTATTATGGCCTCACTTCCAGTCCTGACCGAGCCAGGTAGTGAGTGAGGCGAGAGAGCCGACATGTAACTGTGGCAATCAGTTCAGCGACACACACACCTACACACACGCATGGCTACCCACCACCTCACCTGTCCGCCTCTGAATTATGTCGCTAACCCCATTGATTGGGTATCGGGAACTGAGGCAGATTCTTGCTATAAAGACGTACAGGGAGGGTTAAAGTGATATCAGAAACGGTGGGTCATTCTCTGACACGGGGACCAGACGGGATGGCCGAATGAGTTGAACGGCCGTCTCCTGTTTTGGGAGATCAGGGTATCCGAACCCGTGGGTTTGTGGGTTTGAACCCTGGTCGAGTCAAACCAATGACTTTAAAAATGTATACTTGTTGCTTCCTAGCCAGTGGCTCGGCATTATTAGGATAGGGCAAGGACTGGTTGGCTCAGTATCAGGATAATGTGACTGATTGGGATATCAGGTCATGGTGCTGGTGGCCTGGTATCACAGTGGGGCAGCACTATAAAGTCGCCATCAGTGCGCACAGTCACAAGTCGGTACGCGTACTGATATGACCTTAGGTGGTCCTAGGATGTAAAACAACAACAAACAAACTGAAACTGGAAACTAAAGTGTGACTTGGAATTGAGACCAAAGGTGGAAAACTGTCCAAATAATATCAGAAAACATTCCAAATAATAGCAGACTTAATTTTCATTTGAAGGTTTGCATGCTGTTCATGTGCCATAGTTGAAAACAAACAAAAACCCTATTCCATTTCTGTATTTTGATCTTATTCAAGTTGAGGAATGCAGTACATTTGGAAATTAAGCACACATTCAGAATGTCATTTTAACATACACAACATATTCGAACAAGATTCTCTTGATTGCAGTTAAGCGAATACAAGAATGGTTCACAAGAATACAGTTGAACAGAAGTTGGAAAGATGCTTTTATTAATTCATGGTGTCGAAGTGTAAATTTTCATATGTTGACTTTAGCACAAAATCATACATGTTTTGATACATGTTCTGGGATAGATTAGATTTAGCATTGCAAACATACTTAGCCCACATATGCAAGACAAATTACTTGACTTGCTACCAAAAACACAGAAATAATGAATTATCATCATCATAATTTGCAAAACAAAAGCATGGTTTTCAGTTACAGAGGATGATTCAAGTGCAAATGAAAACAAAGAACAAGTGGAAACCTGTCGGCTGGTGTATGGCGAGCATAGGATCTCCGCACGATGCTAATAGCACTGTTGGCTGGTGTACGGTGAACATAGGGTCTCCACATGGTGATGCTCACCACTGTTTACTGGTGTATGGTGAGCATAGGGACTCCGCATGATCACTATAGCACTGTCGGCTGGTGTACGGTGAACATAGAGTCTCCACAAGGTGATGCTCACAACTGTTTACTAGTGCATGGTGAGCGTAGGGCCTCCACATGATGATTATGGCACTGTCAACTGGTGTTCGGTGAACATAGGGTCTCCACATGGTGATGCTCGCCACTCTTGGCTAGTGTATGGCGAGCACAGGGTTTCCACATGGTGCTGCTCGCCACTGTCGGCTGGTGTATTGCAAGCATAGGGTCTCCACATGGTGATGCTCGCCTCTGGCAACTGGTGTATGGTGAGCATAGGCCCTCTGGATGATGCTAATAGCACTGTCGACTGGTGTCTGGTGAACATAGGGTATCCGCACGGTGATGCTCGCCACTGTCGGCTAGTGCATGGGTGGCATCCTCCACCACCGAGTGGCTGAATAGGTGAGGAATGGATTGCTAGTTCGCTTCGGCAATCTTCGCTGGTCGCCATGACTTCAGCTGCCCACGGCCCGAAACCATCTTCCCAGAATGAAGTGGTGACAACTTATATGTGTGTGCGAGGAGGTTGGTTGCTTGTTTGAGTTTTACATCCTGACAACATCTAAGGTCATATTAGGTCAGGTACCGATTTGTGTCAGTGCACTCATGACGACTTCATAGTGCTGCCCCACTGGGAAATCAGGCCACCTGAATCATGACCTGATATCCCACTCAATCACATTATCATAACACTGAGCTAACCAGACCTTGCCCTATCCTATTAATGCTGAGCGCCAGGCTAGGAAGCGACAGAGTATCAATTTTATAAGTCATTGGTTTGATTCGACCAGTAACCATACTCCCGATCTCCCGCAAAGGGAGGCCCATGCTCTACGGAATCGGCCACCGCATCAGGTAGGAAGCTGGGGGAAGAGAGCGGAGGGTGGGTGGAGAGGGGGGCAGGTGAGGGGTAAGTGGGGGGGGGGCACTGGGGACCAGGTGAGATGGATGAGAAATCTCAGACTGGAAGGCTTAATATGGCTTCACAAAATGGCTTCAACATTGGCTTCAGAGCCACCCAGAGTCTGCTTTTCTCGACTCGCGGCTTGGTTTTGAAGGGTTGCCATGACAACATAAGCTAGTTGGTGACAGGTGGAGTGACTCAACGATTTATCTTGATGAAGGTAGGGATGGTTTTTGGTTGGTTGTTGGAGTGTAATGTTCGATCAAAGTAGCAAATTTGATTCTCCATATCTGGTTTGTTGGTTGGTTTTTGGAGTTTTGGAGTGTTAGGTCCTGGCAACATCTAAGGTAATATCCGGTCGGGTACCGACTTGTGACAGTGCGCCCTCATGACGATTTACAGTGCTGCCCCATTGGGAAATCAGGCCACAGGCACCATGACCTGGTAAGTGATATCCCATTCAGTCACATTATCCTGATGCTGAGCCAACCATTCCTTGCCATATCCTAATAATTCCGAGCATCTGGCTAGGAAGCAGAAAGTATCAATTTTTAAGTTATCGGTTTGACTCGACCAGGGTTCGAACCCATGGGTTTGAATCCCACAATCTACCAACACGGGACACATATGCTCAACTCATTCGGGAAATTATTATATCCGAACATGTCAAATATTGTAGTAGTCTGCACTGACCGCTCAGGCAAGTAACCACAAAGACAGGTAGGCTTGGGTAGTGTGGTAATATCAGGGAGTCAAGGTGGTGTAATGGTTAGCACACTGGCCCGGAATGCAAAGAGATGTGGGTTCGAGTCCCATTCTAGGCGCAATATTTCCCATTATCATCACGCCCACGACAATATGATTATATATCTATAGATATGATAGGACAACTAAACTATGTGACACAACATCTGGAAATATCTCTGAGCGTATAAAACACGAGAAAACATGCACAATATATATGATAGAATATCAAACATACGATAGATAGAATATATGACAATGTGAGAGAGCCTTTGGAAATGTGTGATCTGCGAAGAAACATCTAAGATTAAGTATGAATTATCTTGACCACGTGCTCAGACTGGACGCGCTGCTCAAATAGCTAGAGTGCAGAATTCCCGTCCGGATGATCGCGAGTTTGAATCCCAGCCGAGTCAAACCAATGATTTACAGAATTTATTCTTGTCACTACCTAGCCTGGCGCTCAGTATTAATACGATAGGACACGCATTGGTTAGATCAGAACCAGGATAATGTGACTGAGTGGGACATCGGGTCATGGTGCCAGTGACCTGGTCTCCCAGTGGGGCATCACTATAAAGTCACCATGAGTAAACACTCTCACAAGTTGCTAGCCATCCGGGTATGACCTTCGGGTCAATCGGGACGGCGGTCTGGTCTCCCAATGGTGCAGCACTATAGACTCGCGATGAGTGTGCACTGTCACAAGTCGGTACCCATACTTTGATGACCTCATATGTTGCCACGATGTAAAACAACAACAAACAAACACAACGCAGACCTGGTGTTTATAGCCCTTCAGCTATCTTGATTCAACTACCCAACATCAGTTAAGCGTATCTCCTTATATACCTATTTCATATGACGTCAGCATAGGTATTTAGGTCAGTGCACGGACCTCTTGGCTGCAGGATGACACACTGTCACACTGCAAACTCAATGGCAGTGAGCAATCTTCATAGAGAAAAGGTGAAATATCTCTAAAACTACACCACCTAGAAACAAACTGCTTGAAACACATATAGAAAACATGTTTAACAAACAGATTATTTAAAATTTATATGGTTAGGGTTCTGCATCTCTATTAATTTTGAATAAAACTGACATTTTGCACTGTGCGTACCTGCAAACTCAATGCATCAAATTGTCAATGGCCATGAGCAATCTTCATACAGAAAAAGTTAAATATCCCTAAAACCACACCAACTAGAAACAAACTGCGTGGAACACATATATACAACATTTTTTAACAAACAGATGATATTAAATTTATATGGCTAGGGGTCTGCATTTCTATTCATTTTGAATAAAACTGATGTTTTGCCCTGCGCGTACCAGCAACCTCAATGCATTGTCAATGGCTGTGAGCAATCTTCATACAGAAAAAGTGAAATATCTCTAAAACCACACCATCTAGGATCAAACTGCTTGGAACACATATAGAAAACATGTTTAACAAATAGATTATATTAAATGTATATGGTTAGGGTTCTGCATTTCTATTAATTTTAAATAAATCTGACGTTTTGCACTGCACATACTGGCAAACTCAATGCATTGTCAATGGCTGTGAGCAATCTTCATACAGAAAAAATGAAATATCTCTAACACCACACCACCTAGAAACAAAGCGCTTCGCACACAAACAGATAACATGCTTAACAAACAGAATATATTAAATTGATAAGGTATGGATTCTGTATTTCTATTAATTTTGAATAAAATTGACGTTTTGCACTGCGCTTACCCGCAAACTCAATGTCAGTGTGCTTTCATTCTTCAGCCAAGCTGTGTGTGTATCAATCAATCAATCAATAGTTCCATCCTCTAGTCGAGGGTTGGATGCAATGGTTCTCCACTTGTCCCGATGTTGTGCTGTTCTGATAGACTGTGAATAATTCAAGCCTGTCCACTGTGAAATATTTGTAAACCAATATTTGTGTGTATACACAATGTTTATAAACATTGAAATTGGTCTATGCATTCATTTAGGAAAAATCACATTTAATTGGGTTTGTTTGTGAAAGCAGAGTGAATACATGCATCTTATGAATACATGCAAACAGAATGTTGTTTCTCCCTCTCTCAAATCTCAGCTGGTTGCTCGGTAATCATATTTTAATTCATTTTATGAATATTGTTGTTCTTTGAATTGGTCGTTTTTCACTGCAGGTGTAAAGATTTCAAATTCCCCCCTGATTGAAGTTCCCCCACGGGAACTTGAAAACGTTTTCAACTTCATCCCACAGGAATTTGAAAATGTCTTTGTTTTCGACTCCCTCATTTTAACTTTCCCTCCCTCCATTTTTGGGGAATTTTCTATATTTTTGTTATTTAAAAAGAATTTTCATGACAAATATAATAATACACAGAGAATAGCACAATGGAAATTATTACTAGTATAACAAAACATATTTCACCCCAAATGACACAAAAAGTCTCCAAGATGGCTAAGAACAAAATATTATAGGTCTGAATTTTAAAACGTTTTAAAAAGTTTTTAATATAATTTTAAATTCCCGGAGGGGTACTTTGAAAATAGGGGGAGGAATCTGAAAACTGTTTTTTATTTACCTCCCGGGAATCTGAAAACGTGTTCAATTTCACGAGAGGGAAATTAAAAACGTTTTCAGATTCCTGGGGGGAACTTGGAAAGGGGGGAAATTGAAATTGTTACACCGGCACACTGCTTTTCCAGCCATAGGCTACAGGTTTCAGCAATAATTTCCAATAAAATATTAATGGATTTGTATGCCATGGATTCCAAATAGTATTATCACATTAGAATATACAAATAATCTTAATGGCTTAATGGTGTAGAACTTGGAATTGGTGATGATAGGGATTAGCAAAGATGCTACCCACGTGGTGAGTGCTAGAGGTTGGTTCAAGTAACTGAAATATAATTGTGGATCCTGATACTATTCCAATTATTAGCGTTAGTAAAGTATCCTGTAATTTTGGATCATAGTAGTTTTAGAATTACTAGGATAAGTATTATGATGTCCTTTTGTATCCTAGTAGCATTCAAATTATTAGGGTAAGTAATAGTTGCTGTACTTTTGGATCCTATTAGTATTAGAATTATTATGGTATCTAATATTTACTGTTAGCAGGTGCTAAGTTTTACTGGGAAGGCATCCCTTTGCGAGGACAAGGAAGTCCTGGGGAGAACGTAGAGTTGATACTACATATTGAACTTAGATACTGGTGTACTCAGTAAAGCTGCAGTAAAGTATCAATTTGTCAAAAACCAAAACAATTATCTAAATTTGATTCTACATATCGAACTTAAATACTGATGTACTTATCAAGAATTGATTGCCACATGTGGCATTCTCTGTGGCAGATTGGTTCGAGTGTCTGACTTTTTTGTAGGTCAGACTCCTAATCTGAAGGTCGGCTGTTCGATTCCCCGTGCCCCCAACTCTGCCAATTTGGATTTCCACCGCTGTGTATAACTTACAGCGTCATCAAAGGCCGGTTGCTCTCATACAATGTCTATGTGGTGTGGAAGGTTAAAAATCCCTTGGGTCGGTAAAAGTGTAGGCTCGGGCTTTCTATCGACCAGCAGTGGAATGAGGAAGACCAGTCGCCTATGACAGAAATTTCCCCTGCTTAAACAACTAATGGACAAAAAAAAAAAAAAATAGAAGGGAATACTGAATCATTTGTGTCTGCAGAAGCTTATGGTGTCTGCTTTGTTGTGCTTGCCAACACTAATTTAGAATGTTTCCTCTTTAAATATCTCAAAAGTTAGCCATTTAAAATTTTTAAAAGAGTTACTTCAAACTAGCGTAACGTAGATAATAACAATCAAATGAATGTATTTATCTCAGAAGAAATGACAGAAGCT
Organism: Branchipolynoe longqiensis; assembly: GCA_030323885.1. Taxonomy (NCBI): domain Eukaryota; kingdom Metazoa; phylum Annelida; class Polychaeta; order Phyllodocida; family Polynoidae; genus Branchipolynoe; species Branchipolynoe longqiensis. The sequence continues at coordinate 53,635 of JASIRB010002725.1, read as the reverse complement.
CAAACATATCAGACTATGGAACTATTGCAGTCTCGCCTTCTTGTCTTATATGCCATCCTCCTATGTTGCTAGGATGTAAAACCCCAACAACCAACAACATGTCCTATATCCCTTCGCTATACAAACACGAAAGCAAATGACAGTGTCCAGCATTTTGTGTTCACAACAAAATTAATCGTGCATGTTTTCATCTGAAATATTTTCTAAGTTAACACTTTAGAATAAAAGAAAAAATACATGAAAGTAAAAGAAATGACGTTACAATCATCACACTAATATTTCTTTGTTTAAACAAGTATTATCCAACATTATTTAAGGTAAAAGAAATGTTATTTCAATCATCACACTAATATTTATGTATGATACAAAATTACTTGAAAGTAAAAGAAATGACATTTCAATCATTACATTAATATTTCTTTGTTTAAAAAGGTATGATACAACATTATGTTAAGGTAAAATAAATGACATTTCAATCATCGCACTAATATTTCTTTGTTTAGCAAAGTATGATACAAAATTACTTTAAAGTAAAATACATGTAATTTCAATCATCACACTAATATTTCTCTGCTTAAAAAAGTATGATACAAAATTACTTTAAGGTAAAAGAAATGACATTTCAATCATCACACTAATATTTATTTGTTGAAAAAAGTATGATCCAAAATAACTTTAAGGTAAAAGAAATGACATTTCAATCATCACACTAATATTTATTTGTTTAAAAAAGTATGATCCAAAATTATATTAAGGTAAAAGAAATGACATGTCAATCATCACACTAATGTTTCTTTGTTAATAAAACAATGATACAAAATTACTTTAAGGTAAAAGAAATGACTTTTCAATCATGACACTAATATTTCATTTCTAAAGAAAAGCATAGGCACTACCCACAGCACTTGGTTAATTAAACTTTCAGAACCCGCTAAGTTCATGGGCTTGCGTCTGTCTAGATACATTAGTATTCCACTCTGTCCTGTGCCAGACGTGATGGCCAAATGAGTTAGAGCGTCTGTCTCCTGTGTGGTATATCGTGGGGTCATGGGTTTGAATCCTCATCGAGTCAAACCAATGACTTAAAAATTGATACCTGTCGCTTCCTAGCCAGGTGCTCGGCATTATTAGGATAAGGCAAGGAGCAGTGGAATGAGGAAGACCAATCGCCTGCAACTGAAACTTCCCCTGCTTAGACAACTAATGTACCCCAACAAAATCAAAATAAATATTGGGTAGCACAGATTCTTTTACTGAGTGAACAAACTCTCCTCAGGACGGAAAGTGTTTCATGGTCGGTTGGTTTTCTGTTGGAATTTTACGACCTGGCAACAGCTAAGGTGTTCTAAGGTACCAGTCCTGATATGACCTTAGATGTTGCCAGGATGTACAACTCCAACAACCAACTAATAATGCCGAGGAAACAACAAGTATACATTTTTAAGGCATCGGTTTGACTCGACCAGGATTCAAACCCACACACCCATTATCTACCAACACGGGAGACAGGCCCTCTAACTCATTCGGCCATCCCGCCTGGTTAATTTTGAGTTAAAACAGTCAGCAGAAATGGCAATGTCCATCAGAATAATTCCAATTCCTCTCTCAATGCGCTGGCATTAGTTTGGTGTGTGTTTTTGAAAATGTTTATATTCTCCAGCATCATTGAAATCTCAATGCAAGCTGTCTGGTTTTGGTGATGCCTTCACTTTTTTCCGTTTAAGTTTCTCTCCATTAGCACGATTGAAATATCACTCCATGAATATTTGGTTTCTTCTTGCAGAAATAAGAATAAACTTTGAACGGTTTCAAGTCCATTCAAAATAATTCTCTTAACAATGCCAACACATTTGTTGGTACGCTTATCTTTTTCTGTGTCATTTGGTTTTGGGCAGTGTGGAGACAAAAGTCTGGAATGAAATAGTGCACATGCCAGAATACCACGTTAAAGGAGGTTGGATCTTCTTGCAACTGCGGTCCTAAAGTCTTTATTCTTCTGTCTGAGGTATTCTTGACAATGATGCAGACACAAACACAATTAATACTATCCTTCAATTGAGGAAACACATTGTCAATAATCAGATGCAACAGCTTAATGAGTTGATCATCCATTTCCTGTTCGGGTAGGTCGTGGCTTTTGAACCTCCCAGTTTCGAACCCTGGTTGAGTCAAACCAAAGACTTAAATATCGATACTTGTTGCTACCTAGCCTGGCGCTCATCATTACTGGGATAGGGCAAGCAGCGCTGGAATGAGGAAGACCAATTTTCCGTGATTGAAATTTCCCCTGATTAATCAACTAATGTACCCCCAAAAAAGAAATATTACCTGCTATTGTCTACGTTGATTGTTTGTTTGTTGTTTGTTTGTTTGCTGTTGTTTTACGTCCTAGCAACATCTAAGGCCATATCAAGACGGGGTGTCTATGTTGATCATACCACCTCATCATCCCCAGTCATGATATGATCTTAGATGTTGCTAGGACGTAGAACAACAACAAACAAACAATCTCATCATCCCATCATAAATAGTTCATATGCACCATAACTGCTAAGGCCGGAAGGCCAGTGCCTCTGTGCTGACAAAATATGTTGTTCAACTGATATAGAAATGTTGAACAAACAAATAATAATTATAGCAATTCATCTATAATGAGCCCAGGTGGTAATCTTGACTGCGCTGACCCATATCGACAGGTGGCAGCACCCAAGCTGTGTTGATCCTGATGGTACACTGTTCGACCTGTGGCTAGTTGCTCCCCCCTCCTTCCACCACCCCAATACAGTGTTCTCTGTGGTGGAGTGGTTAGAGTGTCTGACTTTTTTCTAGGTCGGACTCCTAATCTGAAGGTCAGTGGTTCGATTCACTCTGCCCTCACCTCTGCCAATTTGGATTTCCACTGCTGTGTATAACTTACAGCGTCATCAAAGGCCAGTTGCTCTCATACCATGTCTATGTGGTGTGGGAGGTAAAAAAATCCCTTGGGTCGGTTAAAGTGTAGGCTAGGGCTTTCTATCGACAATCTGTCTAATGGTGAAAACAAGCCTATTCAGGCTTATCCATGATATGCAGTATATACATCTTCAACAACAACGAGGTCACTAGTAATCCACCGGCATAGCGACAGGTCACTTCTAATCTGACCTGGGTGGAATAAACCAGGGCGAAGGCTCGGGGTTTGAAGCAACTCAGCTTTACCTTATTGTTCCGCATGTGGAGTAGACTGGTCCATCACAATGTTCTCAAATCGTTGACCCGACTCCCCCCCGACCCCCCAGCCCCAACAGGGTTTGTTCAATATAGATTGATGGGTTTACATATGAAGTGTTCAGGCACAAAGACTGATAAATGTCGTCTGGGCCGAAATGAAACCATGACTACCAGATTTGAGCTGAAGCTGCCAACATTCCGATAATCCAATATGTTTTTTCAAAGAAGCTGCCACTTCCCCTACATAATGCCCTACACAATATGAAATTGATTAAAGTTGCATAGTCCGATGGTTTAGAATTTCTGTAATTTTCTGAGATAAATACATTAGATTGGTCATTATAGTCTACCTTTATTTAGTTTGAAGCAACTTTTATTTTAGATGGTTCATTTTGGAGATATTTGAAGTACACCCATGCACAATTAATGTTGGCAAGCACACCAAAACTCTGACACCACAGGCTTCTGCAGTAACAGGTTCTCTTAAATTGCATCTATATTCCCTTCAGTGTGATGGCAAATGTTTAATAAGTGTACCAGTATCTAAGTTAGATATGTAGAATAACATCTAGATAATTGTTTTGTTTTTGAAAATTTGATATTTTCATTGGACTATGCAACTTTAACTTTAATTGGAAAAATCACAACAATAAATTATCTTTGACTAAATAGCTAGTATATGGATATACGGGTATAAATCATCGGTATGAGGTATTGTTGCTATTATTATTATGATCCCTTGATGATTTGATTATCGTCCATTAACAGACTTATATTTGATTTACTGAGGCATGCTTGCCTACGGTGGCGCCACCACCGTCAGTTCTTGGTACCTATGCCTCACTCTTCGTGAGATCACTTGCTGCTAAATAATCGATTTGTTGGGTTTTGCGTCTGAATTCTTCACATATATAGAGGTACTATATAAGTTATTATAGCATAGTCGCTGTCAGAAATGATATAGGACGAAGAGTATCTAAATATCTCAATATGGAAAAGCATTTCGGTTAAATATACATACTGTATATGGATCGTTCTCAGAAGCTGTGTACCACAATTTCTGGTTTCTCCATTTCATTATTGATGATTTTGCCTTCTTTTTTGGGGGTAAAACGTCAAATAGTTATTGTTGACATTGTGTATGAAGTATGTTAGCAATACTCTATGTATTGAATCTATCTCACACAATGTATCTGGAATAAGCTCATATGATTTGTTTTGCTAAGGTGAATATTTGCATATTAACAGCATATATCAACCCAAATGGGGTTTTTCAACTTTTTTCCCTGAAAGAAACAATCCTTTTGGCTCAACTGTAATCAATTATATCTTCTTCGAATGTGTGTATTCATATGATGTTATGGGTGTGTGCTAAAATGATGTTATGGACAGAAGTTGCATGGTTAATTTTAACAGCTTTCCAAATCTGTAATAGATCAAAATCAAAAAGGGGAAAAACAATAATTTCAACTCTAACATAATACGCACAACATATAAACCATCATATGAATATGCATTTTGCTATTATTGGCAATGTTTTCTGCTATTATTTGGAATGTTTTTACTTTTTGCATACAATCTGCATAAGATCAAAATCAAAACGGAGAAAAATAATAATTTCAACTCTGACATATGCACAACATATAATAAACCTTCATATGAATATGGATTCTGCTATTATTTTGAATGTTTTCTGCCATTATTTACTAAGGTAAAACAGGAAAACATTTGAGCCTTTTTTGAGAGCAGCTGGACTGTACCACCTCATATAGTTTACTAAATAGATTCTATCAATTATTAATACCACTTTTCTTTTTCTATGGGAATTTCTTTCCCTTGACCACAAATATATGATTATGAGCTTTCTAATTTAATGAGTGTCTATTGGCACATACTTGATTGTCTGCTTTTACATGTAAAAGTGATGGTTTGAACAAAGAACAAACATTTCTCACCGTGAATATGGCCTATGCTGCCGACACAGCGTAAAACAACCACCAATCAATCAATCAATCAATCAAGCCATTATTCTGAATGTTTTCACTTTTTGTTTCCACATCACAAAAGTGGTCCACAGTTTCTGAGAATGACGCGTATATATACCAATAACCATATGATGATATTTCCCTTTGGGTTCCTGGATGTTGGTCTGCAGCCAGGGCCCATATGTATGTGTCCGGGTTAGCGGTCGTAACCCAGTGTCGTGCGGATTTCCCGGGTTAGCGGCAAAAACTGTGTATTTATGTGTCGGGGTTAAACTAACTCGGTGAGCGTAAAGTCGCCTGCACTAACCCCATGTGAAAGGAGGGTTAAAGGTGGAGTTAGGCACCGATTATGCCCAAATCTATTCAATGCGACCATATTTAACAGAATTAGATACGCAATAAGTGAAATTTTATCAATTTAACGCTAAATTTGAACCGTTATTAAGGCTACCGCCGCATTGGCGGCGATATTAATAGTTATATTTTCGAATCGACGAACGTAAAGTAAACAAATCACCGCCGCCGCTGCATCGACATCGCTTTCCATACTGGCGTTGGCAGCGGTTTGTTTACTTTACGTTTGTCGATTCGAAAATATAATTCTGTTAAATATGATAGCATTTAATATATTTGAGCCTAATATATGGCTACAAACGCAGAGGGATTTCCCAAATCTATAAATAACTGAAACATTAGCTAACCCAAGCGCGCTTGGGTCACATACATCCCCAGTGACACATTTGGAACCCCGGGGTTAGCTAACCCGGCACCCTCCTTTAACCCCAGTCCGGTTAAAAATTGGCTCATACATATGGGCCCTGGAGGGCTCGACCTCTGGACCTCTGCTCCTAAGCAGCTCCTTCCCCCATTTCCTTCCTGGTGGCGCGTCGCTTCCCGCTTATCGGCCCATTTCGCCTCAGACTTTATTCAATAAGGTGTGCGGTAGGTCTTAGGCCAGCCACAGTATTAGGATCAATCCATACTCATCTTGTTACCCCTCTTTCTTACGGAATCAAAAAAATAATATTCAACGATTGCAAGACACCCCAGTCACATCTCCACCTCGCTGACAGTTTTTTGCAGCGCGATTTCACCTTGCTCAATGCCCTGACAAGACAATCAGCGAAGAGCCGTCTACTGCCCATGTCTAGCTGGTGGGACAGCGGGCCCTGAGTGTCTCGTCCCATTGAATAGGTTGTCCGAACTGATTAAAGAAATGAATTGGGGCGCCAAGTGTCTGTCCATTTAACTCGAGGCATTGCATGCGACAAATGTGTTCAGCAATAATGCAATAGATTTTTCAGTGATGGTGCGGGTAGGCAGTGCTACGCTGCCAACACGCTTTTTTAGGGTACATTAGTTGAATAAGAGGGGGAATTTTGAATTGCGGACAATTGCCCTTCCTCCAGTCCACTGCTCTTTAGCCTACCCTAGTAACGGAAAACGCCAGACTCGGTAGTGACAGATATCAATGTTTAAGTCATTGGTTTGACTGGATCTATCCTGGTGTAAAATATTCCGATATACGGCATAGGGGGAATGCAAATGTTCTATTACTGATCGGTGTACGTGACCAGACATTTGTATGTATATATATATATATATGTATGGGTTGCTGGTGCTTGTGTGTGATGTAAATAGACATAGTGGTGCTGGCAGGTCTGGATGTGAGGGCACTCCCCCTCCCCCTCTGCTGGGGTAGTGACCACCACACGCAGGGTCAAGGTTGGTGGTGGCCATGGGGCCATACAGCTTGGTGCTGGTGGGTAGACCACTGGTAGCCATGGTGACCAGGAATGCTGGATCCCTATTGGTAGGGCCAAGAATGCTTGTGTTCCATTGGGTGAAAGGGGTGGGTGATACTCTACAATGAACACATGTAACCATATAAATAATAAACCAGAGGGCTTGACTCTCTCTTCTTCTTTACACTTTATACTCTTCCTTTCTCTTTGTATGTATAGATTTCACTATAGCCTGCCTACACAGCCACATATTCGAGCCTTAGCCATTTTACACTGGTGTTTTGAATCGCTTGACCTCTCAAATCGGGAGTCGGTTGCAAAAGCTTATTCAGCCACTATTGTTCTTGTAATAAGCGGGTTGGAGATTCTCAATAAGACTGTTTTCCACTGATCATGTTGCATGTTTTTGACATTAGCGCTGCCTATATAATCATTGCTTCCACTGCCAGACCAGATAACATGGTCGAATGAGTTGAGCTTCCGTATACCATTTTGGAAAAATTCTGGTATTCGAAGCCTGGGCGAGTCAAACCAATGACTTAAAAATGTATACTTGTCGTTTCTCGTCTGGCACTTCGCATTATTAGAATAGGGCAAGGAGTGGTTGGCTCAGTATCAGGATAATGTGATTGAATTGGATCTCAGGTCATGGTGCTGGCAGCCTGGTCACCAAGTGGAGTAGCACTATAAAGTCACAATGAGTGCTCACTGACACAAAAAGGTACCCATTATTATGTGACCATAACTATTGCCAGGAGGTAAAACCCCAACAAACACCGAAGCAACTGCCACTGCAGTCATAGGGCGGGTTGGTGATGGACATTCTCAATGAGCGTGTAATACTCATTCATGAGTCCTATCACCACATGGTGACGGTCTTGACTATGCGCATCCATGCCAGGTCAGAAGGGTCAGCGGCTGGCAGCGCCATAGCGGCTAAATCCTGATGGTGCACCATCGAGAAGGATCCACAGCGAGGAAAGGAGGAAATACAGGTGACCACTGTCCCATATTGAGCATACCCTTGCAGGAATAGTTTCCCATTCTTTAAGTCCTGATATTGTGTGATTTAAACAGAAGTCGATGTAGATAAATTAAAAATATACTTCAAGCACTTTAATCTGTGCAAAAGATACATATATATGTGTAACTATGTCTGAACAAGAAACTAGTAAAAAAATAATGGAATCTTTCCATAACTTGAGCCAATCAGAGCTGTTCTTATGGGGGTCACCATTTGCAATAAAAAAAGAACACAACCTATGATTATGATAATTGAAATAAATATCATTTTATAGTTATAAGAAAGTTAATGTTTATTGTTAAGTATTTCTGTTGTATAATCTATCAATAATGGGGAAAACTATTCTACTTCACTGAGTTCTCGCGAAGACGAGAAGAGGAATGTCTATATCCGTCGAGTTCAAATGGGCTCAAACGAGTTCAAACGTGGCGGGTTGTCCCGTTCCTTCCAGCGACGAATATGCTTATGGCACCATCCCACCCTTCGCTATCAGTCATCCGCAAACGGAAGTTACATGTTACCTGCCTGCGCAGGGGTAAGTCACTTTTACGCTGCAACCTAGGTGGCAATTGGAGTGTCCTAACCATTACACCACCTAGGGTCCCTGATGTCACCACATTATCCATGCCCACCTGTCTATGTGGCTTCTTGCCAGAGAGGTCAGTGTAGACTACTACAGAATAAAGAGAGTTGGGAAATTGTTGTAAATAAATTGATACAAGCATTAGAGATACATAACTGCCAGATGTTGTTGTTCTCTGTGGTGGAGTGGTTAGAGTGTCTGACTTTTTACTAGGTCGGACTCCTAATTGGAAGGTCAGGGGTTCGATTCTCTCTGCCCCCAATTCTGGCAATTTGGATTTCCACCGCTGTGTATAACTTACAGCGTATAAATTAACTTCTTTGTTTGATATACAGATTTAGAATTCCCTGTATTTCGGTTGGCCTGGCTGATTTAATTCAGACTTTCTTAAAGCTGCATAGTCCAATTAAAGGATCAAATTTGTCAAAACCAAAGCAGGTACATAGAATGTATCTAACTTAAATACCGATGCTCTGATTCCGGCCGGAAGACCAGTGCTCTGGCGCTGACAAGAGATATTATTCGATGAATAAATACTTGAGGAAAAAACACAAACAAACTTGTATTGCTACATAGAAGGGAATACTAAGTCAATTTAATTGAACATATTACTGCTGAAGTCTATGGTATCAACAGTTTTCGCATGTTTGCATGTTTGCCAAAATTAATTTGGTATGTTTGCACGTCAAAGATATCAAAGGTTAGCGATGTAAAATGAAAAGTACTTCAAACTTAGATACCGATGCATTTATTGCCAAATAGAAGGGATCACTGAGGCAAGTTAATACCGACCCACCCTCTGGGGAGGCTTAGGACTAATGCATGTAGATATATACACATAAACAATACTCCTACTCATAGAGGTAGACAATGAAACCAGCAAACGGAAACGGAAATAGCACTGTATGGGTGCCGCCATTTGTAAAATCGTGTTGAATAACATCCAAATCCAGCAAACGGAAATGGAAATCGCTTGTTGAACTTCGGTCCACAGCAATCAGGATGGATGACAGCTATTGGTTAATAATATATCAAAACAAATGCCCACTGCCATAGACTTTGCCGATACGTGCAGTTCAAAACTTAAAACTTATTAAAAATTAAAAGAAATAAATAACAATGTGGCATAAACATGGATGGACAAATGAAATATTAATAGTTTACTCCGTGGAAACGACGGCCGTATTCGGGTCACCCGAGTTGATAGAATTTCAAATCGAACACCGCAAGTGGAGTAAAACAAAAATCATAAAATACTTTGCTGTAGAGTGTAGTTATATCGGTGGGTCGGTCCTAAGCATTGCTTATTCATATTAGAATATATTGCTACAGAAGCATATGGTATCAGAGTTATGGTCTACTTGCAACAATTAATTTGGGATAGTTGCACTTCAAATGTCTCCAAATTTAGCGATGTAAAATAAAAGCCACCTCAAGCAAAAGTAAGATAGATTACAACAATGAACCTTCACTCATAGACGACTAGTCTTCCTCATTCCACTGCTGGTCGATAGAAAGCCCGAGCCTACACTTTTACCGACCCAAGGGATTTTTAACCTCCCACACCACATAGACATGGTATGAGAGCAACCGGCCTTTGATGACGCTGTAAGTTATACACAGCGGTGGAAATCCAAATTGGCAGAGCTGGGGGCACGGGGAATCGAACCGCCGACCCTCAGATTAGGAGTCTGACCTAGAAAAAAGTCAGACACTCTAACCACTCCTCCACAGAGAACCTAATATGTCTAACTTAGAAAATGATAAAATCCCGAAACTACCGGACTATGCAACTTTAATTTCCATTTAATATTTGAGTCGCTAGGCGCCCCATAAGCCTCGCTCTGGTCCTTGCTGTTTAATGGCGTCGTCAAGAGGAAGCGTCCCCCGGGATTGCCTCCAATCGCCACCACCAGATGTCACCACCGGGGCATGCGTGCGCAGAAGCTCAATGCGCAGACGCGGGCGTCTGAGACTCCCCCTGGTGGCGGTTGTAGAATGTCAGTAAAATCACAAGACAGTTGCCCTGCGCATGCCCATACAGTACCCAGCGTCCGGGGTGTGGAGAGTAAGGCAGCTTCAAGACTGTATAGTATGTGGAATATAGGTCGTATATAGGTAGCGTATGGAATATAGGTTGTATATAGGTAGTATGTGGAATATAGGTCAGGGTTCAATGCTGTGTTGTATATGGAATATAGGTCAGGGTTACATACTGTGTAGTATATGGGACAGTGGTGACGGGTAAATACTGAATAGTAGGTGGAATATAGGTCATGGTTAAAGACTGTGTAGTGTGTGGACCAGATATCAGGGTTAAATGCACAATTGTTTGTGGAGCATAGGTCAGGGTTAACTGTGGTGTGTTATGTGAAATGTACGTCCGGGTTAAATGCTGTATAGTAGGTGGAATATAGGTCAAGGTTAAAGACGGTGTAATGTGTGGAGCATATATCAGGGTTAAATGCACTGTAGTTTGTGGAGCATAGGTCAGGGTTAACTGTGGTGTGTTATGTGGAATATAGGCCAGGGTTAAATCCTGTATATTACGTGGATCATAGGTCAGGGTTAAATGTGGTGTACTATGTGGAATATAGGTCGGAGTTCAATGATGTGTAGTATGTGGAAGGCAGGTCAGGGTTAAACACTGTGTACTATGTGGAGCATAGATCGGGGTTACATGTGGTGTATTATGTGGAATATAGGTCAGGGTTCAACTATGTGTAGTAGGTGGAATATAGGCCACAATTAAATGCAATGTATTATATGAAATATAGGTCATTGATAAATGCAGTATAATATGTGGAATATAGGTCAGAGTTCAACAATATGTAGTATGTGGAAAATAGGCTGCAGTTAATTGCATAGGTTAGGGTTAAATACTGTATAGTGTGTCGAACACAGGTCAGGGTTACGATTCATTTAAATTGTCTTGTCATCTATATCTCTGTGGTTAGTATGCTTAATCAGTTCTGGCCAGGCGTTCGTTATAAGGTGGTGGTCATAAGTTGGGAGTGGTTGTATTGATTTCACTCTTTTTTCCCCAGGGGGAATTTGAGAGGGGGACAAGGGAGAAGGTCGGTGTGGCGAATGGTTTGGGACTATGTTTGTATTTGTGGTTTGAACTTCTGTAGTCAATCCAGGCAGATTTATTAAGGTTAAAGTTCAAGGTTCAAGTCTTAGTGTAGACACAGTGTTTCCTTTCATATGCCAATCCCAATCCAGCAGCCACAATATATGTACAGTAACCAGGATCACAGACATGCTATTCACCAATTAGCATTGACCCTTCCCTGCGTATATATAGTCCACTACTTGGGTGTTGGGAATACACCGCCATGATGGTTGGTTTCTTGTTGGAGTTTTATATCCTGGCAACATCTTAAGTCATATCAGGACGGGTACACACTTGTGACAGTGTGCACTCATGGCGGTTTTATAGTGCTGGCCCACTGGGAAACCAGGCTGCCAGCACCATGACCTGATATCCCACTCACTCACATTATCCTGACACTGAGCCAACCAGTCCTTGCCCTATCCTAATAATGCCAAGCACCAGGCTAGGAAGCGACAAGTATACATTTTTAAGTCATTGGAGGACTCAACCAGGATTTGAACGCACAAACTGGTTGGTTTATTGTTGGAGTGCTACATCCTGGCAACATCTTAGGTCATATCAGGACGGGTACCAACTTGTAACAATGCAGATTGATGTTGACTTCATAGTGCTGATCCACTGGGAGAGCAGGCCACAAACACTATGACCTGATATCCCACTACAATTGACTACACTTGGCTATTGGTGGCTACACTTGGTTAGACACGGTTACAGTTGACTACGTTTGGCTACAAGCTGCTACTCTTGGCTGCACTCGACTACATACGACTACTCTCAGCTACACTTTACTACACTTGGCTATGCTTGACTACACTTGGCTATATTTGACTACACTTGGCTGTACTTGGCTGCAGTTGGCTATATTTGTCTACACTTGGCTATACTTGACTACACTTGGCTACACTTGAGTAGACTCGGCTCCACTTGACTACACTTGGCTACACTAGGCTATACTTGGCTATACTTGACTACACTTGGCTATACTTGACTACACTTGGCTATACTTGAGTACACTTGGCTACACTTTACTACACTCGACTACACCTGACTACACTTGGCTACACTTTGCTACACCTGACTACACTTGACTACACTTGGCTATACTTTACTACACTTGGCTACACTTGACTACACTCGGCTACACCTGACTACATTTGACTACACTTGGCTACACTTGACTACACTTGGCTATGCTTGACTACACTTTGCTATCATTGACTACACTTGGCTTCACTTGGCTACACTGTACTACACTCGGCTACACCTGACTACACTTGGCTACACTTGGCTATATTTGACTACACTTGGCTATACTTGACTACACTTCGCTATACTTGACTACAGTTAGCTACACTTGGTTACACTTGGCTGCACTTGGCTACACTTTGCTACACTTTGCTACACTTCACTACACTCAGCTACACTCAGCTACACTCTGCTACACTGGCGTCCACATGTCTACAAGTTGGTGCATTGCGCTACTCTTGGCTACCTAATATGCCTACCCGTGTTCGCACCTGCCTGCAGCTGTCTCTTTGACATCAGTTCATGACAATTGACTACACTTGGTGACACTTAATTGGACTAGCAACTTAACAACACCAATCCGTACCTACCCACCTGGTGGGCTGGGGTGGGTGTGTAAGGACGCTGGGTGAGCGTTGTGAGGGGAGATGTCAGCTTGTTTGTGGGAAGCTGGTTGTGTGAATGAAGCGCACAGAAAAGGACAGTATCGATGGTAGCCAACCTTCTCCGTCTGGCACGCTCAGCTAACACCTACAATTCATTGAATCAATAAACCAAACTGACTCTCGTCTCAGTTATTTATTATCTCTTACTTACCAATTGATTTCCTTTTGTTATGTCTGTTTGTGCGTCTGTGTGTCTCTGGAGTAGGGCGGGATGTGCTATACAAACGAGACAATGCGAATCCTGTTCAAGTATTTATAGGACTACTCATCATCATCATCATGATGCTGTCAGTCACAATGCGACAACGACTGCTTTTATTTCTTAACTGCCGCTATTTTGTGTGGTTGTGCATTTCATAAAAGCTGCTTGCAAAGTGTTGAAGTGCTGCTGGCTTTTGCAACTTACTAGCAGCACTCTCTCTGGGAGCAAATAGAGGTCTCACCTTGGCAAGGCAGGCGCAAACTATTTGTCCCTGCAGTGGCTGGTCGGGAGATGTTCGGAGTTCTATTCATAACCACCCTTAATGCTGCAATGGAACCATGGTATTCTGTTAGGGTTTGCTCCCTTAGCCTTTGGTTCTATCAAGAACCTATCCCACAAGGCAGTGGTTTATAACTTTCCAAGGCAAGGGCATCAACTCCCTGAGCTATTTTAGCACATAGATACTGGAATACGCGTATACCCAATCTGACTACTAGTTGACATTAAACAACTGAAGAAACCGACAAACACTATTTGGGCCGAAATGAAACCACAACTACCAGGTTTGAATTGAGGCCCAAATCCATTTTTTCCCCACAAACTAACAAATCCACTACCATCAGTGGCGCCCCCCAGTGTTTAGCCTTAGGAACCTCTTTGTATAAGTGTAAACAACAGTCCGCCCATGCATGTCTCCTAATGCAGCAATCACGCATGGGACAATACATATTGAACATTAAAACACTAATCTACATTTTGATTTGACATTTTCCATCTTGACAGGATGCTGTGACCGAAGTGATAAGATCACAGACTTATGGTGCCGAAGGTTAGGAATTTGAATCATGGCCGAGTCAAACCAATTACTTACAACATTGATTCTTGTCGCTACATAGCCGGGCACTCGGCATTGCAAGGATAGGGCAAGGACTGGTTAGCTCAGTGTCAGAATAATGGCACCAGCAGACTGGTTTTCCATTAGGGCAGCACTATAAATTTGTTATAAGTGTGCTCTGTCACAAGTCGGTACCAGTCCTGATATGACTAGATGTTACCAGGTCGTAAAACTCCAACAAGCAACAACTTATCTACCTTAGAAACATGTGCACGTAATAAAGAACTTTTGCAGCAAAAAAGGGAATATTAAATCAACTTAATAGAAAATGCTACATTTGATGATTGATTTGTGGTGTTCTCTGTGGCGGGGTGGTTAGAGTGTCTGACTTTATTGTAAGTCGGACTCATAATCTGAAGGTTGGCAGTTCGATTCCCTGTGGCCCCTCCTCTGCCAATTTGGATTTCCACCGCTGTGTATAACGTACAGCATCATCAAAGACCAGTTGCTCTCATACCATCTCTATGTGGTGTGGGAGGTAAAAAATCCCTTGGGTCGGTTAAAGTGTAGGCTCAGGCTTTCTATCGACAAACTGTGAAAACAAGTCTATTCAGACTTATCCATGATAAGCAGTATAAATCTTCAACAACAAAAAAGAAATGTTCTGCAGCTGGAGCCTTATAGTGTCATCGTGTTTACGTGTACATCATTTTAACTTGGCATGTTTATATTTCAATTAGCTCCAAAATTAGCCATACAGCATATGAGTCACTTCTAACTGAAGTAATGCAGATCATAGCGTTTAATCTAATGTTCTGTAATATCCCACATTCAGCTGGTGTCTCTATGGTTTCTCTCATTGCAACATGCGGATGAATAATAAAGAAGACGGGAATGTATTGTTCCACCAATTATTATCTACCTCCGCCCATCGCGGCATCACAAGACCAAGTGACCTGCCCCAAACCAGCCAGGTCACAGGTAACCTCTCATGGTAGGGGGAGCCACTAGCTGGACACAGTATGGCCAGTCCACACAGGGACCCACCCACCGGCCAGCCTGCCGCCACCTGACGGAGAAGAACTGTGACAGCAGACGGGATAGTGCCTGCAACCACCGTGTGATGGTGGAGCTCATGCATGGCCTACTACAATACGTATTTCAAATAACGCTGGCAGTTAAAAAACCATCAGACAATACAGCGTTAACCATGATCCTTGAACCGGCAGCGCCGATACGTGACAAACAAGTCGATTACTGTTATTTATTCCTGCCCGTGACAAATCTGGTTTTGATGGTATCCTTCTTTTTTGTTCGATCCCTCGCCATTTTAGACGAACATCAAACCAGCACTACCGATGAGGGAACTGACAGCACAATGAGTGAATACCAGGGCATCGATTTCTTCCCTATCGACGACGTGAATAAAAACTAACTTTGAAAAGAGAAACAAATAACAAGAAAACAGGGTAAAAAGAATAGAGGACATTTTAAAATCGGAACAGTCCATTCAATGAGTTCATTCAAACGCGACTGTTGTCAATTGGAAGCCGCGTCCCAACCCCGGACTATAGAGGTGTGGTATATCACTATGACCTGATGACGTCACACACAGCGTCCCAGCTGTCCCAGCTGTCCCAGCTGTCCCATCTGTCCCAGCAACCCCCGCGGCATTAAACGGTGGGCCCAGTATCCGGTGTTGGGAGTTATTACTGAAGTCATGTATATTTCACTAGGCAGTGTTTTTTATTATGACATGCTACCATAGTAGTCTGATCTATCAGACATAGACAGGTAGGCGTGGATGTGGATAGCGTGATTGAATCAATGAGCCTAGGTAGTGTAATGGTTAACACGCTAGTCCCGGAATGGCGGAGCAGTGTACTTTTGAAACCTGACATTTTGCATCACCCACCCCCCGACCCCCATGACACTGGTTGTCAAGATCTGGATCCTATGCAAGATACGTGCTGCACAGTTGTTGAACCTACCTCGTGTATGGATATGTAACTGCGATTCTTGAAGATTTATACTGCCTATCATGGATAAGTCTGAATAGACTTGTTTTCACCATTAGACAGTTTGTTGATAGAAAGCCTGAGTCTACACTTTTACCGACCCAAGGGATTGTTAACCTCCCACACCGCATAGACCTGGTCTGAGAGCAATTGGCCTTTGATGATGCTGTAAGTTACACACGATTGGATGTAAGTCTGTGATTGTAAGCATTGTATGAATTATGGAAGTATACCATTAAAAAGACTTACAATTCTACGGGAACACGTGTAGTAGCTTATATTTCAAAAATAGATTAGAGAGCACATCATTTTATATGGATAGTGATAAACCCTTTATCGCGTGTATTAATGCATGTGGTGTACCGCACCCCCCCCCCCCCTATCCCGGGTTGGGGTGGGGTACCAGCATGCACCAGTCCACCTCCTGTCAAATCCTCCACTCGTTCGGAGGAACCCTATTTAAGTATATATATATATATATATATATATATTATCTGTGCCATAGTAGTAATAATAACAATAATGACAAGACACAAATACAATTTGGAGTGAGTAATATCCTCTGGCTGGCCTCTAAGACCCCAATCTCTTTATTTAAAAGAAGAAATCAGGCAGAAGTGACCAACCAGTAGTGGGACAGGAAGCAACAGCTGACCGGCTACATTTACTCACTTTTCCCCACAGACACCTGTGCCCCAAGTCGCTCTAACCGCATTGCACAGAACATTCCAGAATCTACACACATTGAAGGCACAGAGTGCTCTGACCACTTAGTATAATATTTCTATAAAAGTGGAAATGTATACATACACATAACTATGATATAAGATTACACCCATTATTATATATGTATATAGATGCGGTATAAACCATTATATGAGTATAATAAGCTGGAAGATCCATCTACTCCCCAACCACTAAGGCATCAGCTGGTCACCTCAACTCATTACATCATCTATTGGTACCACATGACCTCACCATGTGACGCCACCTGCTCACCCACACCTTAGCAGCCATTGCGCTCACTCACTCTACCACTGAAAATTGTATATTGTAAACAATATTATATATATATATATATTTACCTATGTACAATGGGGAGCTCTCTTCCAGCACACCTACTCGAGCCCAGACCGAGGTTTGCTGGGGTGACCTGGGAAAGCTTATCGCTTACAGCTTCTACTGTTGAATCAATGCTGTAGTGCGCTTCAGGACGCCCCCCCATCCATTGGCTCGCGTATGTTGGCACATACCACAGGGGGCTGCTTAAGTCCTCCATGCAATATTAATGCGCAGCTGGCAGGGTCTAAGGGGCATTTAACTCACGGGCTAATGCAGAGTGTTGTGTATTTAGGACACAAACCTTGTTTTAACAAGACTTTTATCCCACATATCAAGCTTAGCCAAACAGATACCGGAATTGGAACTCATTTGATTTTTTTTTTTTTTAATTATGATTTTTTTTTTAAAGATTACAACAAATTTAAAATAAAGATTGTTTTAGGGGTTGTAGGTGTGGGATCACTAAAAAGTAATTCATCGCCTTCTTATATCAAGTCCTCAGTCAAGTTCTGGTGAATCAATATTCACCAGGGGCCTAGCTTCGGATTTTCCGGTGGCACACAGATGGAATAATAGACGCTATCGGAATAATACACGTCGGAATAAAGCGCGATAAAACATTGTATTTTAAAATTTAAACAGATATTTCCAATCGTACCTGCGGCTATTGAATGAAGCCAGGCCACTGTTTACACATCTCTTTTTCGAAGCTGATATTTGTAATATCTTAGACTGGTGGAGGAAGTATTGACAGGTAATTTGTTAGTACTTGGGCGTGGTCAGGCTTGACTGGCTTGTGCGCTCAACTGGAACTCTTGTTGCGGGTAAACTTGGGAAAGGGGGGGGACTAAGTGTGGATAGACTTATAGCTTAATGTATTGATTACTGAAACCTCCCGTTTATAAGGAATACAATGATTGATCAATCCAAAAAGTGATTTTCAATATGTGATGTTCTCTGAGCTTTGGATCAGCTTATATATAGACATACGTCACGATGGATATCTAAATTAGTAATCCTAATCAAATCTAGCTCTAAATCTAGATTCATATTTTAGTGGTCTGCACTGACCTCTCAGGCAAGGAGCCGCATAGACAGGTAGGCATGGATAGTATGGTGATATGAGGGAGCCTAGGTGGTGTAATGGTTTCACACTGTCCCAGAATGCAAAGAGATTTGGGTTCGAATACCGCTCTAGGCGCAATATTTCCCATTTTCATCACCCCCACGACAATATCATTAGCTAGATATAAATGCTGTCGAGTTTTATTTTGTCAACAATAATTGTTTCGGAGGCTGTGTATGCTTCTTTGATTGTTGTTTGTTCACGTCCTAGCAACATTTAAGGTCATATCAAAACGGGGGTGTGTATGCAGTGACTGCACTCTCTGAATTTGCTATAAACTATCACAATTAATGAAAAGATAAACACCTTAACATCTGTGAATGAATCAGGGTAAAAATGACAACTTGATAACGCCTCCACAACCTAAAGCATAGAGACCAGTACCGAGAAGACGAAGCTGATGACAAACAACACCAGTGGCATCGACATAGAGATCAAACTGAATGAACAGAGGCTTGTGACAGTCACAATCTTTACGTGACATGTCATGTTGTTCGTAACTTTACATTTACCTGCTGCAAACCTGCATCATTTAAGCGGTATTGATAAATCGGTCTGATTTTGGCTGAAGTGTAAACGTCTAGGCGGTAGTCAAAAGTACAATGTACTTGAATCGGTTCGCCGAAAGGCTGTCGAATCAGCACCGATAACTGGGTCCGATTTTGGCTGAGGCACTTGAGTCCAGTCGGGGCCGTATGCAGGAGTCAGTGTTAGCGGGTTTTGGTGTTACAGCCTATTACCGATTAGCTATCGCCGATGTCAGGAACTGTGTCAAGTGGTATGCAGGAGCGCGTAACACTAACATTTTAGCTAAACGTGAAATTATTTATAGATTTGGGAAATCCCTCTGCGTCTTTAGCGATATATTAGGCTTAAATATATTAACTGCGATCATATTTAACACAATTAAATACGTAATAAGTGAAATTTGAGGAAATTAACCCTAAATTCGAACCCTCCTTAAGGCTAGCGCCGCATTGGCGGCGATATTAATAGTTATATTTTCGAATCGACGAATGTAAAGTAAACAAATCGCCGCCGGCGCCAGTATGGATAGGGAGGTCGATGCGGCGGCGGCAGCGATTTGTTTACTTTACGTTCGTCGATTCGAAAATATAACTATTAATATCACCGCCAATGCGGCGCTAGCCTTAAGGAGGGTACGCATTTAGGGTTAATTTGAATAAATTTCACTTATTGCGTATCTAATTCTGTTAAATATGACAGCATTGAATAGATTTGGGCCTAATAAACTCGCTAAACCTACAATTTTTTAGGGATAAGGTAACACCGGTTAAGCCTTTGGTGTTAGGCCTAACACTGACTCGTGCATACCATTTTTTCGCCGCTAACCCGGAATTCCCGCCAAACACCGTTTTCCTCCCTAACACTGACTCCTGCATACGGCCCCAGTCGGTGATGGGTTGGCGAGGAGGGCTGGGAAAAGAGGGGATACGCAGACAGCAGCAGTGAAACAGTTTCAAATACCTGTTTATTTAAATAATTAATGAGAGTTCCAAGATTGAGATACTACCTAGGATAGTGCAAACAACAGCAGCATTGAAAATGCAGAAACCAGTTTGGACTGACAAGAGTATTTCTCTCAGGGTCTAGACTTACAACTGATCTGCTCCCTTGTCACATCATGAATCATGAAGTCTCACAGCAGACTTCCAAAGAAGAATACAAGCCATATTAATGGGGTGATACCACATGATAGTGCAGGCTCTCATAGAAAGACCATGCTACCAATGAAGACATATGTGTAAATACCCAGCAGGCGATTTCACCACACACAATCTCCTGATGTTCGTCATCATCATCATGCTGTCGGTCGCGATTCGACAAAGAGCGCTTTCATTACTTGACTGCCGCTCTCCATTTAGCTCTCTGCTATGAGATTTGCATCCATGAGTCGGTTTAATGTCTCTCAGCTTCAGATTTCTCTTGATGGTATCCTTGAACTGGAGACAAGGGCACCCTCTCTTTCTGTAACCAGAAGACAGTTGAGAATAGAGGATCTGCTTTGGTAGCCTGTCTGATGACATCCTCATGAGGTGTCCAGTCCACCAGAGATTCTTTTTGATCATAAGATCTTCCATAGAGGGCAGTCCCGTCCGTTTGAGTATTTCCTTATTTGTCACTTTGTCCTTCCAGGTTAGCCTCATGATTGAACACAGATGTCGCATCATGAAGGCATGACCTGACGTTCGTAAAGAGATGGAAACTGCAGTGGTATGGCCACATTTCCCATTCATCAAGTCTGGTCAAAACCATCTTGCAATGTACAGTGAAAGCAGGAAGAAAAGACGGCAGACGAAGGAAGCGGTGGGAAGACAACATCAGGGAATGGACAGGCGTGGAGTGTGGCAAGTCCCAGAGGGCAGTGAAGAAATGGAACAAATAGAGAAAACTGGTTGCAAGGTCATCTGTGGTGCCTCAATGACCCTCACAGTTATGGGATTGATGATGATGATGATGATGACCTCCAGGGGCTGTGGACGCCACCTAGGGGTGAACAACCACATACATTACGGAGTCCACGTCTGCTGGAATCTGTTGGATCTTTTGAAGCAACAAGTAGCAGTATACAGAAGATCACAACCATGTGCTGAGACCATACGTAATGGCCGAATGAGTTGAGCGTCCGTCTCCCATTTTGGTAGGTCATGGGATTCGAACCAATAAGTTTGGACCTTGGTTGAGTCAACCTAATGACTTAAAGATTGGTACTTTTTGCTTCCTAGCCAGGCGCTCGGCATTATTAGGATAGGGCAAGGACTGGTTGGCTCAGTGTCAGGATAATCTGACTGAGTGTGATGTCAGGTCATGATGCTGACGGCCTGGTCTCCCAGTGGGGCAGTACAAGAAAGTTGCCATGAGTGTGCACTGGCACCAGTTGGTACCCGTCCTGATTTGACCTTAGATGTTGCCAGGATGTAAAACTGTAAAAACCAACCATCCAAGCTGTAACGGGGCCCATATGTCTAGGTTACTACATTTGTTTGAATGCTGTTCACAACAAATGTGTGTCTGGGAGTTATGTATAGGCTAATCTAGTCTGGGAGCCTCTGGGTGCCAAAGTCTGATGAATAGGGTCACCACCCCTGACCTTTCCCACCGAGGTCATCTAACAAGGTCACTAACAAAGACCTGAGAACACTCACACAGATTGGTTTGTTGGTTTGTTGAAGTTTTACGTCCTGGCAACATCTGAGGTCATATCAGGACGGGGCACCGCCCTGTGACAGTGCACACTAATGACGACTTGATAGTGCTGCCCCACTGTGAGACCAGGCTGCCAGCACCATTATCCCGGTACTTTGCTAACCAATCCTTGCCTTAATCACTCACTGTTAAATTGTATTAAAGCAACATTGGCCATGACATGAAGATCTATCAGAAATGCATTGCCTTTCTGCTGTCAATGCTATTAACAAGCATACATATTGAATACGACACTATGAATACGAAGGTCTATCAAAAATCCATTGCCTTTCCGCTAGCAATAATATTAACAAAACATACATATTGAATTTGACACTTATAAATGTGAAAATTTATCATAAATTCATCGTCTTTCCGCTGATAATCTTCTGATTCTAAAGATCTAAGATTATAATTATACTAAAAAATAACCTTTTTATACCAGTTAATCAGTTAGTTGCACAATGATCATAGATTACTGTGTATACTATTATGTGTTATTATTTATTTATTGTGTAGCCGCATAGTCCGATAAAACATAGCATTTTGAAAACTAAAGGAAATATCTACGTTTGATTCTACATATCTAACTTAGATAGTAATAGGGTTATTAAGCATGTGTTGTTACATAGAAGGGGATACTGAGTGAATGTAATAGAACATGTTTTTGCAGAAACTCATGGTGTCAGGGTTTTGATGTGCTTGTCAAAAATATCTTGCTAGTTTGCACTTTTTTGTTGTTGTACATTAGTTGTTTAAGCAGGGGAAATTTCAGTCGCGGACAACTGGTCTTCCCCATTCCACTGCTCCTTGCCCTCTCCTAGTAATCCCGAGCACCTGGCTAGCAAGCGACAAGTATAAATTGTTAAGTCATTGGTTTGACTCAACCAGTATTCGAACCCACGATCCCACGATCTACCAACACGGGAGTCGGATGCTCTAACTCATTCGGCCATCCCATCTGGATTTGTATAGATGCATTGCATCTATAAAATTATCCATTTGAAGTAAAAGTTGCTTCAAACTAATGTAAGATAGATTATAGTAATCAATTTAATATATGTATCTAAGAATAATGACAGAAACTCTAAACCATCGGACTATGCAACTTTAATGTTGCGTCGTTCGGACTGCGGGTTGACAGCCTTATATCGAGTATGTATTTGCAAGGTGATGCCACCGGCGTCAGTTCCTCCCGCCATTTTGGGCATAATCGATTAATCAACTCAGGTCACCCGAGCTACTTGTTGGTGCATGCACAGATCCTACAGACTCGGGTTGAATAAATGAATTTTTTTTTTCAATAACCGATATATGTACAGCAAAATAGGATTTAAAGTATTTTATGATTGTAGAAGCTGAAAATCTGGGTTATTAGAAAAAAGCATTAAAACAACACGTATGAGTTGGACTGGTAGCGGTTATCCTACAGGTACCAGCACAGATGTGATGTCATCGGTCCTAGCAAACCCCAGCCAAGAGGTGGGTTACTGGGGTCGGGTCATTTTGCACATGGCATGTGTATTTGTCGACTCCACTCGCGGTGTTCTATTTGAAATTCTGACGACTCGGTGAGCCGAGTCGCCCGGGTCGTGTTAATCGATTACGCCGTTTGTGTGCCATGAGAACACGTATTGTCAGAATGTTGACTTTTAATTCACAACACTACTAGGAAGAGTTCAGGTGCAAAACGACGTAAACACCAATTCAAAATTTTAGTTTAAATAACAGATTTTTACCTGAACATAATATTAATTCTCACCAACTCCACTTTTCAGATGATCACATGGTTTCGGAGCAATGGAAAAGAAACTAGGAATATAACAGAAATTACTTTTTGGAGGTTTGAATCCAATGTTTAGCTCCATTTTTCGAACTGCCTTTACGTGGTTGTGCTTGAACTCTTCATTTATTAAATCTAAGAATAAAGTCTGGATATAAAGGAAAATACCTGAGAAAGTTAGAGATGCATAGTCCGATGAAAACATCCAATTTTCAAAACCAAAACAATTATCTAGATTTGATTCTACATATCTAACTTAGATACTGGTGCACTTATTAAACATATGTCATCACATAGAAGGGAACGCTGAGTCAATTTAATATAACCTGTTACAGCAGAAGCCTATAGTCTTAGCATTTTGACAAGCTTGCCAAAATTAATTTAGCATGTTTACACTTCAAATATCTCAAAAGTAAGCCATTTAAAATAAAAGTTACTTCAAACCAAAGTAAGGTAGATTATAATGATCAACCTAATATGTTTATCTCAGAAAATGAGAGAAACCCAAAACCATCAGTCTATGCAACTTTAAATCACTGATCATGAAAAATAGATCTGTAAGAATGCAGTAGTCTGCATTGACCTTTCAGCCAAGGAGCCGCCTAGACAAGTCGGCGTGGATAGAGTGATTGCATCAGGGAGTCTAGGTAATCTAATAATTAGCGCGGGATTGACTAGAATTGTGGGGTTGAAATCTTTTTTTAATTCTTTTTTTTATTGAGGCTGTATTTATACTGTCCATAGCATGTAAGCCCGGGTACCCAGGCTTGTTTTCAATGCTGGCCAGCTGTAGTGTTGGTGTTGACTTACCAAGCAGATCAGTTGTAAGTCTACCTCAAGCTCTAGGCGCCATATTTCCCATCTCCCGCACCACATAATACACATATTATTGCAGCTCCTGTACATACTGATCATACATTACTGTGATTATAATTAGATTTATAGTAAAGGTCACTATGACAAAAAAAGGATAAGTGAACGTACAGTTGGGCTGAGTTCTATTTAGTAATTCTCTGGCAGAGGAACTGTACGCCCCACCAATAAAAGTAAAAAATACAAACAGAGTGCGGGAGACACAGCCAAGTATTGGTTCATTTTGCGCATCGCAGGTGGCACTTCAGTCGCCAACTCCGCACCTGGGCTGGGCATGCAACTCTGAATACCTTTAACACAATAACCGGTGCAATAAACATATATATATATACGATCCATTGATTGTGCTCCATCAATTTATATTAGTTTAATTCATTATAATACATATTATTATTTATTTATTTTAAATACTACACCTGGATAAGCAGTATCTATTCCCTCATCCCTCCGATATCTTTGTCCCTGATTAAATCAACTGCAGCTTCATTGCATGTGACGTTTCAGGCCACAGAATCCCTCCTGCATCGATAAGTGGTTTAAAGCCGATTGCCTACCAGACGTTGAACCGCTTCGGATCAATAGGTTATTGAGTAAGCGTAAACCTTGGAAGACTTCACAAGATTAAGCACTAGCAGTGATTGCCTCGAAGCGCTTGTCACTGAGCCAGCTACTTAGGTTGGTTGGTTATTGGTATGTTACGTCCTGGCAACATTTAAGGTCATATCAGGATGGGTACCGACTTCTGAGAGTGCGCACTCATGGCGACTTTATAGTGTTGCCACACTGGGAGACCAGGTCGCGAGCGCTATGACCTGATATCCCACTCAGTCACATTATCATGACACTGAGCCAACCAGTCCTTGCCCTATCCTATTAATGCCAAGCGCGACGGTAGGAAGTGATAAGTATCAATTTTGTAAGTGATTGGCTGGACTTGACCGCTAATCAAACTCTGGATTTCACGCACATGAAGCTTGCGCTCTACTGATTGGGCCAATTAGCCAGGTGCCAGTTCCTTAGAGAACTAACCACAACCTGGGAAAACAGCTAGTAATGAGTTTAAAGTACCATTGGCCAATGCTTTTCAGTAGCTGCTATTTAGTTTTTTTTAAAGATAACTATATTAAAATTGCATAGTCCGATGGTTTTGAGTTTGTCATTTTTCTGAGGTATGCATATGTATTAGTCTGTACATGAGCTCCATTATGATGCGGTGGCAGCAGACACTACGCCGCACACCTACGCAGTTACACTGAACTGCGCTAAGTGGTGGCAGGCTAGCCACTGGGCAGAGCCCCAACTGGGCTGCCCTCTACTGCGTGTGGCTAGCACAACCCCCACCCACCTATAGAGTCAACATCGGACCTGGCGAGTTCAGGGGTGGGTCAGTGGACTGTTGATGCCACGGAGAGCGGATAGGTTTTGGAATAAACCAGTTGAAGCGTACTGTTACTAAATCTTGGCATTCTTCCGTGAGTGCATGGCAGTGTCGAAGATTGTGGACCATCACACATATATTTAAATGATTGGTGTAATATGCATAGCTTTACTTTGAAGGAACATTCATCTTAAAGGGCTAAGTTTAGACATATCTGAAGTGCGAACATGTCAAATCACTTTCGGCAAGCATACCAAAACTCTGATAACATAGGTTTAAGCAGGAACAATTTCTATTAAATTTACTCAGTATGCCCTTCTATGTGACAACAAATGTTTAATAAGTACATCACCGTCTAAGTTAGATATGTAGAATCCAATGTAGATAATTATTTAGTTTTTTTAAATCTGATGCTTCATCGGACTTTGTAGCTTTAAATAAAAAATAAATAACAAACACATATAGCATAGCTATTCGTATATATTCGTTTATATTCGCCAGCCCCAAACACAATATCCAATATGTGCCCTCCTTGAAATGGGCTGGAAATGGCATTTTAAAGCCTTTAGATTCATTTCCACAATTTCCAGGGAGGGCATCCCCTAGAGGCGCACTAATTCTTACCGGCTTTGGCACTTGGCCATTCTAAGAATTTATCAATTATCTCCCACAACTACCTCCCACAACAAACCATTCATTACCACACTTTTTTTTTTCAAGAAGAAAAAATAGCCAAATATAACCATTATCAAGAAAAAACTAAAAAACTAACATAGATTATTAACCACAAATAATAACTATAAGAAACTGAAACCGATAACTGCCCAGCATTGAAAAGAAGCTCGATCATCCAACCTTATATGTTACGGACAGCATAAACGCCCCATCAAAAACAAACAAACAAGAAATCAGGGTCCTAGCTCTGGCTGTGAAAATCAACATCAATTACACTCTATTTAATAGCAATTGGCTAACTTTTTGTTTGTTTTGTTGTTGTTGGTACATTTGTTGTTTAAGCAGGGGAAATTTCAGTCGCAGACGAGTGGTCTTCCTCATTCCATTGCTCCTTGCCCTATCCTAGTAATGCCGAGTGCCAGGCTAGGAACCAACAAGTATAAATTGTGAAGTCGTTGGTTTGACTCGACCAGGATTCGAGCCCACGATCCCATGATCTACCAACACTTTGGGGATTTTTTTTAATGAACACATGCCAATTTAATTTTGGGGTGCACATTCAAAGTCTGATGATGCAGACTTCGGCGGTAACATGTTCTATTATATTGCATTGGTCTTCTCTTATTTGTAGAATCGAATGGTTAATAATTGCAACAGTATCTAAGTCGGCTATTTACAGCAGCGAATTTCGGAATCTCATATGGTTTGCAAATTGTGATGCTTTCATCAGATCATACGGCTTTAAGATACAGGCATTAAACCAAAGTGATACTTGTTGCTTGAGTAGAGCGTCCATCTCCTGTTGTGGGAAATCGGGAGATCCAAACCCATGAGTTTGTGGGTTTGAGTCCTAGTCGAGTCAAACCAATGACTTAAACATTGATACTTGTTGCTTCTTAGCCTAGCGCTTGGCATTATAACGATCGGGCAAGAGCTGGTTGGTTCAGTGTCCGGAAAATGTGACTGAGTGGGATAACGCGTCATGGTGCTGCTGGCAGCCTGGTCTCTCAGTGGGCCAACACTATAAAGTTGCCATGAGTGAGCGCTGTCATAAGTCGGAACACATCCTAACATGACCTACAGACCAAAGAACTCACACTCGGCGAGGACCTCCTTGCGGCCAAAGCAATGGTAGTCCACCTCTGGGAAAACAGTTTGGTCGCAATGAGATGGTAGTGTAGTAGCTACAACCTGATTGCGACCAAAATGGTCGCAATGAGGTTGGCAAACTTTTAGGACCATGTTCCGACCACTTGCGACTTCTGCGCAACAAATCTTTCGTTGGAAGTCGCAAAGTGATTGCAAAGAGGTCGGCGACCACTAAGCACTATTTTGCGACCATTCGGTCTCAGCGCCTGGCGTCAGTGGAAGGAACTAACACAGACACCACGTGATGTGTTCAGGGAATCTGACTCCCACCGGCTGTAATCACACAAGCAACATGGCGTCGATACGACTGGCGATCAATGCAAAGACCCTAGACAAACAGACAGGCTTTTTAATAGTATTTGTTTTGTGGTGTGTTCCATCCTAGCAAACAAGTAAGTTCATATCAAAATCGGTAATGCCTTGTTACAGTGGGCAACGCTGACTTTAAATGTTGCTAGGACGCAAAACCCAATACACAGTCAAACCCTGACATTCATGGCTCATAATATTGTTGTCTCATCGAGCTGTTGGCACCATGACCTGATATCATATTCAGTCATGTTATCCTGATATTAAGCTAACCAGTCCTTGGCTTTATCCTAGTAATGCCAAGCCCCAGGCTAGGACTTACAAAATTGATACTTATCACTACATAACATGGCGCTCGGCATTACTAGGCTTGGACAAGGACTGGTTTGCTCAGCATCAGAATAATGTGACTGAGTGATATATCATGGCATGGTGCTGGCGACTTGGTGTCCTAATGGGGCAGCCCTATGAATCTCAATGATTGCGCACTGTCACAAGTCTGTACCCGTCCTGATATGACCTTGCCAGGACATAAGACTACACAAAGCAAACTCAATCCATTAATCTATATATTGATTGGAAGAAGGCGATTCTAAAGTTGATAACATTCACCTATAAATATATGTGTATATAAAATAAATTACAAGTAGGCCTATTACTATTTGGACTGCATGCACAATAGATATCACAATTGTGTCTAAATTATATTTAAAGAAACGTTGCAATTAGCCAGATGAGCAGTGTGCTGGTGAATAAAAACAGAAAAATTCATAGAAATAAAATAGTCTTAACAAAGAAAAAAGGCATCAATGACCCAGGCTGCTATTAACAACTCCTAGCTCTGTTATTGCTGAAGGAACTAGCAACCAGATGCCTTAATTGAATCAGGAAGCATGACAGCCAACATCCCCCTCCAACCCCACCCCACTCCCGCAGACCCACACACACACCCCCAGCCCCACACACACCCAACACAGCCCACCCACATCCCATCCACAAATTGTCATAATCACCCTAGGTTTAGCGATGTTTTTTACTTTGTCAATTTTCCAGCAAGTTAAAGAAAAAAACTCACATAAATTTGCTCATAATTTGTTGTTGTTGGTAAATATGATTATTCTGTTGAATACGTTCTTATGTCAGCCCCGAAGTACTGGTCTTCTAGCCATTTTTCAATTCCGGGTTATTGACACAAACATGGTAATTCAGACACAGGACACGAAAGTGGTATAAAGTGGTAGTTTATTCATCTTTTTTCTGAGGATGGAATTCTTGGGTTTTGAGTATTTAAAGTTCGGTATAGTTAGTTTGTCCCACGTGCGCTCAGCCTTGTGTGCCAGATGGGTGGGTGGGATGGCTAGAAAAGACAGCAAAGCTTCAGTGGCCACGCGCCAGGTTTGGGCGCACTGGTCAGTGTGAGCTGCTCGGGCTCCTCCGCTGGCAAGTTTGTGAAGGATCCGCCAGGTAGCGTGTCGGTTCGATAGTGAGTCTCGTTGGGTATAGGTGACGCCAGGGTTGTCCATAGAGTTCAAGGCTGAGGGCTCTTGGTCCCGCGTCCCAAGTTACCCATGTTGCCGCCGCAACATGCACAATGTTATATTGGGTATCTATCTGTTAAACTCAGCTAACAATAGCAGTTAAGTACACAATTTGGTGTACATAAAGTTATGTAGCACCATGGATTCCTACAAGTACGACGGTGATATGGCTGTACTAGTATCATATGACTACATCAATATTAGATGGATCATTGCTACTATTTTCCTTGCATTTACAATGTGGTCAGAAGTTATGTTCTGTAATCAAAGTAAAATTGAAATAAGTTTTAACATAGGACAGGGACAGTTAGCGTTAGAGCTAGACAAGGCATATATATCACTGGAAGTTCAATAGGAATATTCTAGCATTACCCCATGTTGCTTAGCTATGTGAGTTTGTTAGTTGCAGTTTGCTCTTTTAGTATTGGTTGTTTGTTGTTGTTTTACATCCTAGCAATATATAAAGTCATATCAGGACGGGTACTGACTTGTGACAGTGCACACTCATGGCAATGTTATAATGCTGCCCCACTGGGACACCAGGCCACCAGCACCATGACCTGATATCCCACTTAGTCACATTATCCTGACACTGAGCCAACCAGTCCTTGCCCTATCCTAATAAGGCCAAGCGCCAGACTAGGAAGCGACAAGCATCAATGTTTAAGTCATTGGTTTGACTCAACTGGGACTCAAAGCAGCAAACTGATGGGTTCGGATCTCCCGATGTCCCAAAACAGGAGACGGACGGTCTACTCATACGTAGTATTGCTAACAAACTTAACACACAGAAGCAACAATATGACAATTTGACTTGCTACCAAAAAACTCTGAAATGTCATTAATCATGGCAACGTAATCTAGAAACCAACTATGTGGTACCCAGTTTCAGAGAACGAGCCATATAACCCCCACCCCCGACCCGCGCCCCAGAAAAAATCCAACTATACGATGTTATTATTGTAATGAAAGAGCAGATGCCTCCTGTAACCCCCCGACGCGCCCTGTAAGTAGTCTTCCATGTGCGGCCCGGGAACCAGTCTTAATTGCCAGTGTGAAGAACGCTAATATCGCTAATGGCATGGCGGGGTGCTTTTGATTCCCCAGTTGCCATATTGACTTTCGCAGATTTAATTTCCATCCACATTTGAAGCGCTTCCCCCAAGGCTCGCGTTCACATATTTGCTCGCATCACTCAGGGCGCCACTTGTGTTAATGTGATTGGATATGAGTTGGTCTGTGTGTCTGTGTCTGTGTGTTTCTGTGTGTGTGTGATTGTGTGTGGGTATGTGTGGTTCTCTGTGTCTGTGTGTATGTACTTGTGTGTATGTGTGTGTGTGCATTCACAGAGTTGCCAAGTGGATGAGAGTGTGAGTAGGGAGATCTTGCTAATACACAAATTGTAAATAGAGAGAAATAGTGTTGGTGAAGGTGGGCGGTTGTGGGAGGTGGACATCGGCCTTTCCCACAAAGGGGGTCGGGGGGGGGGGGCGGGGGACGTCTGCTGGACAAATCTGAAAACGGTGATGCATAATGGTGCATTCTAGTAGGTGCATTTTTACATAAAATATACAAGTGACAATATTTCATCAAAATGATTCTTTGCCGGGAGATTGCAAACTAAAAGCGAGAAATCTGGGGATTGGGATTTATTTATTTTGCTATATTTAAGGGAGATCTCCCGCTAAATCGGGAGGCTTGGCGCCTCTAGTGTGTGTGCAGTTCAGGAGGGTTGGGTGTAGTGTATAATGGGCCAGCTGCGTGCGTGAAGTGATTTCTCATCGCCGGACGCTGAAGATTGAGTCCAATTTGAAATGACTCCGCCCCCGCAGTAATATTGTTAACCATGTCCATGCAATGTCGAATCATGTGACTTGTGACTTGCGCACTCATGACGACTTTATAGTGTTGTTCCACTGGGAGACCAGACCGCCAGCACCATGACCTGATGTACTAGACAGGCTGTCCTAATTAGTTGAGCGTCCTTCTCCTGTTTTGGGGGATCTGAACCCGTGGGTTGGTGGATTAGAGGGTTTGAACACTGGTCGAGTCAAACACATGATTTAAAAATGTATACTTGTCACTTCCTAGCCAGGCGCTCGGCATTATTAGGACAGGGCAAGGACTGGTTAGTTCAGTGTCAGGATAATGTGACTGAGTGGGATATTAGGTTACTGTGCTGGTGACATGGTCTCCCAGTGCGGAAGCACTATTAAGTTGTCATATGTGCCCACTGTCACAAGTCGGTACCCTCCTCATATGCCCTTAAATGTTGCTTGGACGTAAAACAACAGCAAACAAACCGTGACCTGATATCCCACTCAGTGACACCAGTTCTTGCCCTATCCTAATAATGCAGAGCGCTTGGCTAAGAAGCAACAAGTATCAACTTTGTGAAGTCATTGGTTTGACTTGACCAGTGTTCGAACACACAAGTTCTAAACCCACAATCTCCCAAAACAGGAAGCGGATGCTCAACTCATTTGGCCATCCCGTCTGGTTGATTATACAGATGAACATACTTTATTTATGTATTACATTTAGGAATATGGCAGAAACTGGAACCCACTGAATTATATTGGGTATAAAGTACTTATGCGTATATTATGATCTAATGCAATTATCATGTAGTGCTACATTATCTCCTCCAACCTCCTGTAACATGTTCTGCATAGATGGTTATGACTGTGTTCTCACTAAGGTCATTAGCAATATTACTAGTAGTTATACATATACAAACCCCAAAACACTAACATAGAATCTTAAGAAAACAACTAACATAGTATTAAGAGTAGAACAAAACTACAATGCCGAAAGGGCCCCAACAAAACTAACATAGGCTACTAAACATACATACAAACTGTATTTCTGCTACTGAAATGCAGGCAATCAAATAACTTATCAGCAGCTAATGTTTGGTAAGACAACACCAACACTACAGCTGGCCAGCATTGAAAACAAGCCTGGGTAACCGGGCTTACATGCTATGGACAGTATAAATACAGCCTCAATAAAAAAAAAAAAATTAAAAAAAAGTATTACTGTATGTTTTAGATGACCGTTGTCATTGTTCAACACAACTGAATAAATGGTTCAATACTTATCTATGATGACGGCCTAAACTGATGTGAAAAATCAACAACCATGCCCACAGTGAGATGTCCAATACCTGACTGTGAATATATCACAGAAGACCTCAATGTCGCTATAGTGTCTTTGACGGTAGTTGGTTGCTGGTGGTTGGTGTGCAGCCTGGAGGGCAGCAGGTCTGCCCCAAGCAGTTCTACTCCCCTCCTTCCCTCCAGGTGGCATCTCTGGCCCTCACCATCTTCCACCACTCGTCCTCCTCCGGTTTTTGTAGATGATTTTCGACAGCAGCTTTGCTTACATACCCACTGCAATGCACTGAGACCACTTGAGGTTAACATTTAGTTATCTCTAGAAGCTTCAATATCCTGTCTAGTCATTGTGAAAGTACAACGTCTGAACACTTTGACTTCTGGATACTGAATGGTTTATTCACGGCCTAGGGCTCGCTGAACCCATCTGCTAAACTTTCCATGAGGGCATCTCATTAGCGTAATCCTTTGTCTCAACCTCTGCATCTCGTTAACATATATTAGCCACATACCTATACGTCTATTACGCATATATCACAGTCATCACCTCGATCTCCTCTAATTGACATCAGATATTGCGAGGTCATAAACCCCACACCACGCCAAAACGAATTTGAGAAAAAACAAACATTTCAGATTTTGGTACGGCTCAAAATCCTTAACGCTCATGTAACCATGGTGATGCCAGGAATAATTACCATCACGGGGCTGCTGGTACCGGTTGGTGGGACTCACCTGCAATAGGAAAGGAGAAGATGCTTTTAAATGTGAGGCTTTCACTGAATAATGAGACTTTAAGGGCAATCATTCGCCTATATATCCTACACATGGGCGATAATACAGTAAGTAAGCTTTAGAAATGAAGAGCTTTTTTTTCCAAAACACGATAAGTGACGATCCAAAAACTGAGTTTGCAATGCCAATGCCAAGTTTCTACATCGTGTTTTCAAAAAGCCCTCTTCACATATATAAATACAAGATTGCGGTGTTCTCTGTGGCAGAGTGGTTAGAGTGTCTGACTTTTTTTCTAGGTCAGACTCCTAATCGGAAGGTTGGTGGTTCCATTCCCCATGCCCCCACCTCTGCCAATTTGGATTTCCACCGCTGTGTATAACTTACAGCGACATCAAAGGCCAGTTGCTCTCATACCGTGTCTGTGTGGTGTGGGAGGTAAAAAATCCCTTGGGTCGGTAAAAGTGTAGACTCAGGCTTTCTATCGACAAACTGTCTAATGGTGAAAGCAAATCTATTCAGACTTATCCATGATAGGCAGTATAAATCTTCAAGAAAAAAACAAACAAAAAACAAGAGGAGCTCTCACTATATATGAACAGCTCTTTTCCAAAACACATTGTATGAACTTGGTATTGGCATTGCAAACCCATTTTTCGGATTGGCGCTTATCGTGTTTTGGAAAAGAGCTCTTCAAATGCTCATGTATGTATATTGATATATATATATTTATATACGAAGCCAGCATAGGGCGATGGCCATGTTGGATATAGCAAACACGACTGAACATTTCGACAGGTCTTATATAACAGTGTTCTAATTGGACTTCATCTGCTAGTGACAAATATTGAGTTTTTTTTGTTTGTTTATTGTTGTTTTACGTCCTAGCAACATCTGAGGTCATATCAGGACGGGTCACACAATTATTGAGCATGACAGGCTTAAAACCATAACTGTGGATTTTACATGATCCTTTACGGAAATCCTTTAAATACCCTTTCCACAAGAGGACACTCTACACAATGAACTTCTATGCAGAACATTAGTTCTCGTCATCGCTATCAGAAGGTGGGTCGGTAGGGGAAATTGACAGCATATTAAACCTGCATAGTCTGATGGAGCATCACATTTTCAAAACCAAAACAATTATCTAGAATTGATGCTATGTATCTACCTTAGATACTGATGCAGTTAAGCATTTGTTACCATACAGAAGAGAATACTGAGATAGTTTAATAGACGCTATTACTGCTGAAGCCTATAGTTTCACAATGTTGGAATGCTTGCCAAAACTAATTTAACATTTTTGCAATTTTAATATCTTAAAACTTACCCATCTAAAATAAAAGTCAAACTAAAGTAAGGTAGATTATAACAATCAATTTAGCGTATCGTAGTAGTCTGCGCTGACCTCTCAGGCAAGTCACCAAATAGACAGGGAGGCATGGGTAGTGTGGTGATATCAGGGAGCCTCGGTGGTGAAATGGTTAGCATACTGGCACGGAGTGCAAAGAGATGTGGGTTTGAGTCCCACTCTAGGGGCAATATTTCCCATTTTCATCACCCCCCCCACGACACTGGTTGCCCATGATCATGATCCTGTACAAGCTTTGTGCTGTATGTTTGTTGAACCTGCCCTGTGTATGTATGTGTTAGTGCATTGCCTGCATGTATGTAATTGTAAGCATTAAAAGACTTACAATTCCAGGGGGTCGAGTGTAGTAGTCTGCACTGACCTCTCAGGCAAGTCACCACATAGACAGGAAGGCATGGGTAGTGTGGTGAAATCAGGGAGCCTAGGTGGTGTAATGGTTAGCACACTGGCCCAGAGTGCAAAGAGATGTGGGTTCGAGTCCCACTCTAGGCGCTATATTTCCCATTTTCATCACTCCCACGACAGTAATTATCTCAGAAAAATTACCGAAACTCAGAACCATCGGGCTATGCATTATTAGGTGAGATAACCTGTGATGTATGGAACTCCCAACATCTCCCGACCAGCCACTGCAGGGACAAATAGTTTTACACCTGTCTGGACATGTTCTTGCCGGTGTGAAACCTCTATTTGCTCCCCGAGAGAGTGCCGCTGGTAACTTGCAAAAGCCAGCAGCACTTCAACACTTTTTCAGGCAGCTTTCATGAGATGTACTCGAACGGACGGGGCTGCCCTCTATGGAAGATCTTCTGATCAAAAAGAATCTCCGGTGGACTGGACACCTCATGAGGATGTCATCAGACAGGTTACCAAAGCAGATCCTCTATTCTCAACTGTCTTCTGGTTACAGAAAGAGAGGGAGCCCTCGTCTCCGGTTGAAGGATACCATGAAGGGAAACCTGAAGCGGAGAGACATTAAGACCGACACATGGACATCACTCTCACAGCAGAGAGCTCAATGGAGAGTGGCAATCAAGTAATGAAAGCAGTCTTTGTCACATCGCGACTGACAGCATGGTGATGATGATGAACCTGTGAGTGTTTCATGACTTCCAGTCATGCCACATGCTCATATAAGGATGTCCATTTGTCAGGTGGTGTGTACACACTTCAGACCACCACCTTCCTCAGAGAGTGCAACCGCACGCAAGAAAAACTACCCACTGGGGGATAAGATGCGGGGTTCCCATGAATTAGTCAGTTTAATCTACCCGCAGACTTCTCTGCTGGACAGCTCACCGCAGCCGCACTGGATGTAATTAGACGCATCAGTGACAAGAACTAATATTCTGAGTAGAATCTCAGTGTGTAGAGTGATCTCTTGTGAAAAGGGTATTATATAGAGGATTTGGGCCAGGAAGGTGCCCTCTAAAGGCAGTAGTAAGAACGAATGTTCTGCGTGGAATCTCACTGCGCAGGGTTCTATAAGTCCATGGGTCTCATTTTGTACTAGATTTTGCATGAGTTTCATATTATATTGTTCGCTTTCTTTTAAACAGACGGGATGGCCGAATGAATTAGAGCGTCCGTCTCCCGTGTTGGTAGATCGTGGGGTCGTGGGTTCGAACCCTGGTCGAATCAAACCAATGACTTAACAATTTATTCTTGTCACTTCCTAGCCTGGCGCTCTGCATTATTAGCATAGGACAAGGACTGGTTGGCTCAGTGTCAGGATAATGTGACTGAGTGGGATATCATGTCATTGTGCTGGCAACCTGGTCTTCCAGTGGAGCAGCATTATAAAGTCGTCATGAATGTGCACGGTCACAAGTCGGTACCCGTCCTGATATGACCTTATATGTTGCTAGGACCTAAAACAACAACAAACAACCAATACTAAAAGAGCAAACTTACAAACTCACATAGCTAACCACAATGGGGTTAGGATGTAAAACAACAAACAAACAAACAATCGCTTTCTTTTATCTCAGAGTAGTATTTACGGACATGGCTAACATTGGCTGAAGACAAGCAGAATAAATTAGGTATTACCTCTTTATATAAACATTGTACAAATACATATACATTAGTACATATTTAAATAACCGCTATACAGATATACATCTATATACTGCATTTTTAAGTAAACAGAATGCAGTAACATATAAATATAGTACCTCTGGAAATAACCCTAGCACAAAGGCATTTGCATATGTTACCTCTTTAATTAAACACAATATAGATGATTTTCTACGTAATACATATTTAAATACCAGACAATGTGTGTATATATCCATATAGTACCTCTTTAAATAAACAGAATGCAGTGGCGTATATCATTGAGCACCTCTTGAAATAACCATAAGACAACACTATATGCTTATAGTACCTCTTTAATTAAACAACATACAGATACATATCCATATGATACATATATAAATACCTGACAATCCATGTATATATCCACATAATCTTCAAATAAACAGAATGCAGTAACATATGTATATACATATATTACTTCTTGAAATAACGATTATATAAAGGTATATATTCATATAGTACCTCTTTAAATAAACACAAGACAGATGCATACCCATATAGTGCATTTTTAACTAACCACAATACATATATATATATATCCATATAGTGCATCTTTAAACAAACACAATGCAGTAAAATATCCATATACTTGATCAACAAAAACACAAGGTTGTTCAAAATAAAATAGCATTGCATTGCAATGCACTGCAATGCACCGCCATGCACTGCAATCCAATGCAATGCACCGCAATGAACTACAATGCATTGTAATGTACCGCAATGGACCGCAATGCACCACAATGCACCACAATGCACCGCAATGCACAGCAGTGCACCGCAGTGCACAAACATACACCGCAGTGCACCGCAATGCACCGCAATGACCTACAATACACCGCAATGCACCGCAATGCCCCGCAATGCACCGCAATGCACCGCAATGCGCCGCAATGCACCGCAATGCACCGCAATGCACCGCAATGCACCGCAATGCACCGCAATGCACCGCAATGCACCGCAATGCACCGCAATGCACCGCAATGCACCGCAATGCACCGCAATGCACCACAATGCACTGCGATGCACGCAATGTACCGCAACGCACCGCAATGCACCGCAATGCACCGCAATACACCGCAATGCACCGCAATGCACCAAAATGCACCACAATGCACCGCAATGCACGCAATGTACCGCAATGCACCGCAATGCACCGCAATGCACTGCAATGCACTGCAATGCACCGCAATGCACTGCAATGCACCACAATGCACCGCAATGCACTGCTAACGAAGCGGCAGACTGGAATAGTCCAGTTAATTAATTAATTAATGTTTATAAAATGTGATGTGAACAATAATAATACTCAGCATTAAGCATAGGACAAGGACTGGTTAGCTGAGTATCAATATCAGGATACTGTGACTGAGTGAGAAATCAGGTCATTCTACGGCAGCCTGGTATCGCATTGGGGAATGTGACATGACTTCGTTAGAACTGGCGAACTTGTCAATATCGGCTCCATAATGGACGACAGACCTATAGCGAGGCCACATTGCATGTGAACGAATCTGGTTCCATGTCCAGCTGCTATTTATGGAGCGTGATTCCTGGAATAAAGATCTAAAGGCTGTCATGCAAAGAAGTGATACGCATACTAGATCTGCGGTGCGTTTCACTAAAATGCACAGCAAGGCCAAGATGGTTTGTCCAATATGTTCTTCTTTAAAAGAAAAAGTATTAGTTGAGTAAGCAAGGGAAATTCCAGTTGCAGAAAATTTGTTGTGTTCATTCCACTCTTCCTTTTCCCCTATCCTAGTAAAGCCACCTGTCACACATCATCGGATTGAGCAACGGACAGAATTGTCTAGTCCGGCGGTGATAAGTATCAAAATGTATTAAATTTATAGGTTCAATGGCTCTGGATGAACGGACATGAAACGGACATTAAACGGACATGATCGGATGGCCAACAGACTAAACAAACTCAAACCGGACAAGAACCGTAGACGTAGGTCCGGCGGCATCCGTTCCTAGTTTTGTGCATGTTCAAAACTTGTATGGACACAAACCGGACTTTGTTCGTTTTCTGTCCGTTTCCCACAATCCGGTCTTGTGTGACAGGGGCTTAATGCTGAGCACTGGGCGATGTGGTTGTAATCGTCAACTGTTTAAGTCATTGGTTTGACACAGGTGGAATTGAACCCCTGGGGTTCGAATCCCGAGACCTGCCACACAGGACGCGGTAGGTGAAGTGATTCGGCCAGCACGCCTCATTCTTAGGTTCTGCGTTTGATTTATTGCGAAACAGATGCGATTTACACAAATCGGAAAGTAATGGACCAGACTGGGATGGTGGCCGAGTCATTATAGCATCCGTATCCAGTTTTTGGAGGAAACCTTGGTGGAGCAAAACCGATGACGTAAACTTTGATACTTGTCGCTTTATAGCCAGGCGCTCGACAATATTAGTAGAGGGCAAGAACTGGGGGGCTCAGTGTCAAGATAAACTGAGTGAGTGGGATATCAGGTCACAATGCTGGCAGCTGGTCTCCCAGTGGGGCAACACTATAAAGTCACCATGAGTGTGC
This sequence comes from Branchipolynoe longqiensis, assembly GCA_030323885.1. Lineage (NCBI taxonomy): Eukaryota > Metazoa > Annelida > Polychaeta > Phyllodocida > Polynoidae > Branchipolynoe > Branchipolynoe longqiensis. The sequence goes on along the minus strand of JASIRB010002725.1, from coordinate 14,267 downwards.
ACTGTCAAAAGGTGGTATCTGTCCTGATATGACCTTAGGTGTTGCCAGGACGTAAAACTCCAACAACCGACCAGGAAGTAATGACTTCTGTTCTCAATGCAGTTTGCGCCTCTTTACGATCCTCAGAAGATCTCTGTCTGGTCAAATTGCCTGCTGGATCTTGGCCTGGACTTCATTGGTGGTGACATGGTCTTTGAGGTCTGTAGCATTGGCACCTCTGGAACCCAGTCCGCAGGGAAGGCCCGATGGACAGTAGTAAAGGAAAGCAGCATTGCTTTCATAAGAATATTCACATAAGGTGTTTTTACACTACATAACCATGGTGACCGCCAGATCATCTTAATGTATTGTTTGTTAGTTGTTCTTTTAGTTCTTATCAACATCTAGGGTCATATCAGGATGGGTACCGACTTGTGACGGTGCACACTCATAGCAACTTTATAGTGTCCATGGGAGGTTGCCAACACCATGAACCAATATCCTGACACTGAGCTAACCTGTCCTTGTCCTATCCTACCAATGCCGAGTGCGAGGCTAGATAGGGACAAGTATCAATTTCATAAGTCATCAGTTTGACTTGGCTGGGGTTCGAACTCCCGACCTTCCGCACTGGAAGCCTGCGATCTACCGATTCGGCCACCGCGGCCAGTCATTCTACTGTATAAAGTGGTTGTGATTATGATTACGGTGCATATACTGTAGTGCGCCACATGAGAAGTAAGGTCAGGTCACATACTTTAGTGGGCGTAGTTGACAGAGTGGAGGCTAACGTGGTTGAACGTGGTTGAATGTGGTTGAACAAGGTTGAACGTGGTTAAACGTGGCTGAATATTGTTGAACGTAGTTGAACGTAGTTGAACGTAGTTGAACATAGTTGAACGTAGTTGAACATAGTCAAACATAGTCAAACGTAGTCAAACGTAGTCAAACGTAATCAAACGTAGTCAAACGTAGTTGAATGTAGTTGAACATAGTTGAATGTAGCTGAACATAGTTGAACATAGTAAACCATAGTTGAAAGTAGTTGAACATAGTTGAACGTAGTTGAACGGACCGGCATCCATACTTCTCCGGCATGCTAACTTGGTGATAATGTGGGTGGGATGTGAGTTCCGATTTAATCTTTGGACATATTCAAAAGAGTGCTGTGTTAGAGGATAACGTACTGTGACGAAGTCTCCATACTCTTACTGTACTCTAGCATACTCTAGCATACTCTAGTGTACTTTAGCGCACTTGGACTCGTTGAACGTAGTTGACCATTGGAGGCTAATGTATGTTGAACGTAATTGAACATAGGTGTACATAGTTGAACATAGGTGGACATAGTTGAATGCAGTTGATCGTTATTGAACGTAGTTGAACGTAGTTGAACGTAGTTGGTCATTGAACATCGTTGAACGTCGGTGAACGTCGTGGAACGTCGTTAAACACACCAGCATCAGTGCCAGAATGTATTTAACCACACCGAAATCTGCAGTACCTTAAAGTTTTTCACCGTAGTTTAACATACTTACACCACCTTTGACACACGTTAATCTATCCTACGTTCCACTCCGTTCATCTACGTTCACTAACGTGTATGTAACCGGGCCTGCTGAATGAGCTCATGTGGGTGAAGTTACTTAATTAATTCAGTACAGTTGCAGTCTGTGCAACACTCCATTTGAGCATCAATACGGACATTAACGGGCCGGCGTCATCAAAGGATCCTCCGGGTGTTTTCTGACGTCATCCACTTGTTGTCATCCACTTATTAACACACATGAGATAATTCCTTATATAGATGTATGGTTGGTTGGTCGTTGGAGTTTTACATCCTGACAACATCTAAGGTTGTATCAAGATGGGTAGCGATCTGTTCGTCGTTTGTTTGTTGTTGGCTACGTCCTAGCAACACCTAAAGTCATATGAGGACAGGTACTGATTTGTGACAGCGCCCACTCATGGTGACTTTATGGTGCATCCCCACTGGGAAACAACACTTCCGGCACCATGACCCAATATCACACTCAGTTATATATTATCCTGACATTGAGCTAACCAGTTCTTGCTCTATCATATTAATGCCTAGTGCCAGGCTTGGAAATGACAAGTATCAATTTTATAAGTCATTGGTTTGACTCGAACTGGAACCAAACTCCAGATATCCCCCAGGCGAGGCCCATATTCTAACGATTCGGTCACCGTGCCTGGTCTATAGATGTATGTGTGTGCTGTGTAATTCCTTACATGTGTATAAATGGTTCGCTTATCATGTACTCCTTCCGCACTGTAAGCCTATGTGGTACTCGCTTTGATTGCAATTTCCCTGGCTTAACACCAGGTGTGGTTGCTGAATAGGTAGAGTGCGGGTCTCGCATGCAGAAGATTGGAAGTTTGGTTCCCGGTCAAGTCAAACCGATGACTTATAGAACTGATACTTGTCGCATCCTAGCCTGGTGCTAAACATTAATAGGATAGGGCAAGAACTGGTTAGCTCAATGTCAGGTTAATGGGACTGAGTGAGATATTGGGTCATGGTGCTGGCGGCCTGATTTCCCAGTGGGGCAGCACAATTAAGTTGCCATGAGTCCGCACTGTCACAAGTCGGTACCCGTCCCAATATGAACTTAGATGTTGCCAGGATGTAAAACTCCAGCAACCAAACCAACCCTGGCTAAAAACAAACAAAAATGCGCTCACCAAACAACTGGTATGCAATCGTACACAAACAATGCCGTTTGCGTCACATCTCCGTCTGACGGATCAGTGCATGACGTGTGTAATTGACGTCAACATCCTCACACACTGACCAGCGCAACCCCAGTAACCATGACAACCGTTTGTGGCACAGAACGATCCCTAATGACGCCATCTTCGTGACGTCACCGCGTCTCGGCTCCCTGTCATGCGCACGGTGCGGTGAGTAGCGATGTTGTGGTGGCACGCGCTGAGGACCTGGATGAGGGGGTGGGAGTGGGGAGTGTGGGTGGAAGTGGAGGAGATTGAGTGGGATGTGGTGGGAGCGTATGGCGAGGTGAAGAGGTAAGGAGGCCCTGGAGGGAAGAGAGAGGTGAGTGGAGGGGGTGGGGGTGGGAGGGGATAGTTGGTAGTGGGAAGGGATGGTAGGGGGGAAGGGGTAGGAGGGGTGGGGGTGGGAGGGGATAGTTGGTAGTCGGAAGGGATGGTAGGCATGGGAAGAGGTGGGAGGGGGTGGGGGTGGCAGGGGTGGGGGTCCGGGGTGGTCATGATAACACCAGTGGAAGTATAATCTGGTCCCCACCTTAGAGTCTAATGGCCCTGTCACATTACAACGTTTCAGCCCAACGAGGGTCGACGCGTGCTGACGTGTTGCAATTTTGGGCGAAACGTCGGAACATCTCTGTTACGTTACCGGTACGTTACCGGGGCGTTTCCGGCGCATCAGTACATAGCAACGTGTGAATGCAGACGTCGGCAGCCGTCGGCGTGCATCGGTCCGCCGCGAAAGTGTTGCGCTTTCGTCCGCCGCGCGTCGAACCTCGTTGGCTGCGCGCTAATACCATGCTACTAACCCGTCCAGTTTTCTCCCAAAACGCCGAAAAGTTGGACGTCTCTTGACGGGTTGCAAATATTGTGTGCGTTGCCAGCACGCCGGCAGAAACGTTGTAATGTTACAGGGGTATTAACCACATGTAGCATATATAATTGCACCACGGAATCTAGGTAGCGTAATGGTTAACATGCAAGCCCCGGAATGGCATGAGGTGTTGGTTCGAATCCCAATATTTCCAATTTTCACCATCCCCCGTGACAGTGGTTCTTGTGACCAGGTCCCAGTACAAGCTACAATCTATTTGGTTGTTGAAGCTACGTTGCCTATACAGTAAAACCTCTGTAAATCGACCAACCGACCTTGGGACCGGCTTTACGAGGTCCATTTAGGGAGGTGGTCGGTTTAGGGAGTTATAATATGGTTACAGTCGTATTGGTAGGACACAAATAAGGCGATCAATTTAGCGGAGTGGTCGATCTATGGAGGTGGTCGGTTAGAGAGGTTTTACTGTATTGATACATGTAAGTGTATTGCCTGTATGTACGTATGTAATTGTAAGCAAAAACATGATTTATGGGCATATGGTATTTTTTTAAAGCTTACAATTCCAGGTGGACAAATGTAGGAGTATGCATTGAGCTCTGAGGCAAGCAACCACATATATATAGGGTCATGTGAAAAGGGTGATTGCACCAGGGAGCCTAGATACACTAACCATTCGAGTAGTGTAGTAGTCTGTACATGAGCCCTACTACCACGCGGTGGCGGCAGAGACTACGCCACACACCTACGCAGTTGCACTGAACTGTGCTAGGTGGCAGCAGGCTAGCCACTGGGCACACCCCGACTGGGCTGCCCTCTACTGTGTGTGGCTAGCTCACCACCCACCCACCTATAGAGGTGATGTGGGACCTGGCGAGGTAGGGGGCTGGTCAATTGACTGTTGATGCCACAGAGAGCAGAGAGGTTTTTAATAAACCAGGTTGAAGTGTACTGAAACAAAAGACCGTGGGCCATCACAGTACTATAGCTAGAATTTCAAGAAGTGTGACTTCAAGCTCTGCTCTATGGGCCATACTTGTGGTGTACCAACACTTCAAGCCCTGCTCTACGGGCCATATTCACGGTGTACCAACTCTTCAAGCCCTGCTCTACGGGCCATATTTGCAGTGTACCAACACTTCACGCCCTGCTCTAAGGGCCATACTTGCGGTGTACCAACTCTTCAAGCCCTGCTCTATGGGCCATACTCGCAGTGTACCAACACTTCAAGCCCTGCTCTATGGGCCATACTTGTGGTGTACCAACACTTCAAGCTCTGCTCTATGGGCCATACTTGCGTTGTACCAACTCTTCAAGCCCTGATCTATGGGCCATACTCACGGTGTACCGACTCTTCAAGCCCTGCTCTATAGGCCATACTCGCACTGTACCAACTCTTCAAGCCCTGCTCTATGGGCCACACTTGCGGTGTACCAATGCTTCAATCCCTGCTCTATGGGCTATGCTCACGGTGTACCAACTCTTCAAGCCCTGCTCTATGGGCCATACTCGCAGTGTACCAACACTTCAAGCCCTGCTCTATGGGCCATACTCGCAGTGTACCAACTCTTCAAGCCCTGCTCTATGGGCCACACTCGCGGTGTACCAACTCTTCAAGCCCTGCTCTATGAGCCATACTTGCGGTGTACCAACTCTTCAAGCCCTGCTCTACGGGCCATATTCGCGGTGTACCAACTCTTCAAGCCCTGCTCAATGGGCCATACTCGCGGTGTACCAACTCTTCAAGCCCTGCTCTATGGGCCCATACTCGCGGTGAACCAACTCTTCCTTCAGCATGCAGGCTTTAAAGTTGCATAGTCCGATGGTTTTGAATTTCTGTATTTTTTCTGAGATAAATATATTAGATCAATCACTAATAATTACTTTACACTAATTCAAAGTTACTTTTATTTTAAATGATAAACTTTTGAGATATTTTGAGTGCAAACATGGAAAATTAGTTTTGGTAAGCTTGCCAAAATTCTGACACCATAGACTTCTGCAGTAACAGGTTCTGTTAAATTGACTCAGTATTGCCTTCTACGCAGAAACAAATGCTTAATAAGTACATCAGTGTCTAAGTTTGATGTGTAAAATCAAATCTAGATAATTCGTTTGGTTTTGAAAATTTGATATTTCATCGGACTATGCCGCTTTAATATCTATTGCAAAGGGAAGTATGTGGTAGTGCGTCGGTAATACTTCATTTCTATAAATATGTTCAAAATACATGTCCATTGCCTGGAATCTTCCCTGCTTAACCAATAACTATAAGCTTAGAAAAAGGAATTAGAATTCAGTGACAAATATAACACTTTTAGTTTGTTTGCTTTCCATGTCTCCTATTTAGGGGAATTTCTCAAACATGGATGGACGCATATCGCAAAGGCACCGGACGTGTTGGCAGAATCGGCAGAGCGCAGGATTCCCGTGCGGAAAGTCCGGAGTTCAATTCCAAGTCGAGTAAATCCAATAACTTACCAAATTTATAGATCTTGCTTCCTAGCCTGGCCCTCAGGATTAATAAGATAGGGTAAGGACTGGTGGGCTTAGTGTAAGGATAATGTGACTGAGTGGGATATCATATCAGGGCATGGTGCCGGCGGCCTGATTTCCCAATGCTGCAGCACTATAAAGTCGGCATGAGTGTGCAGCGCACTGTCACAAGCGGACACCTATCCTGATATGACCTTAGATGTTGACAGGCTGTCAAACTCCAACAAACCAATCAAAGGCCCGGAAGTGCTTAGGGACCTGAGATGTCTAAGCGGTGTCGGCTTTCCAGACTAGATTCCTGTTTTAGTGCTAGATGCAGCCTCCACTAATACCGCTAATGGTGCCCCAGGTGTCATATTCGCTCTTGCCAGAAGCAGGTAAGTGCCTGCGGCATGTAAAGAGGGCCAGTCGAATAGCAGGTAACGCTTAAGGGTGGGGGGGGTGTAGGTCCTGTGAAAGTACAATGTCTGAACACATTGACTTCTGGATACTGGATGGTTTATTCACGGCCCAGAGCTCGCTAAACCCGCCAGCTAAACTTTCCATGATGTCATCTCATTTACATAATCCTTTGTCCAAACCTTTGCATATCATTATCATATATTAGCCACATGCCTGTACGTCTATTACGCATATATCACAGGTCCAATTAAGCATGACGTTTGAGCATATATCTTTTTTGTTTTAAACCTTACAATTCCAGGAGGACAAGTGTAGTAGTTTGCACTGAGAGTCATGTGGCGGCACAATGAGTGGGCGGAAGGGGTAGGTTATCGTACAGTGTTCTGTTAGAAGATTTTCTTTTCTCTGAAATGCACCATTTGTACTGCCGATATGTGAAATATTTGGAAGAATTGTCAGTTTGATAATACTGGCATGAAATTTGGCACACAGCTAGACTATGACTGAATGATGATTTTTTGGCTATCGGGTCATTCATCTCAGACAACAATGGCGGCCATTTACAGGATGGACGTCAGTCCGGCTGCATCCGTTCCTAGTTTTGTGCATGTTCAAAACTTGAATGGACACAAAATGGACTTTGTTCGGTTTCTGTCCGTTTCCCTAAATCCGGTGAGGTGTGACAGGGCCTTTACCCAGCACAATGCTCAGCCATTTGCAGCCACCGATCAACTAACATTAATGCATGGCAAATGTCGCTGAGTGTATGGCTGGCATCAGTGAGTTGATGACTGTTAATCGCTTGTGTCATGCACATATGTATGTAAGCCTATGCTGTGGTGCATATATATTTAGGACGATGAGATTGCCTGTCTGTGGCACACCGAGGGTAGGCGATGAATCGAAGATGGATGATAATGATGATGGTTGACGATGATGATTATGATGTTGGTTGATGGTGATGCCGGGACTATAGCCCATACAAATGTACTCCGTTGCCTATGACATCATGATCGGATACCTGATGATTCTCGACACGCAGCCAAACAATTGCTCTGTTGTCGGTGCTATACAATTCAACATCCAAATATCCATATATAATATATATATATATATATATGTGTACGCGAATATATATATATATATATGTATATATATTTGTATACATGTGTATGTATGTCCAGATATGTATATCCATGTATATATATGCGTATATATATGCAGACTTCAGGCACAAAACCATGTTAAAACCGAATCCAATATTGAGATAACCATGAGAGTTAAACCATCGAAGTTTCATTTGTTATATTCTTGTTGTTTTGTTCATTTCTCCATTACCATTTCATCACACGAAGTGTGGAATTAGTGAGAATAAAAGTAACCTTCACATACAAATATGTTGTTGTAAATACAGTTGTGGGTTGGTGTGTACGGAGTTTTGCACCTGAACTCTTCATATGTAAATATATATATATATATATATATATATATATATAAATCTATGTAAATGTATGTGAATGTATGTGAATGCATGTGAATGCATGTGAATGTATGTGAATGTATGTGAATGTATGTGAATGCATGTGAATGTATGTGAATGTATGTGAATGTATGTGAATGTGTGTGAATGTATGTTGATGTATGTGAATGACTATGAATGTATATAATGTATGTGAATGCATGTGAATGCATGTGAATACATGTGAATACATGTGAGGGTATGTGAATGTATGTGAATGTATGTGAATGTATGTGAATGTATGTGAATGTATGTTCATATATGTGAATGTATGTGCATGTGAATGTATGTGAATGTATGTGAATATATGTGAATATATGTGAATGTATGTAAATGCATGTGAATGTATGTGAATGCATGTGCCTGTATGTGCATGCATCTGAATGCATGTGAATACATGTGAATGGGTGTGAATGTGTGCGAATATGTGTGAATGTGTGCGAATATGTGTGAATGTGTGTGAATGTGTGTGCATATATGTGAATGTGAGTGAATGTGTGTGGATGTGTGTGAATGTGTGTGAATGTGTATGGATGTGAGTGGGTATGTGTGGATGGGTGTGGATGTATGTGAATATAGGTGAGTGCATGTGAGCGTATGTGAGTGCATGTGAGGGTATGTGAGTGTATGTGAGTGTATGTGAGGGTGGGTGGGTGTATGTGAGTGTGTGTGAGGGTATGTGAGTGTATGTGAGTGTATGTGAGTGTATGTTAGTGTATATGAGTGTATGTGAGTGTGGGTGAGTGTATGTGAGTGTGTGTGAGTGTATGTGAGTACATGTGAGTGTGTCTGAGTGCATGTGAGTGTGTGTGAGTGTAGGTGAGTGTATGTGAGTGTATGTGAGTGTGTGTGAGTGTATGTGAGCGTATATGAGTCTATGTGAGTGTATGTGAGTGGGTGTGAGTATATGTGTGAGTGTATGTGATCGTAGGTGAGTGTGTGTGAGTGTATGTGAGTGTATGTGAGTGCATGTGAATGTACGTGAGTGTATGTGAGTGTGTGTGAGTGTGGGTGAGTGTATGTGAGTGTATGTGAATGTATGTGAGTGTATGTGAGTGTATGTGAGTGTATGTGAGTGTATGTGAGTGTACGTGAGTGTGTGTATGTGTATGTGACTATGTGAGGGTGTGTGAGTGTATGTGAGTGTATCTGAGTACATGTGAGTGCATGTGAGTGCATGTGAGTGTAGGCGAGTGTAGGCGAGTGTAGGCGAGTGTAGGCGAGTGTAGACGAGTGTAGGCGAGTGTAGGCGAGTGCAGGGGAGTGTAGGCGAGTATAGGCGAGTATAGCCGAGTATAGGCGAGTGTATGCTAGGGTAGGCGAGTGTAGCAGCGTGTAGGCGAGTGTAGGCGAGTGGAGGCGAGTGTAGGCGAGTGTAGGCGAGTGTAGGCGAGTGTATGCGAGTGTAGGCGAGTGTAGGCGAGTGTAGGCGAGTGTAGGCGAGTGTAGGCGAGTGTAGGCGAGTGTAGGCGAGTGTAGGCGAGTGTAGGCGAGTGTAGGCGAGAGTATGCTAGTGTAGGCGAGTGTAGGCAAGTGGAAGCGAGTGTAGGTGAGTGTACGCGAGTGTACGCGAATGTAGGCGAGTGTATGCGAGTGTAAGCCAGTGTGAGCGAGTGTATTCGAGTGTATGCGAGTGTAGGCAAGTGTATTCGAGTGTATTCGAGTGTATGCGAGTGTAGGCAAGTGCATGCGAGTGTAGGCGAGTGTATGCAAGTGTATGCAAGTGTAGGCGAGCATAGGCCAGTATAGGTGAGTGGATGCGAGTGTAGGCGAGTGAAGGCGAGTGTAGACGAGTGTAGGTGAGTATAGGCGATTATCGGCGAGTGGAGGCGAGTGGATGCGAGTGGATGCGAGTGTAGGCGAGTGTATGCGAGTATAGGCGAGTGGAAGCGAGTGGATGCGAGTAGATGCGAGTGGATGCGAGTGGATGCTAGTGGATGCTAGTGGATGCTAGTGGATGCGAGTGGATGCTAGTGGATGCTAGTGGATGCGAGTGGATGCTAGTGGATGGTAGTGGATGCTAGTGGATGCTACTGGATGCTAGTTGATGTGAGTGGATGCTAGTGGATGCTAGTGGATGCGAGTGGATGCTAGTGGATGCTAGTGGATGCTAGTGGATGCTAGTGGATGTGAGTGGATGTGAGTGGATGCTAGTGGATGCTAGTCGATGCTAGTCGATGCTAGTCGATGCAAGTGGATGCGAGTGGATGTTAGTGGATGCGAGTGGATGCGAGTGGATGCTAGTGGATGCTAGTGGATGCTAGTGGATGCTAGTGGATGCTAGTGGAGGCGAGTGGATGCTAGTGGATGCTAGTGGATGCTAGTGGATGCTAGTGGATGTGAGTGGATGCGGGTGGATGCTAGTGGATGCTAGTGGATGCGAGTGGATGCTAGTGGATGATAGTGCATGCTAGTTGATGCTAGTGGATGCTAGTGGATGTATATATGTATATCTGACATGACAAAGCCTGAATGTCTGCTGAATGGTAACTGCCAGTCTATACGCAAAGTGTGGTTATTTGGACATCAACTCGGGCACTAGTCCAAAGTAATAAGTGTGCCAATCAGGAAGGCCTTTCCCACAGAGCTACATGGGGTGATAGGAGATGGTGGTGGTGATGGGTGCGAGTAGAGGGGCTATATTATGCTTGTGTAAGCACAATTCTGAGCGCCAGGAAGCCTGGGAGCGGTGACTGGCAAATGGTGAATGGCGAATGGCGAATGGTGAATGGCGAATGGCGAATGGCGAATGGTGAATGGCGAATGATGCCTGAATGCACCCGAATCTCTCCACCCATCCCCCACACACCCCTATCCACCCCCACCTATCTCCACCCCCACCCCCCACAGCCAGAGAAGGACTCGAATCCATATTTCTTCCATATTTCACACTGGACAGCCGAACAATGCAACTTCCTGGTGAACCCTTATACGCATGCGCATGTTTGAATTTCATCGGGCTGAGTCTGCATGACCCACATAACTGGGGGAAATACAAAATAGACTTGGTGCTGCAGACAATGCAATGCGTTCCCAGTATCTGACATGCATGTTGGTTACTCTCCATTAAATGACTAGTGATGTGGGTTTGTCTGGTTTGGGTTTACATCCAAGCAAGGGGAGCAGGACATAGCTCAGGCGGTACAGTGTCCCCCAGTGAATCTATCGGTCATCGGATCGATCCCTCTTAGTGGCTCCATTTGCACTTTGGGCTATTTTCCGTTCCAATGAGTGGCCACAACTGGTTCATCAAAGGATGTGGTCTGTGCTGTCCTGTTTGTGGGAAAGTGCATATAAAAGATACCTTGCTGCTTATCGGAAAGAGTAGCCTATGTGGTGGCAGTAGATTTCCTCAAAAGAAATATGTCAGAATGACCATATGTTTGATGTCCAATAGCTGATGATAACAATCAATATGCTCCAGAGGCGTCGTTAAATAAAACAAGGTTCACTTTACATCCGAGCAACATCTGAGGTCAAATCAGGATGGGTATTGACTTGTGACAGCGAACACTCATGACAACTGTCATAGTGCTGCCCCACTGGGAGACCAGGCCACTGGTACTATGGCCCGATATGCCACACACTCACATTATCATGACACTGAGCTAACCAGTTCTTGTCTGATCCTATTCATGCCTAGCGCGAGGCTTGGTAGTGACAAGTATAAATTTGGTAAATCATTTGTTTGATGTGGCCACCTGGCGGGTGAGAGCAATGAGGTAAGTCTAAATGGGAAGTGACGCATGCGCAGGTTCGGGTGGCTGTCCGTAGAGGGATGAGATGAGGAAGCGTTGGGGATTGTGTGTGGGTGTGGGTGTGGGTGTGGGTGTGTGTGTGGGTGTGGGTGTGGGTGTGGGTGTGGGTGTGGGTGTGGGTGTGGGTGTGGGTGTGGGCGTGGGTGTGGGCGTGGGCGTGGGCGTGGGCGTGGGCGAGGGTGGGCGGGCTGGGCAGCCCCCCCCGTGGGTGTGGGTGTGGGTGTGGGCATTGGTGTGGATATGGGTGTGGGTGCGGGCAGTAGGCGATATATGTGTGTTGTGATGTGGGTCAAATACAAGCATGCTTTCTAATTACACACCGAGCGTGAGTTCCAGATCCAGAGAAGGCCGGCTGCCTTATTGGTGGGATGGTGAGGACGTGCAGGGAGGTGTGGGGGGGGGGGGTGCATCGGGGAAATGGTTATATATGGAAATGATGGAGAATGGTGATTTATTGGTGGCTAAGGATAATATATTGGGTATGGTGATATAATGCTGAATGGTGATATATTGGTGGTGAAAGATAATAGTGGGGATGGTGATTTATTGGTGGGGAATGATAATAGTGGGGATTGTGATATAGTGGTGTGAATGATAATAGTGGGGATGGTGATATATTGGTGTTGAATGATAATAGTGGTGATGGTGATATATTGGTGGTGAATGATAATAGTGGGCATGGTGATATATTGGTGCAAATGATAATAGTGGGGATGGTGATATATTGGTGGTGCATGATAATATTTTGTTTGTGTGTTGTTTGTTTGTTGTTTTACGTTGTTTGACGTCCTAGCAACATATCAGGAGGGCTATTATTGCTTGTGACAATGCGAACTCATGGCGACTTTATAGTGCTACCCTACTGGGAGACCAGGCCACCATCACCATGACTCATTCACAGTGTCATGACACTGAGCCAACCAGTCCTTGCCCTATCCTAATAATGCTGAGCGCCTTGCAAGGAAAGGACAAGTATAACTGTATAAGTCTTTGGTTTGACTCGCCCAGCGTTCGAACCACACAAACCCATGGATTCGGATCCCCCGATCACCCAAAACGGGAGACGGGCATTGTAACTCAATCGGCCATCCCGCCTGAGCGGCTATATTTTGCGGATGGTGATATATTGGGGGTGAATGGCTATGTATTGACGGTGGTGATATATCAGTGCTGAATGATGCTATATCAGGACACGGTGCTGGCGGCCGGGTCTCCCAGTGGGCCAGCACTATACAGTCATCATGAGTGCGCACTGTCACAATTCGGTACCCGTCCTGATATGACCTTAGATGTTGCTCAGTTGTAAAACAACAACAAACAAGCAAACATGATATATTGTGGGCTGGTGATATGTTGTTGGTGAATGGCGATATATGGTGGGCTGTTGATATATTGCTCTTAAATGATGATACATTTGGATGGTGATATATTGGTGGTGAATGAAAATATATTCGGATTGTGATATAATGATGGTGAATGATGATATATTGGGGGCCGGTGATATGTTGGTGGTGAATGATAATATATCAGCATGGTGATATATTGGTGATGAATAGTGCTATACTGCGGCATAGTGAAATACTAGTGGTGATTGCTGATGCATTATGGGCTGGTGATATGGTGACTGGCAATGGTGATATATTGATGAATGGTGCTATCTTGGCTGTCATTGGTGATATGGTGGCTTTATGTTGGCTCTCCGTGGTGATATCCTGGCTTTAGGTGGTGATATATTGAAGGCTGGTGATATGTTGGCTGCCAATGGCCATATCCTAGCTGTAAATGGTGATATATCGGGGATTGGTGATACGTTGCTTGTGAATTGTGATATATTGGGGAACGGTGATATATTGATGGTGAATGGTGATATATTGCGGGCTGGTGATATATTGGTGGTGAATGGTGATATATTGTGGGCTGGTGATTTATTGGTGGTGAATGGTGATATCTTACGGGCTGGTGATATATTGGTGGTGAATGGTGATATATTGCGGGATGGTGATATATTGGTGGTGAATGGTGATATATTGGGGGCTGGTGATATATTGGTGTGAATGGTGATATATTGCGACTGGTGATATATTGGTGGGTAATAGTAATATATTGCGGGCTGGTGATATATTGGTGGTGACTGGTGATATATTGCAGGCTGGTGATATATTGCTGGCGAATGGTGATATATTGCGGGATGGTGATATATTGGTGGTGAATGGTGATATCTTGTGGGCTGGTGATATATTGGTGTAAATGGTGATATATTGCGGCTGGTGATATATTGGTGGTGAATGGTGATATATTATAGACTGGTGATATATTGATGGTGAATGGTGATATACTGTGGGCTGGTGATATATTGGTGGTGAATGGTGATATATTGCGGGCTGGTGATATATTGGTGGTGAATGGTGATATACTGCGGGATTGTGATAAAATGGATGGTGAATGGTGATATAATGCGTGATGGTGATATATTGGTGGTGAATGGTGATATATTGTAGGCTCTTGATATATTTGTGGTGAATGGTGATATATT
>JASIRB010002735.1:0-65823 GCA_030323885.1 Branchipolynoe longqiensis | reverse complement strand
AGGCGGGAAGGCGGCCGGAAGTGACGGAGGGTGTATGCTTCTTATATACCCATCAATCGCGGGGATACCGGCCCAGCCGCGCTCATTCATCACAGTCACGTGACGCTGTGTGCGCGAGTGTGTGTGTGGGTGTGTAGTGTTGCTAGGCTCCGTTGGAGGGCGCCAGAGCGAACAGGTCATGGCGCTTCTTAACAAAGCGGGGACTTCTGGGGAACTGCTTCCTACAACTTACAAGACGCTGACGGCACGTGACACTAGGCATGCCACTAGGTACAACCCCCGGGCATGTCCAGCTTTGTGATACTAGATGTGACACTAGGGACATATAATATATTCTTGTGACACTAGATTTGTGTGACATTAGGTGTGACAAGTGTGCTATATCATGCAGTTAATACGTTATAGTATTGATAGACGGATAGATGGTTAAGTGACGTCATGAAAGCATGATTATTGGCCGTTCTGTTTCCCCTATCATCACTCATTATCATGCTTCCAATATGGCGGCCATATTTTCAGATTGCACACCTCAAACAGCCTCACTTTGCCATCCTTATATATAACATCCTTGATATTATGGCCATATTCGCTGTCATGATATATGTGCGCATATATCATAGCATTTTCTTACCCACTTTACAGTACTAGGCCCATATTCTCTGCCGTGATATATGTGAAGATATACCATGTAGCTTCAAGCACAGTTTACGGTACTAGTGCCATATTAGCTGGCCTGATATATGCGTGTATATATCATGCAGTTTCTTACCCGCTTTACCCCACTAGGCCCACATTCTCAGTCATCATATATGTGCTCATATATCATGCAGCTGCTACAGACTTTATAGTACCAGATCCATGTTGGCATTCATGATATATGTGTGCATATATTATGTAGCTTCTTACATAGTCTACGGTACTAGTCACACATTCTTTACAGTGATATATGTGCACATACATCATGCAGCTTCTGACACACTTTACGGTACTAGTCATGCATTCGTTACCGTGATATATGTGTGCATACATCATGTAGCCTCTTACACACTTTCTGATACTAGTTCAATATTTGCTGTCCTGATATGCATGCAAATATCTTGCAGTTCCTTACATACTGCACCATAGTAGACCCATATCCTCTGCCCTGATATATGTCCACATACATCATGCAGTTCCTTACATGCTTTTGTCGTTGAAGATTTATACTGCCTATCATGGATAAGCCTGAATAGGCTTG
This sequence comes from Branchipolynoe longqiensis, assembly GCA_030323885.1. Classification (NCBI taxonomy): domain Eukaryota; kingdom Metazoa; phylum Annelida; class Polychaeta; order Phyllodocida; family Polynoidae; genus Branchipolynoe; species Branchipolynoe longqiensis. Next base: position 64,586 of record JASIRB010002735.1, on the reverse strand, counting down.
TTTTCACCATTAGACAGCTTGTCGATAGAAAGCCCGAGCCTACACTTTTACCGACCCAAGGGATTTTTAACCTCCCACACCACATAGACATGGTATCAGAGCAACGGGCCTTTGATGATGCTGTAAGTTATACACAGCGGTGGAAATCCAAATTGGTAGAGGTGGGGGCACAGGGAATCAAACCATTGACCTTCAGATTAGGAGTCCGACCTAGAAAAAAGTCAGACACTCTAACCACTCCGCCACAGAGAACACCACAAGCTGTGCAGTACGATACAGTACACACTGTACAGTACGATACCCATATTCTATCCCATGATATATGTGCACATACACCATGTAGCTTCTTACACATTTCATGGCACTAGTTGCAAATTCTTTATAGCAATATATGTGCAAATACATCATGTATAATCTTACACACTTTACAGTACTAGTTTACACACTTTACGGTACTAGTTATATATTGGTTGTCCTGATATATAATTATATCATTCCGCTTCATAGACACTTTACAGTACTAGGCCCATATGCCGTGATATACATACACATATATCATGTAGCTTCTTACATACTTTATGGTACTAGTTCTATATTCTCTACTGTGATATATATGCACATATATCATGCAGCTCCATAACAGTTGTCGGTACTGGTTCCATATTCTCTATCCTGATATATATGCACATATATCAAGCATCTTCATACACACTTTACGGTACTACTTCCATATTCTCTGCTGTTATATATATGCACATATATCATGCAGCTTCATAACACTTTAGGGTACTAGTTGCATATTCTCTACTGTGATATATATGCACATATATCAAGCATCTTCATACAACTTTACGGTACTAGTTCCATATTCTCTACAGTTATATATATGCACATATATCACACAGCTCCATAACACTTTACAGTACTAGTTCCATATTCTCTACCCTGATATATATGCACATATATCAAGCATCTTCATACACACTTTACAGTACTAGTTCCATATTCTCTGCTGTGATATATATGCACATATATCAAGCATCTTCATATACACTTTACGGCACTAGTTCCATATTCTTTACTGTTATATATATGCACATATATCATGCAGCTTCATACACAATTTACGGCACTAGTTCCATATTCTTTACTGTTATATATATGCACATATATCATGCAGCTTCATACACACTTTACGGTACTAGTTCCATATTCTCTACTGTGATATAAATGCACATATATCATGCATCTTCATACACAATTTACGGCACTAGTTCTATATTCTCTACTGTGATATATATGCACATATATCAAGCATTTTCATACACAATTTACGGTACTAGTTACATATTCTTTACTGTTATATATATGCACATATATCATGCATCTTCATACACACTTTACGGTACTAGTTCCATATTCTTTACTGTGATATATATGCACATATATCATGCATCTTCATACACACTTTACGGCACTAGTTCTATATTCTCTACTGTGATATATATGCACATATATCATGCATCTTCATACACACTTTACGGTACTAGTTCCATATTCTTTACTGTTATATATATGCACATATATCATGCATCTTCATACACACTTTACGACACTAGTTCTATATTCTCTACTGTGATATATATGCACATATATCATGCAGCTTCATACACAATTTACGACACTAGTTCCATATTCTTTACTGTGATATATATGCACATATATCATGCATCTTCATACACAATTTACGACACTAGTTCCATATTCTTTACTATTATATATATGCAAATATATCATGCAGCTTCATACACACTTTACAGTACTAGTTCCATATTCTCTACTGTGATATATATGCACATATATCATGCAGCTTCATACATAATTTACGGCACTAGTTCCATATTCTTTACTGTTATATATATGCACATATATCACACAGCTCCATAACACTTTACAGTACTAGTTCCATATTCTCTACTGTGATATATATGCACATATATCATGTATCTTCATACACAATTTACGGCACTAGTTCCATATTTTGTACTGTTATATATATGCACATATATCATGCAGCTTCATACACACTTTACGGTACTAGTTCTATATTCGCTGCAGCTTCATTCACACTTTACGGTACTAGTTCCATACTGGCTGCGCAGACTCCCTGAGTGAGACTGGACGGTTTAAATGAGGACTGATGGCACCCGTGCCCTACGCTGACCCGATCTGCGTCCGGCACCCAATCTACCCGGAAGCCATCACTGCACTACACCCACTGATCTCACACCTGCTGAGGATGGATGCACATTCACTGGCGGTTTTATATCCTAGCAAAAAGGTACTGACAAAATATATAGTTACCGAATTAGTTATTTGGCTTAGAGAAATCCGGAATTACAAGAAAACTGGCTATTTATTGTTTTAATGGTTAAATAGAATTTAGTTCTTTACTTTTCATTGTTTACTTCATAATTTAAGTATATATTTAGGCTGTCTCCAGAAAACCGGCAAATCCAGAAATCTGGGCCACTTCCGGTACCAAGCTTGCCGGACATTTGATCTGCTACCTGTATACTGCTAACCCACTAGTTCCATCATGTGATATCCCTCACTCAGTCGCATTATCCTAAGCACGATCAGCTGTAACGAGATCACGGATGCCGACATTTATGAGTATTAATGTGAGCATGAATGATGGATTTATAGCGCTGCTAAACTGATGTATCGTGCTGAACGATCCATGGGAGAATAAGAACCTACTCAGTCACACTATCTTGACACTGAGCCAACCACCACCAGTCCTTCCACTATATCAATGCTCTGAGGAATGGCTGAGGTAGCTGTAAGTATCAATCCTGGAGGTCTTTGGTTTGACTCGGCCGGAAATTGATGCCATGACCTCCCACACGGAAAGCGGGTGCTCTAATCTGTCGGCCATCATTTCCGTCGATGCCCATATATGGGTTATCTGTGAGTTGTGGGGAAATAGACTACATCGCCATTCCAGCCGCGCGGTACATTGTGGGATGTGTGGAAGAAAAACAAACCCTAGCGATGCACATAGCTAATGCTACTACACTGCGTGCAGCTATGAAATGTGCTAGTTTCAGCTCATCTCAGCTCTCCTTTGAAACATAGAATACCAACTAAAAAAATATATATAATAAATTAAGATATTAATCTTTTATCCAGCATTGCATTTACATCAATATAACCAGCACGTCTTATGCCATGTGCATTTAGATTTAGACAAATCTGGGCACTCCGACTAGTGTTAGAGCCATAGCCAGAGTCAGTTTTACTTATTTTATTCATGTTTTTATTTATATCCTATGGTTAATGACATATGTAGAACTAGAAAATGAGTATATATATTTCTCTGAAACAAGTGTCTGTTGACACATTTGGCATTTATAATTAATAATGCTGATGTGGATAGCAGCCTTAAAGTGACTGATTGTTTTGTGTGGAATTGTATATTCCTTACCTCAAAATGTTTAAGTATAGCTAGTTTTGTCTTAGATATATTCATCAGATCATTATATTGCATGTGTGCATACATGTTTATGCCAAATTCTTATGTATTTCTATTAATTTTGAATAAAATCGAACTTTTTCCCTATGCATATCAGCTAACTCAATGGCTGTACACATTTGGTTTGCTGCCAATGCCGTTTTTGGCGCATGTGCAGTCAGAACGTGATCTCGTCTATTGAAGCAGTATCAAAGATTTGTTTGTTTGTTTGTTGTTGTTTTGTGTCCTAGCAACATCTAAGGTCATATCAGGACGGGTACCGACTTGTGACAGTGTGCACTCATGGCAAATTTATAGTGATGTCCCGATAGCGTGGCACCATTACCTCAGTATGGTGCCACGCTATCGTGCCGGCACCATGACCTCAGTATCGAAGAAGCTAGTTACTCCCACAGTTACTCCTGTCCCTCTGACAGGGCTGCTAAAGGACCCTAGAGAAAAAGTGTCGGAAAGCTGGGTTATGGATATAACCCAATGAATTTGCAATCAAATATGCTAAAGTTTGGTTTAACGGGTTATACTGTATATACATAAAAAAACAATAATCAAAGTGTCCACATACATTGTATATTACATTCATAATGCACCCACATTTTTGCCAAAGCCAAGTCAAAGTCAAAGCCAAAGCTTGGTTAAACCAATGATCAGTTAATCCAAACAAATTTCTAGGATCCCTTCAAGTATGGTTTAACCGGGTTCCAATGTTGATTCATCGTCGTCCACTATATTTGAGTAAAGAATTTACGAAATCATGCGTACTTCAAAAGTCCAATTGTGAGTTTTCTCTAGCTGCCATGTTGGTTTGTGTTTCTTGGATGTTTTTTGTGTGTGCATTCTCTCTCAATTTCTCGACTTTACAGCAATATAGATAAACACTGCACACTGAAACCACCATCTATCTCTTCAATTAATTCTTACTGAAACAGTTTTTGCTCGGATTTAAGCACGCATTCGCTGGATAGGGCAGCGGACGTGGTGGCCGAATGCGGAAGGTCAGAAGTTCGATTTCTGGTTGAGTCAAACCGAAGACTTAAAAAATTGGTTCTTGTCGCCACCTAGCTTGACGCTCGGCATTAGTAGGATAGTGCAAGGACTGCTTACCTCTGTATCAGGATAATGTTATTGAGTCGGACATCGTGTCAATGTGTGAGTAGCCTGATTTCCCAGTGGGGCAACACTATAAAGTCGACATGAGTGCGCGCTGTCATAAATCGGTACCCCTACCACCACTATACTACACCACTACCACCACTACCACCACTACCCCCACCATAACCCTCCAACCACTACACTATTACTATTACTACCACCACACCACTACCACCACTGCTTACTACCACCACTACACAACTAGATACCTGCCATCCACAGTACACACTACCCATCCACCCCAACCCCAGCCCCAACCCCACACGCCACCCCTTCCACCGGGCGCGGTGGCCGAATCGGTGGAGGGCGGGTCTCGCGTGCGGATGATCGATAGGTTTCCTCTTGGTAGAGTCAAACCAATGACTTATAAAATTGATAGTTGTCACTTCCTAGCCTGTCACTCTGCAATAATAGGATAGGGCAAGAACTGGTTGGCTCAGTGTCAGGATAATGTGATTGAGTCGGATGTCGGGTCATGGTGCTGGTGGCCTGATTTCCCAGTGGGGCAGCAGTCACCATGAGTATGACCTTAGATGTTGTCAGGATGTAAAACTCCTACAACCAAACAACAAAACCACCTCCCGCAGCCTTAAAGTTACATAGTCCGATGGTGTTGAGTTTCTGTAATTTTTCTGAGATAAATAGATTAACCTGACCGTTATAATTGACCTTACTTTAACTTCGAGCCCTGTTTATTTTAAACAGTTATCTTTTGAGATATTTGAAGTGCAAACATGTCAAATTAGTTTTGGCAAGCTTGCCAAAACTCTGATGCCATAGGCTTTAGCAGTAACATGTTCTATTAAATTGCCTCAGTATTCCCTGCTATGTGGCAACAAATGCTTAGTACGTGCATCAGTATCTAAGTTAGATATGTAGAATCAATTCCAGATAATTGTTTTGGTTTTGAAAATTTGATGCTTCATCGGACTATGCAGCTTTAACACACCAAGCCTAGTAATAGTAATACCGACAGCCTGGGACCGTGTTCGCCAACGTTGACCTCTAAGCTCCGACCCCCACCCATCACCCCCAACCACACCCACACCTCGTCGCTGACAGATCGCCGGTGGCACCCCCTGTGTCCAGGTATCGACACTAATGCCCGCCCAGGCTCGTTCCCGCACTCACCGCTACGACCGGGCGGCGCCAGTGGTCTCCGGGCCTGCTTCCGGTCTGTCAACCTCTCGCGGGCTCTCGTGACCTGGTGACCTAATTGTGCCCAACGAGAATGGCTGCGGGAAAGGCCCGTGGAAACACGAGAGTTGGGACCTGGACATGGCCCAAACGGGATGTCTGCGAAAGGATCTGCATTGCTACACCTTTTTGATTTGGCTGGTTGGTTGTTGTTTAACATCCTGGCAACATCTAAGGTCATATCAGGATGGGTACTGACTTGTGACCCTGCACACTCATGGTAGATGTGTTGGTGCTGCCCCACTGGGAGACCAGGCCTCTAGCACTATGACACAATATCCCATTCAGTCACATTATCGTGATACTGAGCTAACCAATCCTTGCCCTATCCGAATAATGCTGAGCGCCTGGCTAGGGAGCAAAAAGTATTAATTTTTAAGTCATTGGTTTGACTCAACCATGGTTCATCCATCCCCTGATCTACCAAAATGGGAGACGGACGCTCAACTCATTTGGTCATCCCGTTTGGTCACACATTTTAGCAAACAAAATATTGGGGTGCTTTGGCTTAGCAGTCATCTGTAGTTTTTAACATTTTCACGGTCATACAAAGCATGTTATTTGTCCAGACCCCCGCACCTTCTTCCCCCGCCAAAGTAGTACACATCAATATTTTAATACAGAACATAAAATACACAGAAAAATATCAACATTTTATCGAATGATAACTAGACTGATACCCCTTCCGCCCTGTTGTATGCTTAGACGACATATGTTCCTCTGGGGAATAAAACTACTTCAACAAAAAATAATACATGCGTAAAATAAAGGAAATGCATAGAAACTAATATGCAATTACTGCAGGATATTGATGCTGGATAAAGGAAGAGGTTTGAGAAGAACAAATTGATCTCTAGTATCGTTAGTTGCCTTGGACAGCGGGAAAAAAAAATGTCAGCAGCGACTGACATTTAATCATACATATGTTGTGGGAATATGTATGTGACGCAAACAGTTACTATAATATTAAATGTTACAAGATACCGATAGTTGGACGCAGCCATGATAGTAACTGGAACTGTGTGATATTTATGTGTCACATAATAAATTATGCAAATATAAATAGGTGGAGAATATATTATCTACTTGTTTGCTGATCGAACGCAGTGGCTGAATAGGTAGAGCGCAGGATTCCCATGCGGAAAGTCACGAGTTCAAAACCCAGCCGAGTCAAATGAATTATTGACCAAATTGATACTTGTCGCCTCCTAGCCTAGTGAACGGAATTATTAGGATAGGGCAAGGACTGGTTAGCACAGCATCAGGATAATGTGATTGTGGGGGATATCGGGTCACGGTGCCTGGCAGCCTGGTCTCCCAGTAGGGCAGCAGTATAAAATCACCATGAGTGCGCACTGTCACAAGTCGGTGCCCATGGTGGTATGACCTTAGATGTTGCTAGGATATAAAACAACAAACAAAGGTGTCATTAAGAGCACTGCGGATGGGTGATGTGGATGTGGAACAACCAACCAACCAACCACACCCACCAGTGCATGTGGCATTTAAGAAAATGGACAGAGGTCAGTCAGACAAACCACACTTGTCTGGAGGTGTGAACTTTCCCACGCTGGGTGTGCTCTCAAACTGCCAAGAGCCTGTCCCTGGGCTGACCTCACTGCCCATTCGCTAATTACAAGTACACGGTCACGTGACTTATAGCAATAGTAAGGAGGCACAAAAGGGGCTGAGTCTGCAGAGTAGAAACAGGTAGGGGTACTGTTGTGTTGTTGACTTTCTTTTTTCATTTTGCTTTTTTACCCGCTTCTCTTTTATTTTGCCTTAATTTCGCTTCACTTTTATTTCGTTTCGTGTTTTTTTTCACTTTGCTTTTATTTTGCTTCGGTTTTATTTCCCTTCAGATTTATTTTGCTTTGGTTAGTTTTCGCTTCGCTTTTTGTTCAATTAGCTTTTTGTCTATTTCACCTTTTTTTTGCACTTGGGTTTGCTTTATTACTGCTTTGCTTCTTTTTCACCAAAGAGCTGTAAATAGAATTCCTTCACAGAGAGTCGAAAGAACTGTTGAAATGGCTTTCGTTCGAAGCTTTTGGGAGTCTGAGTTTCATAGCAAGCGCTGCAGTGTCAGATTTTGGCCTGTCAATGTCTGCACACACACAGTGCCAGAGACACTCAGACAGTCAGACACACACAGCTAGACACACAGTTAGATACATACACAACCAGACACACAGACATGCATAGACACACACAACCATATGCACAATGACACACTACCACATGCACAGCCGCACACAGCCACACACACACAACCAAATAGCAAGCAGACACAGCCACATGAATCCACACCCACAACCAACCACAGCCACACACACATCCACACACACAATCACATGCACAGTCACACACCCACGCACACATCCACACGCACACATATATCCACACACACATCCACACGTACAACCAGACACAGATCCACACACATCCACACACAACCACACACACAGCCACACATACAACCACACACACAGAGACAAATATGCAAAAAGACACACACAAAGAAACACACAGACACAAACACACAGATCAACACACATACACACATAGACACAATCATCCACACACAGCCACATACGTAGACAGAACATACACAGACACACACAGCCAGACAAAGACAGAAGGCACACAGACACAAATATGCACGAAGACACACACAAATAAACAAACTTCCACACATAGACACACACAGCCACACTCAGACACACATAGACACACACAAACAAACACATGGCCCATGAGAAGTATGAACAGGACACAATTGATCATTTGCTTTCAAAACCTGTGAGAGAGTCCACAGTCTACCCTCCTCCCCCCTCCCCCTTCCCCCCTCCCCTCCCCACTTCCCCCGCCCCTCCCCTCCCCCATCTATTCGCTGTAAAGTCTGCAACGGTCGCCGAGCAGATCATTCGGTCTTTTAGCAATCGGCCATTAAACCTTCGCCCAAAAAAGTCATAAATCACACAGGAAGTGAACATTCTGAATCTTGGATTAGTTCCTGATTTTGATTCCTTGACCTACCTAAGCCTGTGTGCCTTGTTCTTGCTTTTGCACCGGAGGTGGTGGCCGAATTGGTAGAGCGCAGGCCTCCCGTCTGGAAGATCGGTAGTTCAATTCCAGATCCAGTCAAACCTATCATCTACAGTTCACAGTAACCCTCCGCCCCTCACACCCCCACCCCCTTCACATAACCACCTGCCGCATGGACCGGGCGCGGTGGCCGGATCGATAGAGCCCGGGCCTCGCATGTGGAAGATCGCGAGTTTGGTTCCCGGTCGCATCAAACCAATGACGTACAAAATTGATACTTGTCGCTTCCTAGCCAGGCCCTCGGCATTAATAGGATAGGGCAAGGACTGGGTGGCTCGGTGTCAGGATAATGTGACTGAGTGGGACATCAGGTGATTGTGCTGGCAGTCTGGGTCTCCCAGTGGGGCAGCACTATACAATCCCCATGAGTGTTCACTGTCACAAGTCGGTACCTGTCCTGCCATGACCTTTGGTGTTGCCAGGACGTAAAATTCCAACAACCAACTATGCAATACTGAACTCACTGCGCAAAGCACGCTCACTACACTGATTTGCATATTTACAATATAATATATATATGTGTATTGGAGATATGTTGACTTCTAGAGCGCCGTCATCAATCAAAATGTGTCAATAAGTATCAATACATGTACGTCATTCTCCATCACTTTTCCACATTCCCGTTCACTAGTCTATTCATCATTATCCCTGTGATAAAGCTTGCAACTTGGTATCGCCAGCCTCGTTGTAAGGACAGGACCAGTGTGGATGAGTACGTAGACAACTCACTTCCCACTTCTCTCCCTGAACTTCCGCTACACACATATTATTTTTTCTTATTGGTAAATATTATAAATTCTACAGAATAACAGATTCATCAGCGCCGAGGCACTGGCCTTCTGGCCGGCCGGCCAATGCCTGCATATATTTACATAAATCATTCTTAACACATATTAGTCTAGTACATAAATATTGAGAAGTAATTTACGGTATTGAGAGTAATGTTGATATGCTTTTAACTTTTCTTTTTCTTTTCTTTTTCTTTTTATTATTTCTATGTATCTGTGTTATTTTTAAATGGGGAATGCACCTCATAAGTATTGTATGACTGCTTTCTCCTTTTTCATGTGAACAAATTACTGATATAAATATCAACTTATGTGTACATTGATCATGTGGAAATAAATATGTTATTATTATTATTATTATTATTATTATTATTAAAGTTGCAGGATTAATCAATTATTGCCAGATATGGAAGTTGTAGACCGATGGACCCAGCGTTATATTGTGTTTTTAGCCCGAGCAAAACAGAAATCAATTCCCATTCTTTACAAGACTCGGGAGTCGGATCGAATGATCGAATTTGTGACAATGCACACTCGTGGCTACTTTTACACTACTGCCACTCAGTCACATTATCCTGAAACTGAGCAAACCAGCCCTTGCCTTATCCTATTAAAGTTGCATAGTCCGATGGATTTGAGTTTCTGTAATTTATCTGAGATAAATATATTAGATCGATCACTAGTATCTACTTTACATTAGTTTAAAGTTACTTTTATTTTAAATGGTAAACATTTGAGATATTTTGAGTGCAAACAAGGAAAATTAGTTTTGGAAAGCTTGCCAAAACTCTGACACCATAGACTTCTACAGTAACATGTTCTATTAAATTGACTCAGTATTCCATATGCAGAATCAAATGTTCAATAAGTGCATCAGTATCTAAGTTAGTTATGTAAAAATCAAATCTAGATACTTGTTTTGGTTTTCAAAATTTCATATTTCATCAGACTATGCAACTTTAATGTCGAGTGCCAGGATAGGTACCAACAAGTATAAAAATCATTGATTTGACTATGCCGGTTTTCGAACTCCCGACATTCCATACAGGAAGGTCATATCAGGATAGGAATTGACTTGCAAAAGTGCACACTCATGGAAACTTTATAGTGCTGCCCCGATATGATCTAGGACTTCCGGCAGCATGATTCAATATCCCACTCAGTCACATTGTCCTGATATTGAGCAAGGACCGGTTTGCTCATCAGGACAATGTGACTGAGTGGGATAGGATCGGCCGCTGGCTCGGCGTGGGAAAAAAGAATATTTGTTGCTAAATGCATTTTATTCATTGAATAATATCTCTTGTCAGCGTCAGAGCACTGGTCTTCCGGTTAGACAGTACAATTCCTTGATACATAAATTAAACTATTGTTTGTTTGTTGTTGTTTTACGTCATAGCAACATCTAAGGTCATACCTGGATGGGTACTGACTTGTGACTTTATAGTGCTGCCCCACTGGAAGACCAGGCTGCCAACACCATGACCTGATATCCCACTCAGTCACATTATCCTGACTAATACTGAGCCAACCAGTACTTGCCCAAGCCTAATAATGCTGAGCACCAGGCTAGGAAGCGACCAGTATCAATGTTTAAGTCATTTGTTTAACTCAACAAGGGTTCGAACCCACAACCCCACGATCTACCAACACGGGAGACGGACGCTCTAACTTATTCGGCCATCCCGTCTGATCATGAAACGACCAATTGTAATACTAAATGCATGCAAATCCTGTTCAATAATGAAAGTATTATACATAGTGTAATAGTCTGCACTGACCTCTCATGCAAGGAGCCGCATAGACAGGTAGGCATTGGTAGTGTGGTGACATCAGGGAGCCTAGGTGGTGTAATGGTGAGCAGAGTGGCCCGGAATCCAAAGAGATGTTGGTTCGCATCTCGCTCTAGGCACAATATTTCCCATTTTCACCAGCCACAACAATATTATAACTGAAATATCAGCTGTAGTAGTAACTGCATACAATTCCAGTTCAATAAAAATATTCGGTAAATACGCATTATATATATTCAGATTAATACACATGTCTACAAACAAACAAAAATAGAAAGAAATAAACACGAAAAAACAGAACCCCCCCCCCCTTTTTACAAAATAGTCACAGTTGTGCTCTTTATATTCACGCAGACAGCATAGCAACGGTCACAGACGCTACCACAGCGGGAAGCAGACGACTTTTCAACGCGAAGCAGACGACAATCCATAATCCGACGCAACCTGTTTACATTCAGCAACACACACGGAGCGAGGTGACCTAACCGGTAGAGCGTCGTCCTCGCGTGCGGAAGGTCGGGTTTGTTTATTGTTTGTTTGTTGGTGTGTTACGTCCTAGCAACATCCGAGGTCATATCAGGACGGGTACCGATTTGTGACAGTGCACACTCATGGTGACTTTATAGTGCTTGCCCCACTGGGAAACCAGGCCACCAGCACCATGACCTGATATCCCACCCAGTCACATTATCTTGACACTGAGCCACCAAGTCCTTGCCTTATCCTAATAATGCCTGGCACCAGACTAGGAAGCGACAAGTATCACTTTTTAAGTTCTAGTGGGATATTGGGGTCATGGTGCCGGTGGCCTGATTTCCCAGTGGGGCAGCACATATGAAGTCGCCATGAGGGTGCACTGTCACAAGTCAGTACGCAGTCCTGATATGACCTTGGATGTTGCCAGGATGTAAAACTGCAACAAACAAACAACAAACAAACATTCAGCAGCGCGCGCATGCGCAATGCGCAATACGGATGCGCGCGGAAGATGCTGCCGGAAGCTGGACGCTCGGCGTCCGCCAGGATAATCAACCGGGGATCAATTTGTACCCGCCCATAAAGCATGTGCTTCGGAATGACCACCATGACAGTTGCCATGACAACGGCGCGGCGTCAACCCGCAGCTGAGTAGGAGGAGTCGGCGTTAACGGATCTTACGTGAGCGGCGTACTAACAGTCGGCCGACCTTTCTTGGGGGGCTGTTTTTATATTTTTGTTGTATTTGTCTAAAATCTGGGTTGGTTGTTGGAGTGTTATGTCCTGGCAACATCCAAGGTCATATCAGGACAGGTACAGACTTGTGACAGTGCACACTCATGGTGACTTTATGGTGCTTCCCCATGGAGAAATCAGGCCACCGGCACCATGACCTAATATCCCACTCAGGCATATTATCCTGACGCTGAGCTAACCAGTCCTTACCATGTCCTATTGATACGTAAAATGATATTTATTCATTGAGTCAGGTTCTGTTGCTGTATTGTTGTTGAACCTACCCTGTCTATGTGTAAATAAATAAGTGCATTGTCTGCATGTATGTAATCGTAGACCGGGCATGGTGGCTGAATCGGTAGAGCGCAGGCCTTGCATGCGGGAGATTGTGAGTTCGGTTCCCGGTCGAGTCAAACCCATCACTTTTAAAATTGATACTTGTCATTTCCTAGCCTGGCACTCAGCATTATTAGGATATGGCAAGGACTGGTTGGCTCAGTGTCAGGATAATGTGACTGAGTGGGATATCAGGTCATGGTGCTGGTGGCCTGAGTTCCCAGTGGGGCAGCACTATAACGTTGCCATGATTACACACCGTCACAAGTCAGTACCCATCCTGATATAACCTTAGATGTTGCCAGGATGTAAAACTCCAATAATCAATTGTTTTAAATTGTATGTCATCGCAAGCTTTAAACAACTTATGGAAATATAAAATTAAAAGATTCGAGGGGAACAAGTGTGATAACTTACAATGACCTCTCAAGCCAGGAGCCACATAGACAGACATGTAGGCATGGCCAAGGTGATTGCCTCAGGGAGCCTAGGTAGTATAATGGTTAGCACGTTAGTCGAGAAATTGCAACATGTGTGCGTTCGAATCCTGCTCTAGGCACAACATTTCCCATGTTCATCACCCCCATCACGATACTAACAATGACATATTCAAATAATACAGCTCAATAACCTTTGTAAGTGACTTCGTGATAACACGCCCCCCGCCCCTCGCACCTGCCGTAGATGGGTTCGTCCTGCTGAAGCTGTCGTAACATGGCGGCAATGGACACTTCCGGTCTGGAGAAACTGTCAGGGTTTGGTTGATTCCACCAGAGTTCCGGGGGGGGGGGGGGGTTAAGGGGAGGTGGGGGGGGGGGGTAGTTTACATATTCTCCACAGACAACCAAACAACTCAGATAGGGTAAGGTGGCCGACTGGGTTGAGTGCCTGCTTCCAAAGCGAGATGTCCTGAGATCGATTCCCGGCCGAGTAGGCTATGATATGTGTGTAGATTTTCTTTGTTTGTTGCTTTATATCCTAGCAACATATAAGGTCATATCAGGACGAGTATATGTGTAGTAGTCTGCACTGACCTCTCAGGGAAGGGGTTATAGACAGATAAACGTGGATAAGGTGATTGCATCAGGGGACCTAGTTAATGTAATGCTTAGCATGCTAGTCCTGGTAGCATGCAACGCGAAATCCAGAAAGCATGTCAGTGTTTAAGAAACTACTACAAAATAATTTAACCTAGAAAAACAGATGACGTTTAAATGGATTAACACAATGTATAGTGGAATCTGGATGTTGGACTGTTTGCAATGTACAAAGAGTTACAAGTGATACACAAGAAGCTAGAAAACCTCAATTATTACTAAAACAAAATTCAAAAGATTTGAATCAAATTGGACTTGTGCTGCCCAGTGGTGAAAACAAGTGTTAAGACACTTATCCGTTATGAGTAGCGTAAATAGATTCATTACAAAAAAGGGGGAATGGGTTCGAATCCTCCTCTAGGCGCAATATTTCCAATTTTCTTCAAACACATCCCCCCACCACCACGACGGCATGTGGATTGCTTCTGTTTGAAGCTTGTGTCCACGAGTGGCCCAGATACTTTGAACATAGTCTTATTAGGTCTCACTATACTGTTTGTGTATGCAGTTAATTTGTTTAAATGGAAACAAGACAGCGACGTAAGCACATAAGATAATTATGATGACCTGGTTATCACAACATCCGGTCTGAGGGTGAGAAATTATGGGAGTGTTCATTTGTGGCAGACGTAAACAGGTAAGCTGAACACTTAGCAAATTTAACCTTGTCACTACCGTGACTACATGTTTGGCATTTTTCATGTTGTCCGCAACATGGGTAATTGGGCACGCAAACTTGATCCACCACTCATAACTAAGGACGCCTAACCTTAGCACCTCCTACATAATCAGTCGGCCACTATTTTAACGCAAAGACAGTTTACGCCATCTAGCACCTTTTCTATTAACCTTAAGGCTAGACTCGCTGGCCGAGTAACTATGGACACCTGCATGTGCCGCCATCTATAACATTTTGAAAGCAAATACAAAAATATATGCCAGTATATATAAATCTGCTAGGTTTGTGGTACCCAATTATTACCAAGAGGCTAAGGACTGGTTGGTTGGCTCAATATCAAGATGACGTAGACTCCAGCGGAAACAGCTTAATACAATTGACCTAGTACTGCTAGTATTCCCCTTTATGCACCAACATACACTTAAATCTGCAGGGTGCGATGAAAATATCAAATGAAGAGTTCAGCTGCAAAACCATGTAAACGCCAATCCAAAAATGGAGATAAATATTGGAATCAAACTTTTAAAACGTATATATTTGTTCGATTCCTACTCTTTTATGCGTTCCTTCATAAATATGTCATCATATGGAAAGTGGACTTACTGAGTTTTAAATTATTCTCAGTCAAACTTCTGTTATGTAAACTACATTTTTGGATCGGTGTTTAGGTGGTTTTGCGCCTGAACTCATCAAATTCCCATAACCCAACCACCTATTACGTACATGCCTATGACATGTAAATAGAGTAGGCTAGTCTAGAATTAAGTAGGAAAAAGGAGGAAAACCCTTCCCAAGAAAAAACCTCCAAAACCAACATAGATCACTAAGCACAAACTATAACTTTAAGAAACACATACCGATAACTGCCCAGCATTGAAAACAAGCTCAAGCATCCGAGCTGATATGCTATGGACAGCATAAACATCCCATAAAAAAACACACACACACAAACATAGTTCTACTGAGGCAATTTAATATTTATCCTTTTACTGCAGAAGCCTATAGAGTTTTGACATGTGTGCCAACATTAATTGTGTATGCTTGCACTTCAAATCTGTCAAAAGCTACCTATTTAAAATATAAGTTACTTCAAACTAAAGTAAGGTATATTATAACAATCAATATTTATCTCAGCAAATGACAGACAGTCAAAACCATCGGACTATGAAGCTTTAATACACCCATTGTGATATATGCGTAATAGACGTACATACATGTGTGTTGATAATATATGTTAACGAGATGCAGAGGTTGAGACAAAGGGTTATGCAAATGAGATGATGTCATGGAAAGTTTAGCCGGCGGGTCAAGCGTGCCCTAGGCCATGAATAAACCATTCAGTATCCAGAAGTCAAAGTGTTCAGACGTCGTACTTTCACACCCATTAGTATCTGAGCTGGATATTTAGAATCAGATCTAGGTCATTGTGTAAAGTCGTCGGCTGGCAGCTGTAGTTGTATAGGCACGCTAAATAGGAAATCACTACAGGCAAGTAGAGGTAAGGCAGAGTATAGAGTCAAAGGTAGGGAGAGCTTGCACCCTCAGGTTTATTATTATATTATTAGTCATTACACATAACAGGATACATAACTGGATTGAGTAGGTACTCTGGCTGGCCACAAAAGACGCACCGTTTATTCATCAAACTCACATCAATCAAAGTCAATTCAAGGAATCAATACAACAATCAATCAAGCAATCAAAGAATAATCAAATATCAAGTCCATTCAACATGCGAATCAATAGTCAAAGTAATCAATCAATCAAAGTCGAATGAGTCAATAGAACAGTAACCTAAAGCTAGAACTCGGGTTTGAATGGCCGATATACTGGAGAACCGTTGGGGGCTGGAGGCGCGCGCATGCGCATGACACATTCCAGCCTAGACTTGCCTCGGTCCGACTGGACGCTCGGAGGCTTGGCGCATGCACCCGACGCCTAGCAGGATTAGACTTGCCTCAGCCCCCTAGAGCTGGAAGTTCTCCCGGCCCGGTGCGATTAACAATTAACAGGTTCCATCCAGGATAATATTGGTATAAATGCTTTATACTACACATAGTGGTTTTAGAATTCAAGATGGTCTGTCACATGACCAGATCCTCCAATCAACAGTAAGCATTCTAGTTTCCATGCCTTGGTTGTTTTGGCCTCACCTGCCCTGTTGTGTCTGGGTGGGCAGTGATCCATATCTAACAGTTGTGGGGGGGGGGGTTGTGAGCAGAGCTTCTAAGGCCCTATCACACTAACAGTAGTGCCCCTCTCACACTATCTATAGAATACACAATGTCTATTTAATCTAAGTAAAGGATCACCAGCACTACACAATACCACATGCATTTGGTCACATTACATCATTTACCTTATATATAACATTTGTAATCCCTTATAGACCAGTTCACATCATCCACCCATGTGTAATTATCGGTATATTTTACAATTGTATTGTTTTATTGAAAATGTGATGCTTTCATCGGATTATGCAGCTATAAATTGTTATCATTATTTGTATTATTATTATTATTATTATTACCATTGCTGTAATCAAATATCTTTCCTACACTGGCAAGTGTTTCCCATATTGCCAACAACCATTAGTTCATATCGCCATTTTTAAACCAAGACATATTACCCCAATGTGCTTCCACTTCTCGGCTTCAGTTCTTATCACAATTAATCGCCATTTAATGCTTCTACTCAATCTCAGCGACCATAAACTCGCTTTCCAATCGCAGTGCAGAACCCGCTAAATCGACCAGTCCTCCGAAATATTCTCCGTGAATAATATATTTCACCTTGTAAAAAAAACACAAAAAAAAACACTAAATAAAACCTACAAAGCAATTAATATCGTTGTTAAAAAACACACCAAAAAGCCCAAGACACTAAATGAAACTGTCAAAGAAATTAATATCGCTATCTATTAATTCTAGGTTATTTTTTTAATACATTTTTCACCAATTAGATGACGTCACTCCATATCCCTAGCATAGCCAGTGGTCTGATTAGTGACTGGTTGGACACTAACTTTTGTGTCTTGTAAGTGATGTATTGAACATCCAATAGACAGTACAGCCAGGCCATGCTGTATGTATGTGGAGCAGTGCGAAGGTAGGCAGTGTGCTTCCCCCCACTACACCCCCCCCCCCCCCCGATCCCCCCTACACCCACCCAACCTAATCACAGCTAGGGGCTTGATTAGCGGCCGGGTGGGCACCAACTTTGATATTGTGTAACTGATGTATTAAATATATAATACACAACAGAATAATATCGTCATATATGCATGTGTAGCAGTGTGAAGGTATGCAATGTGCTTCACCGCACCCCCCCCCCTCCCCACCCACCAACTGAAGGTGGCCAGGGCACTGATGCAGTGATAGTGGTTGGGTGGTCAAAGATCTTGGTATTTTTTAAGTGATGTATTGAACATCCAATAGTGTAGCAGTGTGACGTGATGCAGTGTGCTTCACCCCCCCCCCCCCTCCCACTTCTACCGTAACATGCTCAAGGTCCTGACGAGTTGCTTGCTGGAGACCAGCTGGAGTACCTCGCATTTGTTTGTTTGTTGGTGTTTTGTACAGTATAACTAGTTATGCACATATTATTTAGGCTGCAGGGCCTCACCTATGGCCACCGGCGGGGGGTGGGTGCTGTGTCGCCTGCGCCAGCAACTTCTAAGGTGATACCAGGACGGGTACCGACTTGTGACGTTGCGCATTCATGGCGACTTTATAGTGCTGCCCCACTAGGAGATCAGGCTGCCAGCACCATGACCTGATATCCCACTCAGTCACATTATCCTGACACTGAGCCGACCAGTCCTTGCCCTATCCTAATAATGCCTAGCGCCAGGCTAGGAAGCGACAAATATCAATTTTTAAGTCATTGGTTTGACTCGACCAGGATTCGAATACACGACCCCATGGGTTCGGATCCCTCCCATCTCCAAAAACAGGAGCAAACGGTCAACTCATCCGGCATCCCATCTGGTACTGGTAGAAATATTGAATACCTCGGAAGTGATGTCTTGTTTTCTGGTTGGAGCTGTTTCAAGCATATACACTGATACAGTGAAACCTCTCTAACCGACCACCTTCACTGATCGACCACTTCCCTATATCGATCGCTTTATTTGGGTCCCTACCTATTGCCCATACAATAATACCATTGTAACTATATTTTGATTAAACTCCCTAAACCAAACACCTCTCGAAATGGACCATTTAAAGTCAGTCACATGGTCGGTCGATTTAAAGAGGTTTTACTGTATATGGTCAGAGTGGGATTCAAACTCACACTTCTCAGCACCCCAGGAACCAGCTCCGGAAAAGAAACCTAGCAATGGATCTCAGACGTAGCAACGGATCTCAGACGTAGCAACGGATCGCTTCTTTTGCAATTCATTCTCAATCTCATACTAGAGTTCTACTTTTGACGAGTCACAACAGATTTCGTGAACATTCTTTTTCCAATTAGCGTTAAAATTGCCGCCGAAGTCGAGCAGCCGACAAATTTCTCCCCATAGACAGATCACTTTCCCGCCCTTCGCCAGAATCGCTCCTTCCTTCCATTTTTCCGCCAATTTTCCGCTCTATGAATAGGCCCGAGCTCCCAGCCGACAACGAGCAGACGATCTGGTTCCTGGTGCGTTCTCATAGCCCCACCCACCCCCACCCCCACCCCCTCCCACTCCTAGTTCACCTCACCCCACATCCACCCCCCACCTCTACGCCCCACCCCCTTCCCCCTCCCACCATACCCTCTCACCCCACTCCACCGCACCCCTACCACACACATCCCTCCCACACCCACGACACCCCTAGCACACCCCACTACCACCCACACCCCCACCCCTCCCACCCCACCCCCAGTCCCACTCCCACCCCTACGTCAAAGAAAGCAGTCTGATTGGCTCGTGGTAGTTGATCGTTGTGACGTCATAAGTTGTGGCGCGAAAAATGGAAAGGCGAAGTCGTCTGCTTCCTGCGTAAAGCGCGTAATCGATACAAAGTGGCGGTTTGGGCTCGTGGATACCATGTGCCCTCTGCCCTCAAATAGATGGTGTTTGTGTTGGCAGCCATGTCAATCACAGCTCTATAAATCTGTATTCAGAAACTCTGGCCCTTTATTTTAAAGGGGCAGTAGCTATTTGAAGTGCAACCATGCAAAATTAATTTTGGCAAGCATGCCAAAACTCTGATACCATAGCCTTTTGCAGTAATGGGTTCAATAAATTGCCCCAGTATTCCCTTCTGTGTGGCGATAAATGCTTAATAAGTGCCTCAGTATCTAAGTTAGATATGTATAATTAAATCTAGGTGATTTTTTTGTTTTTAAAATTTGATGTCTCATCAAACTATGCAACTTTAATAGGATAGGGCAAGGACTGGTTGGCTCAGTGTCAGGACAATGTGACTGAGTGGGATATCGGGCCTGATATTCTGAGTGGGTCAGCACTATAAAAGTCACCATGAGTGTGCACTGTCGCAAGTCGGCACCCGTCCTGATATGACCTTAGATGTTGCCAGGATGTAAAGCTCCAACAACCAATCTTTAACGTGTGTAGAAGTGGCAGCGGAGACTACACAACTCATGCCCAGAATGCAATGCGGTCGGGTGGGATGCACGGTGTCCAGGAAGACTTATCGATTCTGCGCAATGTGGCTTATCCGGACCCGGTGAGACCAAACTGATATCCCCGTAGCGTCCACCCCGACACCAGGGTCGATTCAACCTAGCGCGCCCCCTGTGGCCGTTACTCGAACCAAAACTCTGACACTCATGCATATGCAATTCCGCATATTATATATATATATATATATATATATATTTATATATATACATATATATATATATATATATATATATATATATATATATATATATATATATATAATACAAATATTATATATATACAGTATAACCCCGTTAAACCAAACTTGAAAGGACCCTAGAAATTTGTTTGGATTAACCGATCATTGGCTTAACTGAGCTTTGACTTTGACTTGGCTTTGGCAAAAATGGGGGTGCATTATGAATGCACAATGTATGTGGACATTATGATTATTGTGTTTTTATGTATATACAGTTTAACCCCATTAAACAAACCTCGGTTAACTTTTTTCGTCGACATGGCAAAATACTACCATTTATCATATAAAATAGTCTCAGATGAAAAACCACATGAAAGTTTGGTTTAACTGGGGCTGACAATTTTGTTTGGATTAACCAATACTTTGGATTAACTGACTTTGGTTTAACCAATGCTTTTATATGATAAATGGTAGCATTTTGCCGGGCCGCCGAAAAAAGTTTGGATTAACCGATCATTTGGTTTAACTGAGCTTGGTTTAATGGGGTTGTACTGTACATATATGCAAATAATATGCATATCTATAATATGTATATATATAGTATAGTTATACGAATCTTACCTGGGTACAGATGATGGATAACTCTTGTTTTCCCGAGGTACAAGCCTCGGGGGCAGGGTGGCGTGCGGCGGTAAGGTGGCGAACTAACCAGCGAGTTCCAGCCATAGCCGCCGGGGGAAGCACTGTGCATATTCGCTTACATTAGTATATACGTTGTATATATGTAGGTATATATATATATATATATATATATATGGAGTATAATATATTAGTATACGTATATAAATGTCGGAATTAACATGTACCTAATAATTTAATATGGAGCTGGGTGTCGATATGTGTTAAATCATCGATATTGTGCAATCGCTGGCCGGTGCCTGTGAGCCCAGGACTGCCCTACAGTGGCGCCAACGGTGGGTTCGGCCACCGGACCGGATATTTACTCAGTATTGGCCCTGATTTCGAATTTGTGTAAACCAGTAAGCATACTAAAACTAAATTCCAAAGATTTGAATCAAATTGGACTAGTAGTACTGGCCAGCGGTGAAAACAATTATTAACACACTTATCCGTTATCAGCAGCGTAAATAAATTGATCACACAAAATATCAAATAAATTGCCAGCGAAGACAAGCAATAAAGATTGTCCATGCCATCGCAAGTACGCTTTCCTCCTTTGTTTGTATGTAGGCAAACTTATATATGGATATACTGTGCTATATATGGACATATATGTATGAATGTAACTAAGGTGGCCGAACCAGTGTGTGAACCGGAAGTAGGACCGGAAGTAGGGGTCTTTGGTGCCCCATGGGGCATAATGGCCAGGTTTATGTTAGTCGTGAATTAGGCGTGATTTAATCGTGAATTCGGAGTGCGTTAGGTGTGAGTTAGGCGTGAGTTAGGCATGAGTTAGATGTGAGTTATGTGTGAGCTAGGCGTGAGTTAGGCATGAGTTAGATGTGAGTTATGTGTGAGTAGGCATGAGTTAGGCATGAGTTAGATGTGAGTTATGCGTGAGCTAGGCGTAATGGCCAGGTTTATGTTAGTCATGAGTTAGGCGTGATTTAATCGTGAGTTCGGCATGAGCTAGGCATGAGTTAGGCGTGAGTTTGGCATGAGTTAGGCATGAGTTAGGCATGAGTTAGGAGTGAGTTAGATGTGAGTTATGTGTGAGCTGGATGTGATTTAGGTGTGAGTTCGGGATGAGTTAGGCATGAGTTAGGCATGAGTTAGCCATGGGTTAGGCATGAGTTAGGCGTGAGTTAGACATGAGTTAGGCGTGAATTCGGCGTGAGTTCGACGTGAGTTAGGCGTGAGTTAGGCGTGAGCTTGGCATGAGCTAAGCGTGAGTTAGGCATGAGTTAGACATGAGTTAGGCGTGAGATAGGTGTGAGCTGGGTGTAAGTTAGGCATGAGTTAGGGTGTGAACTAGACATGAGTTAGGCATGAGTTAGGCGTGAGTTAGGGGTGAGTTAGGTGTGACTTATAATTGAGTTAGGCGTGAGTGATTCGGCATGAGTTAGGCATGAGTTTTGCATGAGTTACGCGCGTGAGTTACGCGTGAATTAGGCTGTGCTAGGCGTGACTTAGTCATGAGTTAGGCATGAGCTAGGCATGAGTTAGGCGTGAGCTAGGAGTGAGCAAGGAAAGAGCAAGACGTGAGCTAGGCATGAGTTAGGCATGAGCTAGGTATGAGCTAGGCATGAGTTTGGGTGAGCTAGTCATGAGCTAGGCGTGAGTTTGGCATGAGCTAGTCATGAGCTAGGCGTGAGCTAGGTGTGAGTTAGGCGTGAGTTAGGCGCGTGCTAGGCGTGAGATTGACGTGAGCTTGGTGTGAGTTAGGCTCGAGTTAGGCGTGAATTAGGCGCGTGGTAGGCCGGCCAGAGGCGGCCCTGAGTGATGTCCGGTGGCGATAATAGGGCGATATACAACACTGAGGCCTGTCCGAGGGCTCTTGTTTATTCATGGCCGGGGGGCGGCTTCTGGCACCGGGGTAAGGCCTACTCTCCGATCGCGGCAGCTTTCATGGGATTTTCTTTGTTTGTTTGTTGGGATTTTATGTGCTGGCAACTTCTAAGATCATATACTAGACGGGACGGCCGATTGAGTTGAGCGCATGTCTCCCAGTTTGGTAGATCGTGGGATTGGTTCGATCCCTGGGCGAGTCAAACCAATGCCTTAAAAATTGATATTTGTTGCTTCCTGGCCAGGTGCTTGACATTATTAGGACAGGGCAATGACTGGTTCACTCAGTGGCAGGATAATGTGACTGGGTGGGATATCAGCTCATGGTGCTCACGGCCCGGTCTCCCAGTGGGGCAGCACTATGAAATCACCATGAGTGTGCACTATCACAATTCGGTACCCTTCCTGATATGACATTTGGTGTTGCCAGGATGTAAAACTCCAACAACTAACCATCCAATGTCATATCAGGACAGGTACCAACTTGTAACAGTGCACAGTCATGGCGACTTTTATAGTGCTGCCTCATTTGGAGATCAGGCGGCCGGCTCCAATGACCCAATTTCCCATTTGATTACATTATCCTGATACTGACCTAACTAACCAGTCCTTGCTCTATCCTATTAGTGACGAGCAGCAGGCACCAGTGGCAAAAAGTATCAATTTTGTAAGTGATTCGCTTGACTGACGAGGATTCGAACTCGCGAACTTTCGCACGGGAAGCCTGCACTCTATCGATTTGATGACTGCATCCAGTGCCAGATCGACCATGATACCGGTAGTCATGGACATCATACAGGCGCTGTGAGTTCAGATCAGTCCAGTCGATCTATGTGTACACTATAAAGTCGACATGACAGTGCACTGTCACAAGTCTGTGCACTGTCACAAGTCGGTACCCGTCCTGATATGACCTTAGATGTTGCCAGGACGTACAACCATCAATCATAGATGTGTTGAAAACGATATCAATGCCTTAAAGTTAAAGTTTCATAGTCAGATCGATAGTTTTGATGTGTCTGTGATCTTCTGATATAAATATACTCAGGCAATCTCTATGATCTATCTTTCTTTATTTCGGAGTCATTTTTAACGTTGCATAGTCTGATGAAAGCATCAAATTTGCAAAAGCTAAGCCCTCATGTCAATTTGAACCTACATATGCAACTTAGATCCTTGTGCAGGTATTAAGCATGTGATGCTACATAGAAGGGACTACTGAGGCCATTTAGCAGAACCTGTTACTACTGAAGCCTAGTTGGTCAGAGTTTTCGGCAAGCTTGCCCAAATTAACTTAGCATGTTTTCACTTAAAATATCTCCTAAATTAGTCATTTTCAAGCAGAGTTACTTCAAGCTAAAGTAAGATAGATTATAATGATCAATCTAATATATTTAGCTCAGAAAATGACAGAAAATCAAAACCATTGGACTATGCAACTTTAATTCAAATTACTGACTTAGCAGATATTTGAAGTGCAAACAGGCAACATTAATTGTTTTTATTTTTATTTTTTATTGAGGCTGTGTTCATACTGTCCATAGAATATTTGCCTGGGTATTCAGGCTTGTTTTCAATGCTGGCCAGCTGTAGTGTTGGTGTTGTCTTATCATACAGTAGCTGCTGATAAGGTATTTGATTGCCTGCATTTCAGCAGCAGATAGATAGTTGGTTGGTCTGGTTAGTAATCTGTGTTAATTTTTTTAGATTTTCTTCGCATATATGTGTTTTATTTTGTCTACTCTTACTACTAGACTAGCCTACTCCTATTTACATATCATAGGCTTGTACGTAGCTGTGTGGTGTGCTATCTGGCTACATTTGGCATGGTTACCTTCCATTGGGCCATACCTTCCATTGCCATATTTGTTCAAAACTCCGACCCCAACACTGATGGTTCCTAAAGAGAATTGACATAAAATGGCCCTTTTATGTAGCAAACCATATTTAATAAGTGCACCAGTATTTAAGTTGGATACATAGGTTCAAATCTAGATCAGTGTTTTGGTTTTGAAAATGTTTTGGTTTTATGGGATTTTGCAAATTCCAAAAAGTTTAAATTACTTGCCACAAAGTCTGGTACCCCTCCCCTCCATTCTCCTCCCCTCCAGCCTCCAATAGAGTACATCACCGTTCCAGTGGCGCGGTGCATTGTGGGATGCATCAGAGCAAAACAAACCCGCGAGAAGCACATGGCACATGCTAATACACTGGGTGCAGCTATGAATTGGGCTAGTTTCGGCTCATCTCAGCTCTTGTTTGAAACATAGAATACCAACTAAAAAAATATATATAATAAATTAAGATATTAATCTTGTATCCAGCATTGCAGTTACATCAATATAATATGCACATCTTATGCCATGTGCATTTAGATTTAATCAAATCTGGGCGATCAGACTAGTGTTAGAGCCATAGCCAGAGTCAGTTTTACTTATTTTATTAATGTTTTTATTCATATCCTATGGTTAATGACATATGTAGAAATAGAAAATGAGTAGGGTTAATCAGATATTGCTTATATATTTCTCTGAAACAAGTGTATGCTGACACATTTGGCATTTTAATATTTAGAACAAGAATTAATAATGGTGATGTGGATATCACTGATTGTTTTGTGTGGAATTGTATATTTCTTAGCTCAAAATGTTTAACTATGGCTATTTTTGTCTTAGCTATATTCATCAGAACATTATATTCCAGCTCTGCATACATGTTTATGCCAAATTGCTATGTATTTCTATTCATTTAGAATGAAATCAAAGTTTTTCCTTACGGGTATCGACAAACTCAATGGCCATTCGCATTTGCTTTGCTGCCAACGCTGTTTTCAGTGCATGCGCAGTCGGAACTGTGATCCCGTCTATTTCATCTCCTCCCTTAATCGCACCCACACCCACACCCAACCTTAATCCACACCTATCTTACACCATGCTCACCCCAACATCCAGCCCTACGCCCCCACATCCCCCACACCCACACCCGACCCACCCCTACCCCACCCCATCCCCACCCCCACAGCCAAATCCACAGCCCCCATCCCTACCCTATTCCCAACCTCCCCCTTACACCCTCACCCCACCCACACAAACTCTTCCTCAACCTCAACCCCACCCCCACAACTCCACAACACCACCCACACAACTCCACACCTACCCTACCTCCACCACCCCCACTCATGCCCCACCCACACCACCCACCAACCTACCCCCTAACTCAACAAACCTCTACCCTCACATCCACCCCCACCCCTCCACCCACACCCACCCTACCCCACCAGCGCCACCATCGCTATCCCACCCTCACCCATACCCTACGACCACACCCACACATACCTCACGCCCACACCCACACATGCACCCCCACACACACAGCATCCCTCACCCCCACCACTACTATAACCACATCCCCCACAAATTAAAAAGGAGTGATGTTTTCAGGGTATGCAGGTACCGGGGAGCGCCGGGGGTGGCGCCACCAGTCATGAACACGGAGGAGGCAGTACAGTATATAGTGTAATAATAATAATTAACACACAATAATAATAATCAGGACTTAATTCCCTTCTGCGCCTTTATACTCGCATAATGCGTTATACATCACATATAAATAATTCATTTTGTTAAAGTAATAATAAAAATACACTGAATATCAACGAAACTCTTAGAAGGTAAACATGCTCTGTATGATATACCCAGGAGGTAAACTTTAAACTTTAAACCAAACCAAATGACCACTAATGCAAGCTGGTGAAGCTAGTCACGGAAAATAACTATAGGTAACCAAACAACTAACCAATTGTAGAATTAACAGAATCACAGAGGGTGGGGAGATGTGGTAGAATGCTTACAAACAGAGCAAGAATGCATGCAGTAGACAGCTACGCAACAACTGACAGTAATACAAGAAGGCGAAGCATGAGACTATTATGGTCTAGTGGTGAAAATAAGTCATTAGACTTAACCGTTATGGGCAGCATAAATACAGAATCACCCAAAAATAAATAAAATGAAATAAATACACCAAAATAAATCACCAAAAAAAACAACCACCCCCATCTTCAAACCCCACAAACAGCCTCACCCCCACCACCACCCGAACCACACCCGCATAGACCCCTCCCCCATCCTCACCCCCACAAACCCCCACCAACACCTCCACCAACCACCCCCTTCATATAATGCGAAGAATCAACTCGGGGATTAACGAATACATCCGAAGGGGGAAATCACTTCCGGTCCACCCAGAACGATTCCTCGGCTCGTGATTGGCTGTAAACCGGTGCCGGGGATCCGGAAGTGGGTCAGGGAAACGCGAGCTGTGAGCTGGGGTGTAACGCGGCTCAACACCCCAGTTATCGCCCATGCCGGTTGGCCAACCTTAGACCCGCCCCCACCCCGCTCTTCCCGCCGACCCCTCCCAACCTTTCCGCTCACTTCTCCCTCCCGTCCTTCCCCTCACCCACCCTTCTGACCCTTCCCCACCCCTTCCCCCCACCCTTCACCATTCCCTCCCACCCTTAGCCCCACCCACCCCTCCACAATACACCACAATACCCCCTCCCACCCTTTCCCCAACCCCCGCCCACTCTAACCTCCCCACCCACCCTTCTGCCACCACCCCCCACCCCTCCACAATACACCACAATACCCCCTCCCACCCTTTCCCCCCACCCCCGACCACTCTAACCTCCCCTCCCACAATACCCCAAAATACTCCCTCCCACCCTTTCCCCCCACCCTTCCCCCTTCCCACCCCCCTCCCACCCCTCCCACCCAGCCAGCCCCCAAAGCCCCACTCAGTTCCCCTCCCCACACCCATCCAACCCCCCCAACCCCGATTTACAGCGAGCTTGTGGCCGGTTGTTACTTGCGCGGGCGCTGATTGGTCGCGTGGATTGTGCACGCTGCATGGACGATTCTGATTGGACGAGACCTGGGACGCCAGACGGCGAGCGGCGGACGGAAGTTGAGTTGATTACACGCGGCTGGATCGGTGTTGAATTGTGGGTAGATCCGATGTACGGTTATTTGTGAGCGAGTTAGGGGCGACGTGTAAGGAAAGAGATGAGGGGAGGGGAAGGGGAGGCCGAAGAGGGGGAGGGAAGGGAGGGAGGGGAGGGGAGGGGAGGAGGGGGGTGGAGGCAGGCGGAGTGCAGTGGCAGGTGCAGGGCGGGCTGGGCAGGGCAGGGCAGGGCAGGCGGGCAGGGGAAGGGAGGGGAGGGAGAGAGGAAGGGAAGGGTGGGATGGGCGGGGTGGGATGGGCGGGGAGGGGAAGGGGAAGGGATGGGGGAGGGGAAGGGGTGGGGAGGGGAAGGGGAAGGGGAGGGGGAAGGGGAAGGGAGGTGCGGGGAGAGGAGGGGAAGGAAAGGGAAGGTAAGGCGAGGGGAGGTGGGAGGGGTAAGGGGAGGGGAGGGGAGGGTAAGGGGAGGGGTAAGGGGAGGGGTAAGGGGAGGGGAGGGGAGGGTAAGGGGAGGGATAAGGGGAGGGGGAAGGGAAGTGGAGGGGAGGGGAGGTTGGTTGGACAGTTGTTGACAAGTTCTTCGGTTGGTTGGAGTTTTATGTCCTGGCCACATGTAAGGTCATTTCAGGACGGGTACCAACTTGTGACAGTGTTCACCCATGGCGACTTTATAGTGCTTCCCCACTGGGAAATCTGGCTACTGGCACCATTAACTGATCGCACTCAGTCACATTATCCTGACACTGACCTAACCAGTCTATCCTATTAATTCTGAATGCCAAGCTAGGAAGTGACAAGTATCAATTTATAAGTCACTGGTTTGACTCGAACGGGAAACAAACTCCCGATCTCCCGCACGGGAGGCCTGAGCTCTACCGATTCGGCCACGGCGTCTGGTCGCAGGTAGGCGCTCGTTGGTATATGTCAATGTACGTCGACGGTCGTTGAATTACGGCGTCGCACATCAGAGGGTCGACATACGACAACGTTTGACAATGAGTGGATTTTACAGCGGCCATACGTTATGTATAGGTTAGGCATACGTCGATGTATGTTAGACGTACATTAGCCAAACATTGTTCACTACATTGCACTATGTTGATCTACGTTAAAGGCAGTGGGAATGTACAATCCACGAAGTGACATGGATAAGGTATGTCTAACGTACGTTTAGCGTTTCTCCAACATGTCTTGATGTACGTAATGTATGAGGCGTAGTTCTCGCTATCGAATAACGTATATAACATTCACTGGGGTTCTGTGAATGTACCGTGAGCGTAATTCGAGCGTTTTTCTCCCAGAAGCATGTTAGCCATACCTTGGTCATACAT
Source organism: Branchipolynoe longqiensis (assembly GCA_030323885.1). Classification (NCBI taxonomy): domain Eukaryota; kingdom Metazoa; phylum Annelida; class Polychaeta; order Phyllodocida; family Polynoidae; genus Branchipolynoe; species Branchipolynoe longqiensis. The sequence continues at coordinate 35,057 of JASIRB010002735.1, read as the reverse complement.
TGGCCATACAATATGTATATGGTATGTATACGTCAACCTTTGCCCCCCGCACTGAAAAGTTAGAAGCTTCAACGTAAAAAAGTGATTTTACACGTTGGCCACACCCTTGCGAGATGCGTCATAATGTGACAGGGCCTTAACTCATTCCGCCATCCCATAAATTTGTATGTTTGGCATTTCCATGGAGAACACAAGGAGCATTAAAATAAAGAAGAAAATTGGCCAGACGGGATGGCCGAATGAGTTGAACACCTGCCTCCCGTTTTGCTAGGTCATGAAAATCAGACCCCCTAGTGTGAACCCTAGGGACACCGGGCTTGGTGGTCTATTCAGGAGAGAGCGACCCTCGCATGCGGAATGTCGGGAGTTGGGTCCCTGGTTGAGTCAAACCAATGACTTTAAAATTGATATTTCTCACATCCTAGCCTGGTGCTCGGCATTACTAGGATCGGGAAAGGACTGGTTAGTTCAGTGTCAGGATGATGTGACTGAGTGGGATATCGGGTCATGGTGCCAGCAGCCTGGTTTCTCAGTAGGGGAGCACTATAAAGTCAACATGAGTGCGCACTGTCACAAGTCAGTACCCATCCTGATATGACCCTAGATGTTGCCAGGATGTCAAACTCCAACAACCAACCAACTGAGGAAATTACTAACAGGAATTGGAATAAATCTCATGCCAAGAAAAATAAGTCAGCATCCAATCGTTAGGACATCAACTTGTCTGTCTCTTGAAGAAAAATAACAATTAGTCTCCAACTTTTTCCGCAGCCAAATCTTGTGGACACGTGACTAGTCAGCAGAGATCTTGCAGCAATTTCCGAAATTACCAGTTTACACACAGGCCACAGTCAAACAAAAATATAACATTTATTTCAACTCATTGACTTGTAGGGGTGATCAAAATGGGAATTCGAACCCACACCTGTTGCCATTCCAAGGCTCGCATGCTAACCATTACACTACCTAGGATCCCTGATGCAATCACCCTATCCATGCCTACCTGTCTATGTGGGACGTTACCAGAGAAGTCAGTGCAGACTACTACACTCGTCCCATTGGAATTCTACTAAGTCAGTAAGTCATTTTAATGCTTACAATTATTAATCACATACAGGCAATGCCTTTACATATACATATATACATACACAGGGCAGGTTCAACAATCATACAGTGTGTAGCTTCTACAGAATCCTCGTCATAGCATCGCTGTCATGCGGCTGATGAAAATGGCAAATATTGTGCCTAGAGCGGAAGTCAAACTCACGTCTTGCCATTCTGGAGCTAGTGTGCAAACCATTACACTACCTTGGCTCCCTGATGCAATCACCCCATCATAGCCTACCTGTATATGTAGCTCCTTACCTGAGAAGTCAGTGCCGACTACTAAACTCGTCCCATTGGAATTCTAAGTCTATAAGTCATTTTGGTGCTTACAATTATATACATTATACATATACATACACATGGCAGGTTTAACAACCATACAGCGTAGCATGTACCTTCTAAAGAATCCTCATCATGGAATCAGTCTGATAAAAGCCCTGTCACACTATGACGTTTCCCCCAGCGCGTCGCCAACGCGCAAGATATTTGCTAGGGCTCGAAACACGTCCAACTTTTGGCGTTGTGGGAGAAAGTTTGACGGGTTGCAGCATGCTAGTGGCGTGTTGGTGGCGCGTCCGTAACGCCCCCTCCAACCCGTCGGTGCACGTCAGGGCGCACAGAAAGTTTTGTGTAAGCACGTTTTGTGTAAGATCGGCGCGACCCGACGCGCGCCGACGCGCGCCGACGTGTCCATTCACACGTTGCTATCACTCAATGTGTACCGACGTGTACCAACGCGCCGTTAACGCGCCGGTAACACGCGCGTAACACTTCCCGACACGTGCCGACATTTCACCCAAAAAGGCAACACGTCGACGCGCGTTGGTGAGAAACATCGCAATGTGACAGGGCCTGTTGTTGGTTATTTTTTGTTCATTAGTTGATTAAGCATGGGAGATTTCAATCGCGGAAAATTGGTCTTCCTCATTCCACTGCTCCTTGCCCTATCCTAATAATGCCGAGTGCCTGACTAGGAAGCGACAAGTATCAATTTGTCAATCAATGCTTTCACTCGACCAGGGTTCGAATGCACGATCCCATGAACTACCAACAGGGGAGATGGACGTTCTACCTCATTCAGCCATTGATTTTACATGCTGACCACGTGCTTGCATAATGCGTCGTAATGTGACAGGGCCTTAACTCATTCTGCCATCCGGTAAATTTGTATGTTTGGCATTCCATGGAGAACACAAGGAGCATTAAAATAAAGAAGAAAATTGGCCAGATGGGATGGTCGAATGAGTTGAACACCTGCCTCCCGTTTTGGTAGGTCATGAGGATCAGACCCCCTAGTGTGAACCCTAGGGACACCGGGCACGGTGGCCTAATCGGTAGAGAGCGGGCCTCGCATCCAGAAGGTCGGGAGCTTGGTCCAGGGTTCGAACCCACAACCCCACGATATACCAACACGGGACACAGACGCTCTAACTGATTCGGCCATCGCGTATTGTGCCGAGAGCAGGATTTAAACGCACATGTCTTGCCATTCAGTGGCTAGTGTGCTAACCATTACAGTACCTAGGCTCCCTAATTCAATCAACATATCCACATTTACCTGTCAGACGACCCATATACATGATCAAATGTTCATTCAGTTCTTTCAACATGACTATTATTTTGATGCTCCGGTCACATACATGTTAGTGGACGTAGTTGAAGGTAGGTGAACGTAGTCGAGGCTAACGTGGGTCAAACGTGGTGTAAGTATGTTAAACTACCTTGAAATATGTTAAGGTATGGCAGGTTTTGGTATGGATAAACATGTTATGGTATGGATAAATATGTTATGGTATGGATAAATACGTTACAATACGGATGCTGGTACGTTCAACTACATTCAACTACGTTAGCCTCGACTATGTTCACCTACATCCACTAACAGCTATGTGATCAGGGCTTCATCCAAGTATGCTAGAGTATCTGAGTATGGTAGAGCATGCTAGAGTACACTAGAGTAGACTAGATTACACTAGAGTATGCTAGATTATGTTAGCGTATGCTAACATCACGGATGCAAATTCAGCCTCTAACATAGCGCTCTTTTAAACACATCCAAAAATTAAATTGGACATCACGGCTCATCCACATTATTACCAAGTTAACATCACGGACAAGTATGGATGCTGGTAGGTTCAACTATGATCAACTACTTTCAACTACGTTCAACTACATTTAACTAGATTCAACTACGTTGGCTTACACTACGTTCAACTATGTCCACTAACGTGTATGTGACCAGGGCATTGGACAGACCAGGCTGAGGGTCTCACGTTCAGGCCTCGAGTGCGGAAGGTCCGGAATTTGGTTCCCAATCGAGTCAAACCAATGACTTATTCATATTTGTCGCTTCCTAGCCTGCTGTCTAGCATTAATAGGATAGGGCATGGACTTGTTAGCCCACTATCAGGATAATGTGACTGAGTGGGATATTGGGTCATGTTACCAGTGGCCTGATTTTCCAGTGGGACAGCACTATAAAGTCGCCATGAGTGCACACTGGACCAAGTCGGTACCCGTCCTGATATGACCGTAGATGTTGCTAGGCTGTTAAACTCAATCAATCACCCAACTTTAAGACTCAATCTAGGTACTGAATGCCGGATGCTGGCTGAGACTGTCAAGAGGTACCTAGAGGCACTAATGACGTCGTTGCACTGCTGGAGGTGTGCTGATTGTGTGGAAGGAGTGTGGAGGGTGTATGGAGGATGTGTCAGTGGTGTGTGGGGGGGTGTAGAGGGTAGGAGTAGTATATGTGTGTGAATATGGGTGAGTGTAGGAGGGGCAGAGCTAGATAAAAGATTCATCCGGTACTTGTAGTACACGGGTGAACGACAACGTAGTATAACTACGGGAGAAAATAGCTTTAGTATGGAACAGCAAGTAGAATGCCTGCCTCCAGTGTCAAATGGTTACTTATATCAGCACAGACTTGGTAAAATGGGAGAGAATGCAAAAAGACAAGATGGCTGCCGCAGAACGCCGTCGATTTCACTTTTAAATCTGATTAAACTAGATATTATATTAAATTTTTCAACTCAAAGGTAGCGGGCTATCAATAAGACATATGTAAAGAATAAGTGTTGCTTCTTAGATTGTGAAACTAGGCTCTCAATTCATTAACCCGCTTTTTTGACCGTTTTTATATAGGGTTGGTATTCACCCGTGTACTGCGAGTACCGGGTGAATCCTTTATCTAGGGCAGAGCATGTGGAGGGTGGTGCAGTATCAGTGTGTGGAAGGTGTATGAGTGGTGGACTATGGGTGTGTAGAGGTGTGTGGAGGGTGTGTCAGTAGTCCGGTGTGAGTGTGTAGAGGTGTGTAGAGGGTGTGTGAGTGGGAGGGTGTGAGTGTCTAGGTGTGTGTTGGTGTGTGTATGTGAGTGTTGTACTGCACGTGTCGGTGTTTGTGGGTGTGTAGGTATGTATGCCTGTGAGTGGTGTTGTGTGCATAGGTGTGTACGTGGGTGGGTAGATAGTGGTGTGTATGTGTGCCTGTGAATGGAGTAGTGGGTGCTGTGGATGTGTAGATGTGTGTAGGTGGGTGCTTAGGTGGGTGTATGTGTGTCTTTGAGTGGAGTGGAGTAATGTGGGTGTTGTTGATGTGAATGCAGGTGTGTAGATTTGTGTAGGTGTGTAGGTGTGTAGGTGTGTGTAGGTGTGTGTATGTGGGTGTGTCAGTGTGTGTAGGTGTGTGTAGGTGTGTATGGGTGTGGGTGTGGGTGTGTAGATGTGTATGTGTGTCTGTGAGTGGTGTATTGTGGGTGTTGATATGTGTGTGGGTGTGTAGGTGTGTGTGGGTGTGTAGGTGTGTGTGGGTGTGCATGTGCGTGTATGTGTGTAGGTAGGAGTGTGTGTCTGCGCTGCATTGTGTGTGTGTGTACGTGGAGTGGGTACGTGTCTGCGGGTGTGTGAGTGTGTGTAGGTATGTGTAGGTAGGTGTGTATGTGTGTCTGTGTGTGGTGCATTATGGGTGTTGGTATGTGTGTGTGGGTGTGTAGGGGTGTATATGTGTGTAGGTAGGTGTGTGTATGTGTGTCCGTGCATGGTGCATTGTGGGTGTGTAGGTGTATGTGGGTGTGTATGTGTGTGGGGTGTGTAGGTGGGTGTGGGTGTGTAGGTGGGTGTGGGTGTGTATGTGGGTGTGGGTGTGTATGTGGGTGTGGGTGTGTAGTTGGGTGTGCAGGTGTGTGTAGGTAGGTGTGTGGATGTGTCTACAAGGTGCATTGTGGGTGTCGGTATGTGTGTGTGTAGGTGTGTTTGCATGTGTGTCTGCGTGTGGTGCATTGTGGGTGTTGGTGTGCTCGTTTACGCTAACGAGACAGACCACGATCAATAGCAACGCACAATTTCGCCTGCAAGTGAGACCAGCCTCGTCTCAGACTATGTGACAAACCCCCAGAAAAGGTCCTTAGTTACCGCTTATATACAAGTGTAGTAGGGTGCACTGACTTCTCATGCAAGGAACCACATATACAGGTAGGCGTGGGTACGGTGATGGCATCAGGGAGCCTAGGTGGTGTAATGGTTAACGCACTGCCCCGGAATGCAAGAGATGTGGGTTTGATTCCCACTCTAGGGGCAATATTTCCCTTTTTCATCAGCCAACATGACACTGGTGCCGTGATCAGGATATTGTACAAGCTGTGCAATGTATGGTTGTTGGACCTGCCCTGTATATGTTTATATGTAAGTGCATGGCCTGTTTGTATGTAATTGTAAGCATTAAATGTCAATTTAAAAGACGAGGAGGAAGTGTGTAGTACTAGGAGCCTGCACTGACCTCTCATGTCAGGAGCCACATAGACTGGCAGGTGTAGATATGGTGGTGACATCAAGGAACCTAGGTGGCATAATGGTTAGCACCCTCGCACGGAATGCAAGAGATGTGGGTTCGAATCCCGCTCTAGTGATGCTGAGCGCTTTGGGGGACCAACTTGTGACATTGCATACTCATGGTGACTTTATAGTGCTGCCCCACTGGTAAATTAGGCCACCGGCACTATGACCCGATATACCACTCAGTCAAATTATCCTGACACTGAGTTAACCACTCCTTGCCCTATCCTAATAATTCAGAGTGTCTAGCTAGGTAGCAATTAGTATCAATATTATAATTCATTGGTTTGACTTGGACGGGAACCGAACTCTCGACCTTCCGCATGCGAGACCCACGCTCTACCGATACAGAGCCCGATTGTGAGCTTAGTTGTGTTTGTTGTTGTTTTATGTCCTAGCAACATCTAAGGTCATATCAGGACGGGTATCGACTTGTGACAGTGTGCACTGATGGCAACTTTATAGTGCTGCCCTACTGGTACACCAGGCCACCAGCACCATGACCTGGTATCCCACTCAGTCACATTATCCTGACACTGAGCCAACCAGTCCTTACCCTATCCAATAATGCCGAGCGCTAGGCTAGGAAGCAACACGTATCAATCTTAAAGTCATTGGTTTGACTCGACCAGGGTTCGAACCCACGATCCCATGGTCTACCAACACTGGAGTTGGACGTTCTAAGTTTATCGGCCATCCCGCCTGTGAGCTTAGTAGATATAGCCATAATAGGCTGTGATTAATAGGAGGACCTATCCCAAGCTCTTGCCACAACCTGATAACCGCTTAGTACCTAGACACATAAATGCAAAATGCGCCATCTGCTCAGCGGCTCAATTCCATCGTGGTGTTAAATGACCAGCTTAGTGCCGGACCACTATTTACGAGTGAGCTCAGACACCGTTTCACTTAATCCACATTTTTCTCGGGAATTCACCTCATTTCTTTCTGCAGGCCAATTCTCGCTTGGCAACAATCTCGTTTCGTTCGACTTGGTTTTAATTTCAACACTATGAATGCGTTTATCACCAAGAACAGACTGGTGCAACTCGGGTGAACAGACAGGTCAGGTGAAGGAGACTCGAAGCGTCTGCTTCTTAGTTCTATTTAATTATGTCGTCTGCTCTGCTGTGTAAATGTCGTCTGCTGTAACTACCACCTCCCTAGCTGCTCAACAGCTATACAATAGACGATCTCCACCACAAACCCGGCATCTGACGGCAGCGACGAGAACTAATGTTGTGGGGTGCAGCTCCCTAACAACCATGCTCTACGGAAATTGTCTTATACCTATTCATAGGCGATTTCACCTACCACCCAGCCATCTAGCGGGAATGAAAAGAACTACTGTTGCGGGTAACGCTCACTGCACAACATGATTTACGGAGGAATTCCACCGTTAAATTCCTATCTGATTGTGATGGTGAGAATCAACTTGTGGGTAGCAGTTCACCGTGCAAATTTCTTATAATAGAGGATTTCCATCAACAATCCACGTTTTGATTGAAGTGGTGAGAATTAGTGTTGTAGATAGCAGCGCCTTACTGGGCAGTCAAACAGGGCGCGGTGGCCGAATCAGTAGAGCACAGGCCTCGCGTGCGGAAGATCGGGAGTTCGCGAGTTTGGTTCCCGGTTGAGTCAAACCAATGACTTAAAAATTGATACTTGTCACTTCCTAGTCTGGTGCTCGCCATTATTAGGATAGGGCAAGGGCTGGATAGCTCTGTGTCAGGATAATGTGACTGAGTGGGATATTGGGTCATGGTGTCGGTGGCCTGATTTCCCAGTGGGGCAGCACTATAAAATCGCCATGAGAGCATACTGTCACAAGTCGGTACCCATCCTGATATGACCTTAGATGTTGCTAGGATGTAAAACAAAAACAAACAAAAACTGTGCAGTCTACTCAGTGGAAAAGGTCTTATAAGAGATTCCCAACACCAACCCGCCATCTGCTGGCAGTGGCGAGAACTAAGTTGTGGGTGCCAGCTCACTGTGCAGAATGCTCAGTGATAGTTTATTTTTTGCAACACTTATGGCCACCTTTTTAGTGCTGCCCCACTGGGATACAGTGTCACTGACACCATGACCAGATTTTCCACTCAGTCACATCATGCTGACACTGAGCCAAACCAGTCCTTGCCTTATCCTAGTAAATTATATAAAATGCCAAGCACCAAGCCAGGTAGCGACAATTGTTCATTTTGTAAGTCATTGGTTTGACTCGACCTTCCGCCACGTGATCTTAACGGATTCTGCCATCAGGCCTGCTCCAGTTTAGGTCGCGTGCGGGAGATAAGGAGTGGGAGTTATGTTCCGGGTAATGTCAAACCAATGACTAATAAAAATTGATACTTGTCGCTTCCTCACCTGGCGCTCGACAATAATAGGAGAGGGCAAGGACTGGTTAGCTCAGTGTCAGAATAACGTGACTGATTTCCCAGTGGAGCAGCACTATAAAGTTGCCATGAGTGCGCACTGTCACAAGTGGAGCAGCACTATAACGTTGCCATGAGTGCGCACTGTCACAAGTCGGTACACCATCCAGATATGACCGTAGATGTTGCTAGGATGTAAAACTCTAAACACTCACCATGCAAGCTTCTGTATAGCTCGCAACCCACTTTGCACGCGCGGTGGAAAATGCTCACCGGTCTCTTCTTGCTACAACAGCGGAGTCCTCCTGATCCCTCGCCCCGATGCCCCACTGGGAAATCAGGGTGCTGGCACCATGACTCGATATCCCACTCACTCACATTATCCTGACATTGAGGTAACCAGTACCTTGCCCTATCCTATTACTGCCGAGCGACAAGTATCAATTCTATAAGTCATAGGTTTGACTCGACTGGGAACCAAATGACCAACGTTCCGCATGTGAGGCCGCGCTCTACTTATTCAGAAACCATGTGCAGGCTCGCCTTGGGAAGATGCCGGTGACATAAGGCCTCCCACGTTTATAAATCAACCTTCCCAAAGTCCTTAATCATGCTGTAAATACACATGCGTCCCCAGCGTCGCGACGCCAAACCAGAAACTGGCACAGCTCATGGCTACCAGTGGCTGTGTCCATTTTTTAATGCGCATGTGGCCATTCTTCATTTCAGTCCGACCATTCTTCAATTCAGTCGGACCATTCTTCATTTCAGTCCGATCCATTCTGCATTTCAGTCAGGGCATTCTTCATTTCAGTCAGACAATTCTTCATTTCAGTCAGACCATTCTTCATTTCAGTCAGACCATTCTTCATTTCAGTCAGACCATTCTTTATTTCAGTCAGACCATTCTTCATTTCAGTCCAATCCATTCTTCATTTTAGTCAGGGCATTCTTCATTTCAGTCATACCATTCTTCATTTCAGTCAGACCATTTTTCATTTCAGTCAGGCCATTCCTCATTTCAGTCAGACAATTCTTTAGTTCAAACTGACATTTCATTTCAGTCCCAGTATCCTAAATTTTAGTGAGACTATTATTTATTTCCTTCTTTCTTCATTTCAGTCCGACATTTCTTCAATTTGGTCAAACCATTCTTTATTTCAGTCAGACAATTCTTCTTTTTTTCCCTTGAGGATTTATACCACCTATTATGGATAAGTCTGAATAGACTTGTTTTCACCATTAGACAGTTTGTTGATAGAAAGCCAGAGCCTACACTTTTACTGACCCAATGAATTTTTAACCTCCCACACCACACAGATATGGTATGAGAGCAACTGGCCTTTGATGAAGCTGTAAGTTATACACAGCGATGGAAATCCAAATTGGCAGAGGTGGGGGGAATGGGGAATCGAACCACCAACCTCCAGCTTAGGAGTCCGACCTAGAAAAAAGTCAGAGACTCTAACCACTCCGCCACATTTCACTTTGCGAATTCTTCATTTCAGTCCGACCATTTTTCATTTCACTCAGTCCATACTACATTTCAGAATGGCAATTCTTCATTTCAGTCTGACCATTCTTTATTCCGGTTGGAACACTGGACCTAATTCACATTGAAACCGATGGTTTGCGACTTGACTGCGATGAGAAAGTCTTTGTGCAATGTACAAGTGGTTAAAAAACCCCGGCCCAATTTCCGAAACTCAACATATCGTATTAACATTGTTGGTTCTTGCTGCTTTATGACCTAGCAACATCTAAGGTCATATCAGGACGGGTACCAGCTTGTGACAATGCACATACATGGTGACTTTATAGTGCTGCCCCACTGGGAGACCAGCCCACTGGCACCATGACCCCAATATCCCATAGTCACATTATCCTGATATGATACTGCGCTAACCAGTCCTTGTCCTACCCTGGTAATGCCAAGTGGCAGGCTTGATAGTGACAAGTATAAATTTGGTAAGTCATTGGGTTTGACCCGGTCCGGCTTCAAACTATGGGAAGCCTGCATTCTACCGATTCAGCCACTGCGTCCGGCCTCGATATATTTTTAAATATACATATATATATATATTTACATATATATATATATGAAGAGTTCAGGCGCAAAACTCTATAAACACCTCGAAAATATTGAGATAAACATTGGAGTCAAACCTTCAAAAGGTTAATTTTTTACATTCCTATGTTTTGTTCATTGCTCCATAACCAGTTCTTCACAACCAACATGGAATTACTGAAAATTCAAATTACCTTCAGGTACATTTTCAAAATGTTGAGTACATTTTTGGATTGGAGTTTATGGGGATTTGCGGCTAAACTCTTCATATATATAAATACATATTAATATATACACACATATATATATATATATGTAGTGGTCTGCACTGACTTCTCAGGCAACAAAGCACATAGACAGGTAGGCGTGGGTAGTGTGTTGATATCAGGGAGCCTAGGTGGTGTAATGGTTAGCACACTGGTTCAGAATGCAAAGAGATGTGGGTTCGAGTCCCGCTGTAGGCGCAATATTTCCCATTTTCATCATCCCCACAACACTGGTTGCTGTGACCATGATCCTGTACAAGCTACGCGCTGTATGGTTGTTTAACCTACTCTGTGTATGCATGTGTAAGTGCATTGCTGTATGTATGTAATTGTAATCATTAAATGACCATTTAAAAGACTTACAATTCCAGGGGGACGAGTGTAGTAGGCTGCACTGACCTCTCAGGCAAGTAACCACATAGACAGGTAGGCATGGGTAGTGTGGTGATATTAGGGAGCCTAGGTGGTGTAATGGTTAGCACACTGGCTCAGAATGCAAAGAGATGTTGGTTTGAGTCCCGTTCTAGGCGCAATATTTCCCATTTTCATCACCCCCATGACATATATAAAACTTCCAAGCGAGTGGAGTGTCAAACCCGGCGTATGAGGTGGAGCAGTGCATGCCGGATCCCCCAGATTGGGGGTGGGGGGAGGGGGGCGGAAGGAGAGGAGGCACTACACAGCTTATTACAGGAGATAAGGGGCTTATCACTATCCATATATCCCATTGTAAGAACAAGGACAGCAATGTACCATTGTCTCTACACGGGCATGCAGTCTTGATTATGATTAGAGGGCCCGTGACGGACCCCCCTGGGGGGGTTTCCTCTTTTTTCCTGACTTGGTCACGTAGTACAGGGAGACAGTATCTCCTCGTTGTCTCACGGTTAAGGATGCACTCAATAATTAAGAACCCATCTCTCCTCCTCCTCCCATACTTCCACTCCTCGCTCCTACAGCCTCCCCCCCCCCCCCCGCACACACACATCTCCTGCCTCCATCCTCCCCCTCCCGCCTCCACCTACTACATGTCTCGCTTAGACCCACTTCTGCACACCGGGCATGGTGGTCTAATCGGCACGTGGCCCTCGTGTGGGCCTTGCGTGTGGAAAGTCGGGAGTTTGGTTCCCGGTCGAGTCAAACCAATGACTTATACAATTGATTCTTGTCGCTTCCTAGCCTGGTGCTTGGCATTAATAGGATAGGGCAAGGACTGGTTAGCTCAGGGTCATGATGGTATGACTGGGGGGATATTGGGTCATGGTGCCGGCAGCCTGATTTCCCAGTAGGATTGTGGTTTGTCATTGTTTTATGTCGAAGTAACATCTAACGTTATCCCAGTTGGGCAGCACTATTAACTCGCCAGGAGTGCGCACTGTCACAAGTCAGTACCCGTCCTGATATTACTTTAGATGTTGCCAGTAGGTAGAAGTCCAACAACCGACCAACCCCCTTCTGCCTTTCCCCTCCCCTTCCCGCCTCCCCCCTCCCCCTCCCGCATCCCGCTCCCCCCTCCCGCCTCCCCCCTCCCCCCTCCCGCTTACTCACACTCGCTCATCAGCAGTTACAAGAGGCATTGAGGCTACAGTCTGCCCTCATTATCTGAAGAGGTGATGTATGTAAGGGGAGTAGGGTGGTGAGAGTAGGGTGGGGAAAGGAGTGGAGGGATCGGAGGGGAGGTGAGGGGAGGGGATGTGGGGTGAGGGGAGGGGAGGTGAGGGGAAGGGAGGGAGGGGAGGGCAGGGGAGGGAGGGGTAGGGGATGTGAGGGGAGGGGATTGGAGGTGAGGTGAGGGTGAGGTAGTGAGGGGAGGCAGGTGAGGTGAGTGAGAAGGTATGTGAAGGGGATGTGAAGTGAGGAGGGAGAGTGAGTGGGGGGTGAGGCGAGGGGGGTGAGGCGAGGGGAGGAGAGGTGAGGTGGAGGTGAGGAGGTGAGAGGAGGTGAAGGGAGGTGAAGGGGCGGAGATGAGGGGAGGTGAGGGCCGGAGGTGAGGGGAGGGGAGAGGAGTTGAAGGGAGGGGAGGGGAAGGGAGGGGAGGGGATGGGAGGTGAGGGACGGGGGAACAGGAGAGGTGAGGGGCGGGGAGGGGAGGGAGGTGAGGGGTGGGGTGGTTAGGCTAGGTAGGACAAGGGGGAGATGGGGGAATGGTAAAGGAGGGAGTAGGGAAAGAGAGGGGGAGGGGAACAGAGGAAGTTTGTTGTTTGTTTGTTGTTGTTTTACGTCCTAGCAACATCTAAGGTCATATCAGGATGGGTACCGACTTGTGACAGTGCGCACTCATGGCAACTTTATAGTGCTGTCCCACTGGGAAACCAGGCCGCCGGCACCATGACCTGGTATCCCACTCAGTCACATTATCCTGACACTGAGCACACCAGTCCTTGCCCTATCCTAATAATGCCGAGCGCCTGGCTAGGAAGCAACAACTATCAATTTTAAAGTCATTGGTTTGACTCGACCGGGACTCGAACCCACGACCCCACGATCTACCAGCACGCGAGACGGACGCTCTAACTCATTCGGCCATCCCGTCTGGTCGAACAGAGGAAGGGATGGTTCGTGGATTGGAGAGGAGCAGGGACAGTGCAAAAGGGAGAAGGAGAAGGGGAATAAGATGGTGCGGGAGAGGGACAGGGAGAGGGAGGAGGAGACGGGAAAGCGGAAGGATAAAGCGAAGGATAGGACAAGGGAGAGGGGGAGAGGGGGAGAGAGATGGAGAGGGAGATGGAGAGCGGGAGGAGACAGGGGGAGGGGGAGGGGGAATAGGATGTGGGAGGGGGAGAGGAGGGAGAGAGGAGAGGGGAAGGGGATGGAGAAGGAGAGGGAGATGGAGAGGGGAAGGGGGAGAAAGAGAGAGATGCAGAGGGGGAAGGGGAGGGAGAAGGACAGGGAGATGGAGAGGGCGAAGGGGATGGAAAGCGGGAATGGGAGGGAGAGAGAAGGAGAAGGAGAGAGGGGAGCGCGAGGGAGAGAGGGAGAGGGAGAAGGAGAGAGAGGGGTAATGAGGAGAGATGGGCAGGGACTGGGAGAGGGAGAGGGGGAATGGAGGATAATGGCGAGAAGGGAGGTGCCGAGGACAAATTAGAAGGACATAGAGAGTCAGCAGAGGGAAGGGGAGAAGTCGGGGAAGGAAGCGCGGTGGGGAGAAGGAAGAGCAGAAGGGAAGGGTGTGGGAAGGAGGAAGAGCAGAATGGAAGAGAATGGTGTGGGGAGGAGGAAGAGCAGAAGGGAAGGGTGTGGGAAGGAGGAAGAGCAGAATGGAAGAGAATGGTGTGGGGAGGAGGAAGAGCAGAAGGGAAGAGAAGGCTGTGGGGAGGAGGAAGAGCAGGAGAAGAGAAGAGAAGGGTGGAGGAGAAGGCATAATATTGTTATGTCTACACCTATTCAGGAGGCTTGGAAGTGACTATTTTAGCATTAGATATTTGTGTTTAGCTTTGCATATATGTGTTTCTATCTGGTATATGAGACTGTCTCAAAAGGTGCTAAGCAATATGGGACAAACCTTTGTCCATTGTACCGATCAACATACTATCTACTTATGCATTTGCTCAGGATAAACTGATTTGCTTTTTACATGGTGTTTCATAATCCCAATAGAATACATATTGATTTGAAGCAAATGTCCTTGTGTTTTCAGTGTAACCGTTTCTGTGCTGTTTTCTGTCAATCGTTACTATGGACAAAAAAAATCGAAGAGCAAGCACCTTTTGAGACAGGCTCATTTACGTTTGTGTTTGTATTTGATTGCCCACGTAACCAATGTTTGCACCATCGGTGATTTCGGTTGTCAGGTGATTGCACTGAGAGTGGTCATGATTTTACTGGAATATGGTGTTTGTTCCGATATCTTGGTGTTTGTGGTTATATCACGTTGGGTGGTAGCTTTATGTCCTGGCAACATCTAAGGTCCCTAATACAAATAAGTTAATCTGAGCTCCGATTTACAAAGGAAGGGTCATGTGCAATGAACTCCCAACCAAAACCAGAGAAGCGGGTTCGATCCTTGACTTTAAAAATGCATACAGAGCTCACCTGGTTAATCAGGCCCAAAACCTGGCACTGCAAATATATAATACAACCTACTGAATGACCCATTGACTTCGCCCTCTCTCATGCTGCTCTCTCTCCCTTCCTGTCCTCCCCCCTACCAATAGACCCCGCCCGCCCTTCCACAATTGACAAACAACTATTATAACTCAATGACTCGAGGCCCACTACCACTACTCGAGAACCACTACCACCATTGAATAACTACATCTTCAACCATCAATGCGTGCACTATAAACTACTATACATCCACAACATGGCACTATTAAAAGACTAACCATTATTAAAACCAAATCTAACTGATATACAAACACAGCATATGATTTAACCACTAGTGTACATTACTACACACTCTATCTTGATGCATATACCTTGCACTATGTTGAGTACCTATGCTGTACACTATACAGCATAGGCTACTCCCCCACTTTTTATGTTCAGAATGGGTTGTGCTGCACACGATGCCACACATTCCACTTCCACTATGTACAGATCAAATGCGATCACTCCAACGGCTGGAAGACCACTGCCCTGGCACTGACAAAATATGTATTCAGATGAATAAAAATATTTACCAATATCAGCACCGGTACCGACTTGTGACAGCACACACTCATGGCGGCTTTATCATGCTGTCCCACTGAGAAATCAGGCCACCAGACACCATGACCTGATATCCCACTCGGTCACATTATCCTGGCACTGAGCTAACCAGTCATTGTACTATCCTAATAATGCTGAGCGCCTGGCTAGCAAGCGATAATTTAACATACCTACCCCCTACCACCCCTTCCCTTGAGCTGCTATTCCATCGGACGATGGCCACTAAAACGTCCTACATAAAACCTTAAGGAAGAAGGCTGATTTATCACTTGTCATTATCAGCATTGTCTAGGATGGCACATAAACTTAAAAACACCCCCACCACCAACAAACTTAAATACACCCACACCCCCTCCAAGAAAAACCTCCAAAACAAACAATAACAAAGTAGTTACTTCACTGTGGAGGTTTGATTTTTTATTATTTATTTTATTAAATGTTTTTTGCTACATTAGTTGATTAAGCAGGGGAAATCTCAATCGGGGACGATTGGTCTTCCTCATTCCACTGCTCCTTGTCCTATCCTAATAATGCAGAGCGCCTGGCTAGGAAGTGACAAGTATCCATTTTTAAGTCATTGGTTTGACTCGACCATTGGTTTGAACCCACGATCTCACGATCTACCAACGAGGGAGACGCATGCTCTAACTCATTAGGAACCAGACGGGATGGCCGAATGAGTTAGAGTGTCCGTCTCCCGTATTGGTAGACCATGCGGCCGTGGGTTCGAACCCTGGTCGAGTCAAACCAATGACTTAAAAATTGATACTTGTTGCTTCCTAGCCAGGCTCTCAGCATTAATAGGATAGGGCAGGGACTGGTTGGCTCAGTGTCAGGATAATGTGACTGAGTGGGATATCAGGTCATGGTGCCGGCGGCCTGGTTTCCCAGTGGGGCAGCACTACAAAACCGCCATGAGTGCGCACTGTCACAAGTCGGTACCCGTCCTGATATGACCTTAGATGTTGCTAGGACTTAAAACAACAACAAACAACTAACTCATTAGTCCACCCCTTCTGCAATCAAAACCACATTTTGAACTGATGTGACTACACTCAGATCAGGTTATCCAGCGATACTTATTATTCTTTCATGTAGGTTCCGCAAGTATTCATCTAAGTTATATTAAACATCTGGTCACGTGATTTTACTGCTTATTTCTTACATGAATATTTGATAGTGCTTAATGAAAGATCACACATAAGCCCCATTCACACATGCACCTTAAGTCGCCTCAACTAGTTCTCCTCATCTAATCCACCTCGCGAAGTGGTCTACATGAGACAAACTAGTTCAGGCGACTCAACCCTAATTCGCCTCAGTGGTGCGTTCACACATGGTGTGAGGTGACTTAGCTGAGGCAAACTAGTCGAGGCGAATTAACGGTTGTGTGTGAACGGGGCTTTAGACAGTGTCAGAATGGGTTATTTGAGCTGGAATTATGTGGGTCGAGATTGGTCCTGCCAGTACCATTAGTTGCGAAGTACTCGATCGCTATTATTAGTAGTTGTGTGATGTCCCACAAGGGGGAGAGTGGACAACCACCAGTTATAAGGCATACTCAAACAGACGCTCGGCATTATTAGGATAGGGCAAGGACTGGTTGGCTCAGTGTCAGGATAATGTGACTGAGTGGGATATCAGGTCATGGTGCTGGCAGTCTGGTGTCCCAGTGGGGCAGCACTATAAAGTCTCCATGAGTGCGCATTGCACGAGTCGGTACCCGTACTGATATGACCTTAGATATTGCTAGGACGGAAAACAACATCAAACAAACAAACAAACATCCTGATATGACATTAGATTTTGCTATGACATAAAAACCCAAAATACAAACAGGTAAACATTTGCGTTTCGAAAATGCGGTGGATTTCATTGGATATTATGCTGTTTTACTCTCGGATCAAAGTGCCCAACTGCGGATCACGTGGTACGAGTCACATGGCCGAGAGTCGGCCATTTTGTGGCGCGTCCGTCGTCCTAAAAAAACTAAAACCTCGGTGCCCATCCTCATTTGACCTTAGGTGTTGCCACGACGTAAAACGCCAACAACCACCCAAGCAATGATGAGGCTCTTTAGTCCTTGGCTTGGAAAACACTGTGAAATACCAGGTGCCAGAGACATCTTGGTATATCCGTACAACTGACCGAATCAGAAGAGAAGACGAGAATATTCTATATAAATGCTCGACAAACTCGTTGTAACCCGATATGAAATCCCGTATTTGCGGGTCCCCGCACATCATATATGCGGGGGTTTGAATGCTATTGATGGCCGATCCAGTTAGGTGGTACGCGAGGGCTATGGTTACTTATATTATGTTCTCTCATTTAGTAGATGTACGGCTCAACAAGAATATACTGCCCGGACATCCAGTATACTGCATGCGGTTCATAAGGCATACTATACTGCATAAGACATACTATCCTGCATAAGGCATAATATCCTGCATAAGACATACTATCCTGCATAAGGCATACTATCTTGAGTGTCCCCCTTTTTATATCTTCTATTCATATGAATTATATATCAGAGCTTACCCCATAGGAGAGACACACATGACACAACACACAATTCAAGTCCAGCACCAGCAGAAGTGTAGGTACATAAAAGATCCTCATGTTTAGTTTTATTCAGTTTATATATGTTTTTAGATACATGCAACAGTGGATGTTATAGACATTCTTATTGGCTCTTACAATTCTGCATACCAGTCACTCCTCTCCCGCATAATATCTCCTTAACATAGTTCATCATTGCCTGCTTTAAGGACTCACCCCCCTCCCACCTAGCTTTGGCCACTACCTGGCTATCATGGGCTTACATAACACGTGGTGACCATGTGGCTGGGCGAGATAAGGGGGAGGGATTGTGCTTAAAGGGGCATTGTTTCCCTCCCCCGGTGTGAGCATTATAAAGGGAGTACTGTTTCACGTCTAGCCATCTCGATATTCAATATATACTTAATCGGAGAATTTTACACCGAGGCCTCACGTTCGTCCACCGAAGGCTGGTTCCCAGCGGACATCCAGCCAACCCAGCCCACACCCCCCACCCCCAACCTCCACCTACACCCACACTCCACATCAAATCCACAGCCAAGCTCAGCCCTTACAACCACACCCACACCCCTGGATCTCACCATTGGATGATCCACACTCACACACCTCCAACCCCCCACCCCCACCTCACACCCACACCCACATACCCTTACCTCCAACTCTATCCTAGGCCTCGCATGCGGGAGATCGGGAATTCGGTTCCCAGTCGAGTCAAACCAATGACTTATCAAATTGATATTTGTCACTTCCTAGCCTGGCACTCGGCATTAATAGGATAGGGCAAGGGCTGATTAGCTCAGTATCAGGATAACTTGACCGAGTGGGATATTGGGTCATGGTGCTGGCAGCCTGATTTCCCAGTGGTGCAGCACTATAACGTCTCCATTAGTGTGCACTGTCAAAGAGTCGGTACCAGTCCTGATATGACCTTATATTTTGCCAGAACGTAAAACTCCAACAACCAACTAACCCACACTCACATTACCCACACTCATATTAACCACACTCACATTTACCCACACTCACATTACCCACACTCACATTAACCACACTCCCATTACCCACACACACATTAACCACACTCACAATAACCACACTCACTCCACCCACACTCACATTACCCACACTCACATTACCCACACTCACATTACCCACACTCACATTACCTACACTCACATTACCCACACTCACATTACCCACACTCACATTACCCACATTCACATTACCCACACTCACATTACCCACACTCACATTACCCACACTCACATTACCCACACTCACATTACTCACACTCACATTACCCACACTCACATTAACCACACTCACATTACCCACACTCACATTACCCACACTCACATTAACCACACCCACATTACCCACACCCACATTACCCACACTCACATTACCACACTCACATTACCCACACTCACATTACCCACACTCACATTACCCCACTCACTCACATTACCCACACACATTACCCACACTCATTACCCACACTCACATTACCCACACTCACATTACCCACACTCACATTACCCACACCACATTACCCACACTCACATTACCCACACTCACATTACCCACTACATTATCCACACTTCCCACACTCACATTACCCACACTCACATTACCCACACTCACATTACCCTCACACTCCACATCACATTACCCACACTCACATTACCCACACTCACATTACCCACACTCACACACCCACACTCTACCCACACTCACATTACCCACTCCACATTACCCACACTCACATTACCCACACCCATTACCCACACTCACATTACCTCACATACCCACTCCCATTACCCACACTTTCTCACATTACCCAACTCACATTTCACATTATTACTCACACTACACCACTCACTTACCCACACTCACATTACCCACACTCACATACCCACACTCACATACCCACCTCACATTACCCACACTCACATTACCCACACTCACATTACCCACACTCACATTACCCACACTCACATTACCCACACTCACATTACCCACACTCACATTACCCACACTCACATTACCCACACTCACATTACCCACACTCACATTACCCACACTCACATTAACCACTACTTACCACACCACATTACCCACACTCACATTACCCACCACATTACCCACACTCACATTACCCACACTCACATTAACCCATCAATTAACCACACACATTACCCACATCACATTACCCACACTCAACACTCTCACATTACCCACACCCACATTAACCACACTCACATTACTCACACTCACATTACCCACACTTCACATCCATTCACCCCACATTACCCACACTCACATTACCCACACTCACATTACCCACACTCACATTAACCACACGCACATTACCCACACTCACATTACCCACACTCACATTACCCACACTCACATTACCCACACTCACATTACCCACACTCACATTACCCATACTCACATTACCCACACCCACATTACCCACACCCCACAACCCACACCCACACTACCCACACCCCCACACCCCGCTCCACACAAAAAGACAGCGGCACACGGCGGCAGCCGGTGATACACATGGCGCTGCTCATGAATATTCATGAGCCAACCCGAAGAGCCCCCTGGCGGCAGATTGTGGAACGAACCGGTGTGCGGGAGTTTCGTGTCTGGTCGATGTAATGTCGGTCTAAGATTGATTAAACCTTTAAATTGTCTACTTTAAATGAATAAAAAGATATATAAATCCACAAAAGAAAACCCACACCAACAGATTGATATGATCAAACTTTGAAGACGAAACTAATATTAGTAGGTCATGGGATTCGAACACCCGGGTTATAACCGTGTCCTATTCAAAACCAATGACTTTAAAATTTATACTTGTCGCCACCTAGCCTGGTGTTTGGCATCACTAGGATAGGGCAAGGAGTATACGGAAGGAGAAATACCAATTGTTGGTGATTGAAATTTCTCGTGTTTAATCAATTAATGTACACAAAAAAGATCATCAGTGTATCTCTCCAACATGTATTACAGTAAGCCTGCGATTGAAAGTATGGGCCTTTCCCATATTTACTCGTCTATAGGAGACCAAAGTTTGATATCAGTGCAAAATAGGGGTGCACTGATATCAAACTAGATTCAGTCGCTATGTGGTTTTGTGTAGTTTTATATTAATATGCGAAATGGGTGGATTGATATAAACCTAGACTCAGTCGCTGTGTGGCTTTGTCTAGTTTGATAGAAATCCGGAATAAAAGTGTATTGATATCAAACTAAACTCAGCCTCTATAGCCGTGTTCACACACACAACTTTAGGCCGAACTAGATAAGGCGAACTAGATGAGTCGAACTAGTGTTGTGTCCACACACAGAGCGGTTTAAGGCGGAAATCGATATCTGCGCATGAGCAAGTCCATACTATCCAGCGCCAGTTTTGGTTAGTCGATGTCGCCAGGAGAGAGTGTGGGTTCAACCTCGATATGTATGGATTGAATCGTATTGGTTTGGAATGGTCAAAACTTCTGCTGGGCAGTGAAAACCTAAAAATAAATGATGAAAAAAATATCTGTGCACAGCTAGCAGGTTCATACAGCAAATTTACTGGAAAGTCAACATACTCAGGTCTTGACTGTGACGTCCTTAATCCGCCTCATCTAATCCGCTACCATCCACACAGGCAATATGGGCCGACTTAAGTTAGATCGTTTCATATAACCTACCTCGTGACGCAGTTTACTTGAAGCGAATTAGTTGAGGCGAATCAGGCCTAATCCGCCTTAGGGTCGCGTCCACACAGCGAATGTGAGCCGACCTAGACAAGGCGAATTAGTTGAGGCGACTTAACTCCCGTGTGTGAACACGGCTTATGTTGTTTTGTCTAGTTTGATATCAATCCACAATAGAAGTGTATTGATATCAAACTAGACTCAGTCGCTATGTGGTTTTGTCTAGTTTAATATCAATCAACAATAGAAGTGTATTGATATCAAACTAGCCTTAGTCGCTATGTGGGTTTGCCTAGGTTTATATCGATCTACGATAGAAGTGTATTGATATCAAACTAGACTCAGCCGCTATGTGGTTTTGTCTAGTTTGATATCAATCTGGGATAGAAGTGCATTGTTATCAAACTAGACTCAGTCGCTATGTGGTTTTGTCTAGTTTAATCTCAATCCGTGATAGAACTGTATTTTATCAAACTAGACTCAGTCGCTATGGGATTTTGTCTAGTTTAATATCAATCCGGGATAGAAGTGTATTTTATCAAACTAGATTCAGTCGCTATGTGATTTTGTCTAGTTTAATATCAATCTGCGATAGAAGTGTATTGATATCAAACTAGACTCAGTCACTATGTGGTTTTGTCTAGTTTAATATCAATCCGCGATAGAAGTGCATTGTTATCAAACTAGACTCAGTCGCTATGTGGTTTTGTCTAGTTTAATCTCAATCCGCGATAGAAGTGTATTTTATCAAACTAGATTCAGTCGCTATGTGATTTTGTCTAGTTTAATATCAATCTGCGATAGAAGTGTATTGATATCAAACTAGACTCAACCGCTATTTGATTTAGGTTAGTTTATATCAATCTGCGTCAAGTACATCTGGTCACCATAACGGTGGAAGGAGCTTGTGAAATATATCTTCACACAAATGTCAGCTGAATAACATGTACAGATATACCCGTCACGTCCCGTCCTGATACAACCTTAGATGTTGCTAGGACGTTAAACAACAACCAACACCAATAACAACCGATCACGTGACTGGCATTTTAAAGCAACGCATGAGGAAACTACAAAATGCATCCTTATCCATGTGTTTTCGAAACATTGGGACATTTTTTATCGAACGATAAAAGAAAATTGAAAGATTCTTTCCAGAAAAATGACAGGTTGATTTCATCGTCACATCGCATGTGAAGCTCCAATTTGCTTAGAAGTAATTGAGGTTGCGATAAACACAAATTCAGATCTTATTTTTCGTTCAACAGTTTCTCACGTGTACAGACAGGGCGGTGTTAGGAAAGTGGGTAAAGGTGTTTTGCTTTGGATGTCAGAAGTGCGTGCTTTCAAATTTGTAGGCAATTTCAAGATGTTTATCCAGAATTAACTAAATATAGATACATATACAATATATATATATTAGAGTACAATGTATTTATATTACATATATAAGGAATATAATAATAGTATACGTATATAAAGTGCTGAGAGTATATATATATTTTGTAATATCTAATAATGTCCAATCGCTGGCCGGTACCTGAGAGCCCGGGACTACTCTGCCGGCATATTTCACCAGTGTTGGCCCTGATTTTGAACTTTAACCGGTAAGCATATATTGCTAGCCAAGACGAGCAATAAAGATTGTCCATCCCATATCAAGTATGGTTCTCTCCTTTGTTTGTATGGAAGCAACTTTATATATATATATATTACATATATATATATATATATATATATCTTACATATACAATATAGTACTTGCTACATATACAATATATACGATAAAAAAACGGATTGTTTGTTCATTTCTGCTTTTTGTCCTAGCCAAAGCTAAGGTCATATAAGAACGGGTACTTGTGACAGTGCTCACTCATGGTGACTTCATAGTACTGCCCACACAGTCACATTATCGTGTCACTGAGCCAATGAGTCCTTGCCCGATCCTAATAAAACTGAGCGCCTGGCTGCGAAGCGACAAGCATTCAGAAATCCCGTCTGGTCTGAGCTGGTGCTTGTTACAACATAAGGACGCTGTCAGCTGCCCACAGCCGGAAATCACCCGCGTCTCCTCCACTTCCGGCTGAGCTGGCACACCGCCAGGGGGCGGAACGGGGGTGGCGTCCCGAGGCACGCAACACCTAGCGGCAAGTCGGGAAAGCTACGCGACGCCTCCACACACACAACGCACTCTACCCACACCATCCACACTACACATAGTACCCACACTACCTACACACATTACTCACGATACTCACACCCACACTACCCACACCCACACAACTCACACTATTCACACAACCTATACCCACACTACTCACACTACTCACACAACCCACACAACTCACACAACCCATTCTACCCACACGAGCCACACTACACATACTACCCACACTACCTACACACATTACCCACGATACTCACACCCACACTACCCACACCCACACAACTCACACAACTCACACAACCCACACCAGCCACACTACACATAATACCCATACTACCTACACACATTACCCAAGATACACACACCCACACTACCCACACAACCCACACCAGCCACACTACACATACTACACACACTACCTACACACATTACCCACGATACACACACCCACACTACCCACACAACCCACACCCACACAACTCACACTACTCACACAAACCACACCAGCCACACTACACACACTACCCCCACTAGCTACACACATTACCCACGATACTCACACCCACACTACCCACACAACCCACACCCACACAACTCACACTACTCACACAACCAACACCAGCCACACTACACACACTACCCCCACAACCTACACACACATTACCCACGATACTCACACACACACACTACCCACACAACACATACCCATACAAGTCACATTACACACACTACACACACAACTCACACTAGCTACACTACCCACACTAACCACACCCACACTACCAATAGTGCCAAACCCACACTACTCACACTACACACACTAGCATACCCACAATGCCAACACTACCCACACCCACATACTAACACTACCAACACTACGACACCCACACTACCAACACTATCCACAGTATCTACACAATCTACACTACCCACACACACCCTACCCAACCCCTACCAGGAAGGATGGCCGAACGAGTTGAGTGTCCTTATCCCGTTTTGGCTAATCGTGGGATTCGAACCCACAGGTTGGAACCCTGGTCGAGTCAAACCAATGACCAAGTTGATAGGTAGGCCTAATGATACTTGCCACTTCCTAGCCAGGTGCTCGGCATTATTAGGACAGGGCAAGAACTGGTTAGCTCAGTTTCAGTCAGGATAATGTGACTGAGTGGGATATCAGAATGTGACTGAGTGGGCCGGTATCGCAGTGGGGCAGCACTATAAACTCGGTATGAGTACGCACTGTCACAAATCGGTACCCGTCCTGACATGACTTCTAGATGTTGCCAGGATGTAAACCCCCAAAACCAACCACCTACCCACACCCACACTACCCACACCCACACTACCCACACTGACACTACCTACACCACCTACACTACACCAATTGACTACACACACACACACAACCCCGCCACCCACACCCACACAACGCACAGCCACACAACCCACACTACCAACACAACTACACCCACACTACCCACACCCACACAACCCACAACACTACCCCCCCCACACACAATACCCACACAACCTACACAAGCCCCATCATACAACACCACATCCATGTGTGTAACTTGATTTCGCCCCCGGATGTAGCGATCACATGATCCAGGACTGCGCGCAATCTGATTGGCCGAGAGCGGTCACGAGCCAGGTTGAGCGGAGCGGAACGCGCGGTCGGTCATGGCTGCTGGTCACGTGACAGTAGGAGGGGAGGGCGGGGTAAATGCCTTAGGGAGTGAATGGAGGGTAGTGATGGTGGTGGTGGTGGTGGTGGGGGGGGGGGGGTTCTGCGGATTCTTATTCTTTTATCATTAAGGATTTTTTTTTTTACTAAAATGTAGTTTATTTATTGAATAATGCCTTTTGTCAGCACCAGAGTACTGGTCATCTGGCCGTTCAGTACAATTTGTTGGTACATAATTGGCAATATCAGTTGCAATAATAACCACATGAAAATCCTGTTTGATAATAGAAACATAATATAAATGAACTATTAGTTGTAATAGTAACTGCATACAATTCCAGTTCAATAAAAGTATCATGCATTTGGTGACTATGCATCACATGGTATTGCATGATTCTAGAATTGTCTTTAAACATTTCTTTCTTCCTTTGTCTTTCTCTCTTCTTTTTTCATTTTTCAAAAAAGATATAACATATCTCTAATACACACATATATATATAGTGCCAATATGCAAATCAGTGGATCCAATCACCAAGACCAAATGCGAGAAACCCACCCATTGTTGGATCCCATCACAAGTGTTTTATATTGTTTGGCCTAATGAATGGATCAGAAGTCTGAGATTGGAGTGGGGACTTACATCAGGCGTTATTTTTGTCAATCTTAAGGAAAATGTTAGGTAGTAGTTGTTGAAAGAAGGTGTAGTAGCGGTGCAGTAGGTGGGGAGTGGATCGGCGTGTAGGGCTGTGTAGCCCATTTGAGAACATATATATATATATATATGTATGTCCAAGGGTCAGGGCAAGGATGGCCTTTAGAATACCTATAATACATATCTATGCCGGGAATATATATATATATGCTCGCTCTCTGTCACATTCAT
Source organism: Branchipolynoe longqiensis (assembly GCA_030323885.1). NCBI lineage: Eukaryota > Metazoa > Annelida > Polychaeta > Phyllodocida > Polynoidae > Branchipolynoe > Branchipolynoe longqiensis. The sequence goes on along the minus strand of JASIRB010002735.1, from coordinate 8,726 downwards.
CGCTAGAGACGCGTGGCATAACCTAAATTCAGAAGATTTGAATCAAATTGGACTAGTGCTGCCCAGCGGTGAAAACAATTGTTAACACACTTATCCGTTATGAGCAGGGTAAATAAATTCATCATCATCACACACAAAAAAAAAACATATCCTTAAAATAATTATTTTGAAAAAACTAAAATGTTACCTTCCAACTGTTGCCACAACTGGGATGAGGTCCGGACCGAGCCACTCGATATCCGGTACATCATTTCCGGGGAAGTCGAGAAGCGAACAGGTGAAGATGACTCCTGAGTTGACGGTCTTCACTTGCGGTCCTTCCGGCGTGATCCGCAACTCCTGCCCGACTGCGGAAAAAGAACAGAGGAAACAATAATCATTACGCATTCTGTAGGCGATTGGCTTTATTTTCATTGAAATAGAGGAATTTTCATCTGCCAAATGAAAGGGAATGAGACGATTTTCTTCTTTGATTTAAAAAAGAAATTTGTTTTGCACAAGGAAAAAATGTGGATCAAGCAAAACCGTGACCGAGTTTGACTTGGTAAATAGTTAACCGAGAGCTGAGCGGGTTGCTTGACACACTGATGGGATTTAACAACTGAGCAGATGGCGCTCATGGTGTTTATGGGTCTAGCTAATAAGCAGGGTGATCATTTGCATACTACCATCAGGAATAAAATACTATAAGAGTTGATTCATGCGGACTAAAATGACCCCCAAATGTTGTTGCTACTCCAAACTGTCCTGCCTATAGACCTATTTCAATGTTTGTAAACATTGTGTATGCGCGCGCAGTTCGGCTGCAGAACGAATGCACACTGCCACTGAGTTTGCCAGTATGCGCAGTGCAAAACGTATATCTTATTCAAGATTAATAGAAATCCAGAACCCTAATCATATAAATTTAATATAATCTATTCGTTCAATATGTTTTCTATATGTGTTCCAAGCAGTTTGTTTCTAGGTGGTCTGGTTTTAGAGATATTTCACTTTTTCTGTAAGAAGATTGCTTACGGCCATTGACAATGCACTGAGTTTGCTGATATGGAAACTAGCCCGCGAAGGGTAAACACTGCATTGATTTGTGCTGCAGCAATGCTATGTCTATGCAGAGCATTTATTTTTGCAAAATAAATTTAAAAGCTTTCGTTGAGTCGATTAAAAATATCTTAATGCGCGATTGAAGAGGGAGATCTGAAGTAATTAATTTAACTTGAGGGCAATTTTCTCTAAAAGTATTAAAAACAGAGATAATAGTGAAAGTTCGGATATTCTGAGCTCATAGCCATTGAGTTTGCAGTGTGACCGGATGTTGTCCTGCAGCCAAGCAGCGCACGCACTGACCTAAATACACGTGCTGACGTCATAGGAAATTGGTCAATTGTTTTGCTATACAAACACTGACCTCTCAAGCAGGGAGTCACATAGACAGGTGGGCATGGATAGGGTGAGTGCATCAGGGAGCCTAGATGGTGTAATGGTTACCACACAAGTATATAGTCTATAATGACCTCTCAGGCAAGGAGTCACACAGACAGGCAAGGAGTCACATAGACAGATGGGTGTGGGTAGGGTGACTGCATCAGGGAGCCGAGGTGGTGTGATGGTTTGCACCCTAGTAGTGGTCTACTTTGACCTCGGAGGCAAGGAGTCACACAGACTGGTGAGCATGGATATGGTGATTGCATCAGGGAGCCTAGGTGGTGTGATGGTTACTACACTAGTAGTAGTGTACAATGACCTCTCAGACAAGGAGTCACATAGACAGGTGGACGTGGGTTGAGTGATTGCATCAGGGAGCATAGATGGTGTAATGGTTACCACACTAGTAGTAGTCTACAATGACCTCTCAGGCAAGGAGTCACATAGACAGGTAGGCGTGGATAGGGTGATTGCATAAGGGAGTCTAGCTAGCTTAATAGTTAGCACGCTAGTGCCGGAATGGCAAGTAGTCTGGTTTCGAATCCTGCTCTAGCACATTATTTCCGCTGGTAACCCTTCAGTGCAGTCTCACTGATATGACCCTAGATGTTGCTAGGACGTAAAACAACAACAAATAAACAAACAAACAGTCTCACCCAGCACAAGTGGACCCGATTCACTATAATACAATCGACCATTGAAGCCGAGTTACCTACAATCCGTGTATTAACGCACTTTCTTCATCATTATCCTATATGTCCTACGTTAAGTCTGTATTATCCTAACAATATTGGACTATTATCTAATTGTTATTGGAATATTTAACACAGTGACTTATCCACTTGAGATTTGGCATAATTGATTTTGTCCACATACATTTTTTTCACATTAGAATTTTCCCAAATTTGAGTTAGCCCCATTTTAAGATTGCCCCACTTAAATTGTCCCACATTTCTATTCAGTTAACCCTACTTTTGCCTCTTTCCAAATTTACCAAATTTGAGTTTTTGCTAAGTTTGAAATTGGCCAGATTTTGTCAAAATTTAAATTTGCCACATATGAGTGTTCTCACCCTCGACGTTTGTCACAATTGAATGTTGCCATATTTGAATGTTGCCACACTTATGTTTTGCCACATTTGAATTCACTTTTAGCACATTTAAAGTTTTTTTTTTTTTCCAAATTAGTCTTGATTCGCGATATTAGTTTTGTCGCGCCTAAGTTTTGAAGTAGCATGATTGCTTTCAATGACTCTGAGCGACATGAAATGCAATTCGAGAAACATTGGGATATCAGTATCTAACAGGATTGCCACACAAGATAGCTCATGTTTCATGAGAAGGCGAAGGCAAATTAATGCCACTACTTGAAGGTGGGGAGTGGGGGGGTGAGGGGGTCGGGGAAAGACTGCACTGAGAAGAGAGAAAAACAAGGCCTTTATAAAAACAGGAGCATGCCAGGACATGTATTACTAACAAAAGCAACCCAGTCTGAAGAGGGACTGTTTTACCCAACAGTAACCGTCTTTTGATAAATGCTATCGAGCCTCAATCGTGAAAGTCAAATGTCGCATCTTAAAGATCCAGCTAAGCAAAAGTTGTGAAACTGAAACTCTGTAATTAGATCACCGCAGTCAGGCGAAAGTTTCAAAATTAAAATAGGTTAAATGAATGTGGGGCATTCATTTGTTGGTTTTGCTGCGGGTGTGGACAGGAACAAATCACAGAAGCGTTCTCCCCCATCACCTGCCAATCACACCCTCAGTCTTACACTGCATGCCTCGTCCATTGGCTCGCGATCCGCTCCAATCACTGATCAGCCAATAACACCTAATGGCTCGACCACCCGGGATGGCCAAATGAGTTAGAGCTCTGTCTCCCGTGTTGGTAGACCATGGGATCTTGGGTTCGAACCCTAGTTGAGTCAAACCAATGACTTAAAAATTGATACTTGTCGCTTCCTAGCCAGGCACTCGGTATTATTAGGATAGGACAAGGACTGGTTGGCTCAGTGTCAGGATAATATGACTGAGTGGGATATCGGGTCCTGGTCCTGGCGGCCTGGTCTCCCAGTGGGGCAGCACTATAAAATCACCATGAGTGCGCACTGTCACAAGTCGGTACCTGTCCTGATATGACCTTACATGTTGCTAGGACATAAAACAACATCAAACAGACAAACCTAATGGCTCACCTTTACTGTATCATTAGTACGCCTCATATTCATCAGTCTCTTCACTGGACTGAACCTCCTCAACACATCATCAGACCCACCCACTCACACCTAATCCCAACCAATTCAAAACATGTTTCTCTGACGATATATAAAACTCTCCACTTGTCTCTAATGTTTTCGGGTCACCCGACTTGCTAGAATTTCAAATCGAACACTGCCAGTGGAGTCGACAAATACACGTACCATGTGCAAAAAGTCCTGACCCCAGTAACCCATGTCTTGGCTGGGGGTGGCTAGGAGTGATGACATCACATTTGTGCTGGTACTTGTAAGATAACAGCTACCAGTACAAGTCCTACATGTTGTTTTAATGCTTTTTTTTTACTAACCCAGATTAATGAAATGGAACTATAACTAAACTATGCAGTCATAAAATACTCTAAATCCTATTTTGATGTAGTTATATCGTTTATTAAAACAAACAACAAGTTTTGGATTAAGCCACCATGTTTTCCACCCCGAGCATGGAGAAGCGTGTTTGTTTATTCAACCTGAGTCTGTAGGATGTGCGCATGTGCCATAAAGTGACTCTGGTGCCCCGAGTTGGTTAATCGAACATGCCCCAAGTGTCTGGTCATCCAGAGCTGCTTACTTCATCTGGAACATGTGAGTAGTATGTGGAGCTGTCCTCTCAGATTTTCACCACCCACACACCCTCCCAAAAGTTTGTTTTATTTAACGACCCCTCTAGAACACATTGATTTTTTATCAGTGGCTATTGGACGTCAACCATATGTTCATTCTGACATATTTCTTTGTGGAGGAAACCTGCTGCCGCCACATAGGCTAGTCTTTCCGATAAGCAGCAAGGGATCGTCTATATGCACTTTCCCACAGACAGGACAGTACATACCACAGCCTTTGATGAACCAGTTGTGGACCACCACCGGTTGTAACGGAAAATAACCCAGACTGCAAATGGGTCCATTGAGCAGGATACGATCGGATGACCCAAACTTTAACAGGTGGACACGCCTGAGCTATGTCCGGCTCCCTCCCAACCCTCCCAATGGTTATGTGTCATGGTAACCGACATGCCTAAAGATGTACAAACTAGAGACTGATAATCCTTCCACTATTACCTTTGTTAAAGCTGAATATTCCCATGAAGCATAAACTTGTCAAAACCAAAGCAATTATCTAGCTTGATTCTACATATCTAGCTTAGACACAGATGCACTTATTAAGCATGTGTCGCCCCATAGAAGGGAATACAGAGTCAACTTAATAGAACCTGTTAATGCAGGTGTCAGAGTTTTGGCATGCGTGTCAAAACTAATTTGACATATTTGCACTTAAAATATCTCAAAATCTTGTCATTTAAAATAAAAGTTACTTCAAACTAAAGGAAGGTAGATGGTATTATAACTATCAATTTAATATATTTATCTCAGAAAAATGACAGGAACTCAAAACCATCAGATTATGCAAATTTCCATGAATAAATAACCCACAAAATACATATGTATCATCGTAGCTGAATTATATATTTTTGTGTTGGTAAATCTGCTGAATAAGTCTTTCGTCAGTGCTGAAACACTGGTCTTCCAGCCATTTTTCAATTCAGGGTTATTTACACAAAAGGTATATAGAATAAGGTATACATTAACTGTTGAATACACAATTTGCAGCATGTAACAAGATGAAATTCTGTAACCCAAAAGTTCCATAGCAATATGGTAACAGTAGTGTCATATAACTAGATCAATATTAGTCAGATCAATGTGAGTATTTACATAGTATTTAGAATGTAAGCAGAAGTTATCTTCTGTATTCAGTTGGTAAAGTTGTAGTAAGTTTTAATCTTCACTTGCAGTTAGGCAAGCGGTATATAAATGTCAGTTTGTTAGAAATATTCTAGTGTAACTCTAGTTTAGTTAGTTAGTTATGTGAGTTCATGAATTATGTTGTTGGGGTGGGGTTGTTAATAATACATTGCACCAGCTGTGACCAGTGAAGCAGTGGGCCCAATCCCGGTGCATCTAGGTCTTAAATTTTAAACTTGTATTTGGACTGTCTCTGTCATTGTATACGGTTGACTGGAAATAACAGAGGAACGGCAACAAATAAAAAATGGAGGGGGAGAACTGATACAGCAAACTAACACTTGCACAATTTAAATGATTTATTTAGATGGAATTGTCAAGTAACAGTTGACAAATCCCAGCTCTGTAATTCGATGATGCTATCAAGCAATAGTTATAAAACCCAAACTGTCATTATATGATATGTTTGAAGGGGCAGATAAAATACCTTAGGTAGTCAGCTAAGATCAAATGGCAGTTGCAAAGCCCTGTCTTTGTAATTAGATAACATGACATTTGCACAAATTAGACTCCATAAGTATCCTGCTTAGTTGGATGGTTGTTGCAGATTTACGTCCTGGCAACATCTAAGGTCATATCAGGACAGGTACCGACTTGTGACAGTGTGCGCTCATGGTGACTTTATAATACTGCCCCACAGGGAGACCAGGCCGCCAGCACCATGACCTGCTATCCCATGCAGTCACATTATCCTGACACTGAGCCGACCAGTTCTTGCCCTATCCTAATAATGCTGAGCACCTGGTTAGGAGGCGACAAGTATCAATTTTGTAAGTCATTGGTTTGACTCCTCGACTGGGAATTTAACACCTGACCTTCCGCACGGGAGGCGTGCGCTCTACCGATTCGGCCACCACGTCCGGTTCCATACGTAGGTAATATGTCATCATGAAACAATTGTGAAAATAAAGCTCATGGCGACTTTATAGTGCTTCCTGCCTGGGAGATCAGGTTGCCAGCACCAAAACTCCAAGATACAAAGAAATCCTATTTTGCTTCCTTCATTAATTTCCTGTTATTATTTTCCAATGTAGGGTACTTGTCGATTCCACAGTGGGAGAACTTCTAGAAATGTAGTAGTTTGCACTGACCTCTCAGGCAAGGAACCGCATAGACATGTAGGTGTGGGTAGAGGGATGACATCAGGGAGCCTAGGTGGTGTAATGGTTAGCACGTTAGCCCAAAACGCAAGAGAGATCGGTTTGAATCCTGCTCCAGATGCAATATTTGGCATTTTCCTCAGTCCAACGACACTTTATAGAAACACGGATGCTCTGCCGCTGTGAGCACCCCATGAGACTACAAAACTCTCCCCTTCATATCACCTGTGATGCCATTAGCCTAATCAAACCAACTCATGAATCAGTACTGAAAAGAGGAAGGAAAACTAGTCACACCAATGAACAGTGAATAAGTTGTGCTTTATTGGAGCAACAACTACTGTCCATTCCCCTACATGTGACCTAGCACCCTCACTCCTCACCTTCTGTCCACACTAGTTCTCATTACCACTTAGCCTGTATACTGAAAGCAGTGCCCACAGCCCATGGGACAGGAGTCCTATGGCTGTGGATACACTCAATTTGAATAGGTGAATTTAGGTAGCATCAGACAGAGTGTCTGGGGTTCCTGCTCAAGAGTACGTGTGCTTCACTCCAGAGCCAGGACTAGAGTGCCGGTGCCCAGTGTGACTGGAGCATCGGTCCTTCATTTACATAATTGCAGTGCATCTCCCATATTTAGTGTGGTCAGTTAGTCAAGGCAGTGGAGGTGACTGAGCAGTCCCACCGTCAGCCCCTCAGGTGACCCTACAGCTAGGGCGGGAGCCAACCCCCCCAGTGGAGGGAGCTACCACCCTACTCAGCTGCAGGTGCCACCCCGAGTCTATATGCAATTGCGGCTGAGGTTGGGCCTCCCTTATGGACACAGGGGTGAACCAGCAGTTGTATACAGTTACATTCATATATATATATGTCCACTCATATAGACCAAGAACGTCCCTCCTTGGTGATGGTACATGCTTAGTCGTACACATAGGAAATTTCCACCCCTTGGGCAGCCTCCCCTAGAACACAGCTCCTTCTTAATCTTAGGCAGCATGCATGAACATATATTTCACATAGTCTACCCTCATATCATACTGGGATTAGGCATCATTGCTTTTTAGTTTACATAACCTTGTCCCCCTCTGTCATGCACTAATAAAGATGCTCCCAGCCACTATATAATTCTAAACCGAAAATCCGTATATTTTTACAACGTCCCTCTTCCATTTCTACTTGGACAAAACGGACAAGCAAAAATGGAAGCCCTTAAACATTACGTCTTTTTCGGTTAAGCCAGAGCGAGTGCCATACCATGAAGCAGTGTGCCTGTTACTAGCCTTTATAAGTTTCGGTACCCTCCTCATCGCCTGCTCATGCAGTGTATTTTAACCTACGTATATTCTCCCCTGTATTGGCCACTCCTCCCTTATTCACTGTTAAAGTTTTTCTTTCAAGTTTTCTGTCTTTCTTCAGTTCTCCACCACCTTGAGGACCATTCCTATCTACTTGTTTACAGTAATTGTTTTTAGACAAGAACAGCCCCAAAATCTACCTTTAGAATGGCGGTCCCAATGTAGACGGTGGCTTTGAACCGGCTATGTTGCTACTTATCTATACTAGTTCTACTCCCCCCTTAATTAATATTACATTGATATTTAAAAAGATGTCTTTCATCCTCCTGTCACTGTCCAGGCTGTGTCAGCTAATTCTCTTGCACGCCCAGGCCCCCTTTAAAACTCATGATAAAAAAAAAAAAAAATTAGTTTTAAAAATAGGGTAAGCAGGACAGAATAGCGACACAAGCAGGGAACCATGACAGGTCAGATCTTGCATAAGACTATCAAATCAAATATTTCTAGCAGTGATTGATCCCCTCGACCAATTTTTTGATTACCATACCAGATCATCAAATCCACTATTTCTCAGCCATGATTGCTTCCATCAATCATCGACCGCTTGGTCCATCGATCCTCCATCAATTGAATGGCCCGAATCAACCAGATGACTCGCATCAATCAACTGACTTGAATCCTCGCATGCATTTAATCACTTCCTCCCTCACTGGTCCACTGACCCTCCTAAATTATTGATCCCGTCAATCATCGACCCCAGCTCCATCGAATGACCCGGAGAAATCAGATCACTCGAATCAATCAACTGCCCCGAATCACTCAAATGCCCACTGTGGCACCCA
>JASIRB010002769.1:0-66319 GCA_030323885.1 Branchipolynoe longqiensis | reverse complement strand
CACTCAAAATGGCTGCCATTGTGTGTTTACTACTAAATGTATATTATTGGGGCAATCGATAAACATTTTTCCCATTGCGGGACCAAGTGTTCCTTAGCCGCTGCCGTATTAGCCACTCGTGGCTTACACATGCTTTTCTGCTCAAGCTCCCCCTGAATGTATTGGGTGTCAGTCCCCGCTGACACTCAAACACATTTTACTAAGTTGTGTTGATTTTTTGGCCCTGCACCAACAATTCTACACTGCAGACAGTATGCATGACCTTTTTACTAAAGTAAAACAAGAAAACATTTTAGCCTTTTTGAGGGCAGCTTTACTGTACCACCTCATATAGTTTACTAAATAAATTCTATCAATTATTAATAAAACCTTTCTTTTTCTATGGGAATTTGTTTCCCTTGGCCAAAAATATATGATTGTGAGCTTTTTAATTTAATGAGTGTCTATTGGCACATAATTGATTGTCTGCTTTTACATGTAAAAGCGATGGTTTGAACAAAAAAACAAACATTTCTCGCCGTGAATATGGCCTATGCTGCCGACACGGCGTAAAGCAACCACCAATCAATCAATCACTCAATCCCATTGCTCAAGGCCTGCCAGACCCCCCTTGAAAGTGGCCTAAGAATTGGGCGAGCGAGGTAACAAATAAAATTGGTGCCAAATGATCAAGTTCTGTCCATAGAGTGTAAAACAGGTTACTCCAGAAAATTTGTCCGTTGTGTTAATGGTGCTTGGCGTCCCTGAATAGGACCAGACGGGATGGCCGAATGAGTTAGAGCGTCCGTCTCCCTTGTTGGTAGATTGTGGGGTCGTGGGTTCGAACCCTGGTCGAGTCAAACCAATGACTTAAAAATTGATACGTGTCGCCTCCTAGCCAGGCGCTCGGCATTATTAGGATAGGTCAAGGACTGGTTGGCTCAATGTCAGGATAATGTGACCAAGTGGGATATCAGGTCATGGTGCTGGGGGGCCTGGTCTTCCAGCGGGGCAGCACTACAAAGTCGCCATGAGTGTGCACTGTCACAAGTCGGTACCCGTCCTGATATGCTAGGACTTAAAACAACAACAAAACAAACAAAAAGCGTCCCTGAATAGGCACCCTTAGACCCTGAAATACAACAAGGCTAGCTTAGGTATTATGGCTCTGTCACATTACGACGTTTCTCGCCAACGCGCGTCGACGTATGTGATTTTGTTGGCGCAACGTCGGGATACGTCAGGAAGCGTTACGCGCACATTAGGTGCACGTTGGTGTTAGTTCATCTACGGCGACGGCCGGCAGCATGCATCAGGGAATTTGAAATAAAAGTTTTCAACTTAATGAAGACATTGTATATGACCATTTGAAGTGAAATGAGCTGTTGTTCAGAGGTTTTCATTAAGTTTGTGACACTTTATTTTCAATGCTGTTGACAATGTCACAAATTAGTGATGTAATTTTCTATGTATTTAGCTAAATCCATCCCAATAAGATACATAATACACAATATTAGCATTTACTTTTGATCTAGAATATCTCCCACATTATTGGGCTAAATGATGAAATCTAAATATTGACACTCCAATAATGGGTTTCTTTGAAATATGCATTTCAGTAAGACTACCTCAAGTGGTACACAGTTTCTGAGAACGACCCTTATATATATATAAATTATATAATCTATATATATATATATATATATATATATATATATATACACACACACACACACAGGTAATGGCACTTACATAACATACACAGGGTAGGTTCAACAACCATACAGCGCGTAGATTGTACAGGATCCTGGTCATGGAAACCAGTGTCGTGGGGGGGGATGAAAATGGGAAATATTGTGGCTAGAGCAGCATTCGAACTTACAGGATAATGTGACTGAGTGGGATATCGGGTCATGGTGCCGGCGGCCTGGTTTTCCAGTCGCCATGAGTGCGCACTGTCACAAGTCGGTACCCGTCCTGATATGACCTTAGCTGTTGCTAGGACGTAACACAACAACAGGGATAGCAAGTTAACCATTACACTACCTAGGTTCCCTGATGTAATCACCCTATCCATGCCTAACTGTCTATGTAGTTCCTTGCCTGAGAGGTCAGTGCAGACTACTACACTCGTCCCACTGGAATTGTAAGTCTTTTAAACGGTGTACGTCCATAAGTCGTTTAATGCTTGCAGTTACGTAAATACAGGCAATGCACTTACATATACACATGCATAGCCAGTGTAGGTTCACCGACCATACAGAACATAGCTTGTACAGGATCCTGTTCATGGCAACTATTATCGTGGGGGTGATGAGTTGGAAATCGGGTGCTGGTGCTCGTGGCCTGGTCTCCCAGTGGAGCAGCACTATAAAGTCGCCATGAGTGCGCACTGTAACAAGTCGGTGCCCTTCGTGATATGACCTTAGATGTTGCCATGACATAAAACCCCAATAAACAAAAACTAAATCCTAGTTTACAGAGAATACCCCTACCCCTGCTTCCATCCCCGACCCTCATCACCCATCACCCACCACCCGTCCATAGAGTTTACAGTTGCTGGGGGAGTAGTAGCAGAAATAGGGGTTAGAGACAGGCTCTTTACTGGTACCAGTTTTAAAAATATACAGATTTTCGGTTCGGATTTATATATTGGCAAAGAACATTATTATTCTCGGGCGACGGAGTGGGGACCAAGATTATGTAACAGAGAAGCAATGGGTGCCCCACTTGCTTTGTGACATAAGCGCCTATGTGGAAATGTGATAACACATAGCGACCGAGATTGTGATGTGATGTTCATACTTAAGAGATGGTTAATAATTATTGAAATGTCCCCTCCATTCACCAGAAAGAATGCAAGTGGAGGGAAAGGGCATTTTTAATACATGTTTATTGTAACTGTCTGCAACTACCTGTTACCACAGGGCCGATGGGCAAGCACACCCAGCCATCCTGCATATATTATGGACACCACCTGCAGCTGGGGGTTGAGTGACAGTTGCCCTCTATTAGGGTGTCGCTCACCCAGGATGTAGAGGGTGTCTGATTGGCTGGCTGTGTGAGCCCAGTCACCTGCATTCCTTATACCTGACACAGACCCCGCTCTAAGCGCTCTTGGCTCGATGCTCTAGAAAGAGACACTCCACTTTCTACACTCAAATGAGAAACATCTATTCCAAAGGCACTGAGCTATGTGCAACAACCATGGGACCCAGGTTCAATTGGCTGTAGGCACTGATTCTGATATACACAGCAAGAGTCATGCGAATCTGTGTGAGCAGTTGGTAAGGAGTGACTATGATAGGTCGCCAGTCGGTGAACAGGGGTTGATGCCAATAAATCACAACCTCTTCACTGTCAATCTTGCGTGACTTGTCTTCCTTTATTCCTTATGAGTTGTTGAGAGTAACGACGGGTGGGAACTGACAGACAGTTGTCAGAACACACCTGTGGAGACTAGTAATGTTTGGGGTTCAGACGGCTGAGTCCCGACATATTACACAGTGGTAGCGCACCTACCTGTTGGAGTCTACACTGATTGAGCGGTTTGGTTTAGTTGTTGGAGTTTTAAGTCCTGGCAACATCTAAGGTCATATCAGGGTGGGTATTGACTTGTGACAGTGCACACTCAATGCGCCCTTCTAGTGATTCCCCACTAGGAAATCAGGCCATCAGCATCATGACCCGATATCCCACTCAGTCACATTATCCTGACATTGAGTTAACCAGTCCTTGCCCTCTCCTATTAATGCTGAGCACCAAGCTAGGAAGCGACAAGTATCAATTTTGTAAGTCATTGGTTTGACTCGATTTGGAATTGAACTCACTGCAGACCTGCACTCTACAAATGAGGCCACTATGCCCGGTGGTAAGGTACTTGTTGATCTCTCCAGGTGCAATATGGGTATTACTAGTTACTGTCCGCTGGTCTCTGAGGAAGGACTGAAGCTTGTGACCCAGCGTGTTTACATGATGGAAGCAGGGATTGGTGTCGCTCTTAACCATATCTTTTGCTACTGGCCCTATGCTTTAAGCGCCCTGTGGGTTATTCCCCCCGACCACCCACCCCAATGGGACCCCCCTGCCACCACCCTTAACCAGAACAAACCATCAACACACCGAACATCCTACACAACTCTCAACCTGTTTAAACACATTGAACACGGTATAAGACAGACACAATGTATGGTCAACTATAAACTTACCTTGTTTTATTAGAGAAAAATGTAACCCACAATGATTGTTGAGTTGCCCCGAGTATACACTTTCTACTCGGTGCTGCTCCCCATTCCTGCATGAACTACAGTGACTGGTGCTGTACATTATACAGCAGGAGCCACTCCCTTAATTCTATAGGATCGGTGCTGTAAATAATACAGCACTGATCAAACTTAGATTATTTAGACTGTCAACTACAATAGTAAGATGGCCGGAAGACCAATGCTCCGGCGCTGACAAATGTCATATTCAGATGAATAAATACTTTACCCCAAAAAAACCAACATACCTCCTGACGACTAAACTTGGTGCGTTTTTTTTTCTATATGTTTGTTTCTAATGTAGATTACGGTGAAATTGTTCAAGCAAATATTTTACATTCGATAAAATAACACTTCCGGTATGTGTGTTCAGCAATTCCCACCCCCTCTGATGCCCCAGCGACAGAAAGTTTGTTTGTTCGGGTTTTGCATCCTGACATCATCTAAGGTATGCACACTCGTGGTGAATTTATAGTGCTGCCCCACAGGGAGGGAGTGGGATATCAGACCATCAACACAATGACCTGATATCCCACTCAGTCACATTATCCTGACAATGAGCTAACCAGTCCTTGCCCTATCCTATTAATGCCGAGCGCCAGGCTAAGTAGCCACAAGTATCGATTTTGGAAGTCATTGGTTTGACTCGACTGGGATTCTAACTATCCGGCCTTTTGCTGAAGAAACCTGTGCTCTACTGATTCGGCCACCATGACCGCTCGCTGTAGAGCATTGACTGACGCACACAGACACAAACAACCACACACAGACACATACACATACAGGCACATGCATGCACACACAGACCCACACACATCACATACACACACAGACACACATACACACACAGACACACACATACACATACATACACACACACAGATACACACACAGACACACAGACACAGACACACAGATATACACATACAAACAGACACACACAGACACACACAGACACAAACATACACACACAGACACACACAGACACATACATATACAGACACACATATACACAAACATACACACACCAATACACACATACCCACACACAGACATATACACACAGATACACACACATACACATACACACAGACACATACACACAGACACATACACACAGATACACACACAGACAGACACATACACACAGACACATACACACAGATACACACACATACACATATACACGCAGACACATACACACAGATACACACACAGACACACAGATACACACACAGACACATACACACAGATACACACACATACACACAGGCACACACACAGATACATACACAGACACATACACACAGACACACAGACACATACACACAGACACACAGACACACATACACATACACACATACATACACAGACACATACACACAGATACACACACAGACACACATACACACATACACATACACACAGATACACACATACACATACACACATATACACACACAGACACATACACACAGACACACACAGACACACAGATACCCACACACAGACACATACACACAGACATACACAAACCCACACACAGACACATACACACACAGACACATACACACAGATATACACACAGATACACACAGACACATACACACAGACACACTGTTTGTTCACTCTGTGTGTTACCATTGTGTGTGCCCCGTCTGCACGGCATGTACACTGCAACATTATTCTGGATTAATGCAGTGTGCCCTCACCCGACCCTAACACTGTAACCGGGTGAGGAGCCTGATTAGTGGCCTGCTGGGTTCTAGCATCGATATCTCGGAAGACTCGTATTCTAAGCCGAACAGTGTTTTCGCTTTAGCGTCCATCCGCACATGAGAACAAATATATAATTAAAAACAAAACAAAAAGCTAACATCAAAATGAGCTGTTCTATTAAGAGGATTATTAATTTAATAGATTAAAAAAATATATTTAAGCAAGGATTGTCAATAATATCTGACATCATGTATTAATGAACACTATCCTAAACATCCCTTCAGACCTTTTTATCCTCCTTGCTTTTAATACACCTGATCAATAAATGAAATAATAAAAAAGGGGCGTACCAGCGAAAGCGGTTTGATAGCTTTCTAATCAACACAATAAAGCTCAACATATTCAAATTAATCGGCTGTTTCAACTCTATACGCTCAGACTGTCGTTGTGATATTATGGAAAGGCGTTATTTTACAAACGTATAGGCCTCGCGTGTGGGAGATTGTGAGTTCTTATTTGTGTGTGGTGTGAGTGACATGGACATCAAACTAAAATTCTGACGTGTTTTGATGAACTTGACCCAAGGTGGCCCTTATTTCAAAATTGTAAAAATATGTTAAAATGACAAATCTTATTTTTTACTTCAAGATAGTAATTCTTTGCAATTTTCAACCGCTGTATGGTCAGTAAGACTACTGTTGTGAGATATATAATACAAGTAAATTGGATTTCCCACCCCTGGAATTGATTTAATCTACCCTATCAAAGACTTTATAATTAATAACCAATGGTTGCTATCTTGAGAATGGCTGCCATTTTTGTTACAGGTTGAATCTGATATGGCCCTATGGCTAAAATCATCATTGAGGCATCGTCTAGCTGTGTGGCATGCTAGTGTGATGGCCCACGGTCTTCCACACTGCCACGCACTCACGGAAGAACGCCAAGATTTAGTATCAGTACGCTTCAAACTGGTTTATTACAAAACCTTTCTGCTCTCCGCGGCGTCCACAGTCAACTGACCCGCCCCCTAACTCACCAGGTCCCACGTCTCCTCTATTTCGCCGTAATCGATTAACGCGACCCGAGCGACTCGGGTCACCCGAGTCATCAGAATTTCAAATTGAACACTGCGAGTAGAGTCGACAAATACATGTGCCGTGTGCAAAACGATCCAACCCAAGTAACCCACCTCCTAGCTGGGGTTGGCTACGAGCGATGAAGTCACATTTGCACTGGTATCATCCTGCAGGATAAGAGCCACCAGTACCAGTCATATATGGTTTTTTTAAAGAATAACTTAGATTAATGAAATGGAAATATAGCTAAACTAGGCCATCATAAAATACTATAAATCCTATTTTGCTGTAGTTTTATCGATTATTAAAAAAAAAAAAAAAGTGTCCATCCCGAGCGCGGAGAAGCATATTCGATTATTCGATCCAAGTCTGTAGGATGTGCGCATGCGCCAAAAAGTGGCTCGGGTGACCACAGTTGATTAATCGATTACACCCTTTGTGGGTAGTGGGGTGTGCAAGCCACACACAGTAGAGGGCAGCCCAGTCGGAGCTCTGCCCGGTGGCTAGCGTGCTGCCACCTAGCGCAGTTCAGTGTTGATATCAGGGAGCCTAGGTGGTGTAATGGTTAGCACACTGGTCCGGGGTGCAAAGAGATGTGCGTTCGAGTCCCACTCTAGGCACAATATTTCCCATTTTCATCGCCCCCGCAACAGTACCATGATGCTAGACTGTATCAAAGGTACCATGATGCTAGACTGTCGATCTATATGAAAGGTACCATGATGCTAGACTGTCGATCTATATCAAAGATACCATGATGCTATGCTGTCGATCTATATCAAAGGTACCGTGGTGCTAGACTGTCGATCTATATCAAAGGTACCATGATGCTATGCTGTCGATCTATATCAAAGGTACCATGGCGCTAGGCTGTCGATCTATATCAAAGGTACCATGATGCTATGCTGTCGATCTATATCAAAGGTACTATGGTGCTAGACTGTCGATCTATATCAAAGGTACCATGATGCTAGACTGTCGATCTATATCAAAGGTACCATGATGCTATGCTGTCGATCTATATCAAAGGTACCGTGGTGCTAGACTGTCGATCTATATCAAAGGTACCATGATGCTATGCTGTCGATCTATATCAAAGGTACCATGGCGCTAGGCTGTCGATCTATATCAAAGGTACCATGATGCTATGCTGTCGATCTATATCAAAGGTACCATGGTGCTAGACTGTCGATCTATATCAAAGATACTATGATGCTAGACTGTCGATCTATATCAATGGTACTATGATGCTAGACTGCCATACTGCTGTCACGGTACTGTGATTTTAGAATATCCTTCTGTCACCACGGTAACATGACAATAGAGGCATCCTTAACTTTTACTGCACACACGGTGGGCCATAGTGTGTGAATTGAGAGTGTCATGTCGTTGATACGGTGGGATTTGGGAGGCAGCCTCTAAAAAGGAGATAGACCGACCATTACGTACCCTATAGGGGCTTTGGCGCCATCGCATATTTATAGCGGTCGTGCAAGTATGGAGTCTAAGCCATCAGTCTCGGATGTAGTTAGTGCCTGCCGCCGCCGCTGCCGTGGTCGGCGCTACTATCTGTGAATAGAACTGCTGAACTACCCAAGTAGATTGGTTGGTTGGTTGTTGGAGTTTTACATTCTGGCAACATCTAAGGTCATATCAGGACGGATACCGACTTGTGACAGGTCGCACTCATGGCAACTTTATAAATTATAGTGCTACCCCACTGGGAGACAAGGCCGTCAGCACCATGACCTGATATCCGACTCAGTCACATTATCCTGACACTGAGCCAACCAGTCCTTGCCCTATCCTAATAATGCCGAGCGCCTGGCTATGAAGTGACAAGTATACAATTTTAAAAGTTTTGTTTGTTTGTTGTTGTTTTACATCCTAGCAACATCTAAGGTCATATCAGGACAGGTACTGACTTGTGACAGTGTGCGCTCATGCTGACCTTATAGTACTGCCCCACTGGGAGACCAGGCCACCAGCACCATGACTTGATATTATCCTGACACTGAGCCAACCAGTTCTTGCCCTATCCTAATAATGCCGAGCGCCTGGCTAGGAAGCGACAAGTATACATTTTTAAGTCATTGGTTTGACTCGACGAGGGTTCAAACACCCAAGTAGAAAAACAACAACGCATTAGACCCCAGTCACACCAGGCTTGTGACCACTTGCGACTAAAAAAACACCAAAACACATCACTCGGCACCCTGCTTGTGACCAAAGTTAAAAACTTGGGGGGGGGGGAGGGGGCAGGAATAGTGGCGACTGATCAGGGAAGACTGGTTGACGATCGGTTGACAATCAGTTGGCGAGTCGCTGAGGACTCGGTTTGCGACCGATCAGCGTTTGATTGCAGACCAGGCGTATGACCGATCGCCAACATCTGTAAGACCAGGGAAGACTGGTCGTCGATCAATCAGTGATAAGTCGCCGATTGTCCCTTACTGGTCGCAGAATGTTCAATGATCAAAATGACCACCCCCTCACTTTGCGACTAATATGGACTAACGTCAAGCTTGTTTTATTTGACGACGCCTCTAGAGCACATTGATTTTTGTATCATCAGCTATTGGACGTCAAACATATGGTCATTCTGAGTTTCTGACATATTTCTTTCGAGGAATCCCTCCTCCGCCACAGAGGCTACTCTTTCCAATAAGTAGGCTTTCATATGAACTTTCCCACAGACAAAACAGCACATACCACAGGCTGTGATGAACCAGTTGTGGACCACTTGCTGGAATGGAAAATATCCCAAACTATAAATGGGTCCACTGAGCAGGATCGATAGAATGACCGAGACCTTCACAGGTGGACACTGTACCGCCTGAGCTACGTCCCGCTCCTCAATTACCCAGAAGGCCTGTATGTTTCTCACACGGCTGACTGGCATGGACTGGTGTTTTTTGGTTGTTTACTTTTAGGAATGACTGAATAAATTCTACTCATCTTATGCTGTGAATATGGTCTTTTGGCCTGACATGTCGTAAAATCTCCATCAACCAATCAATCAATCATTTGAATGTGTATATTTCATTTATATCGCTCTATTAAGACTTCTTTGTATTTTTTATTCTCGTTGAATATTTGATTAACGCTTCTTTCCATTTCTCCTTCCCCTTTCTAGGTGAGTCCTTTAAGAATAGACGGTATATAGGTCAAGGTCACCATCCCCATCTCAGGTAAGGAAAGCCCTAAATGTGGAATAGTTATATAATCTTGTAAAATAATCCGCTATACGGCATAGGGGAATGCAAATGTTCTATTACTGATCGGTGTACGTGACCAGGAGCATGTATGTGTATATATGAGTGTCTCAAAAAGTGCTAAGCAATATGAGACAAAACTTTGTCCATTGTAACGATCAACATACTATCTACTTATGCATTTGCTAAGGATAAACTGATTTGTTTTTTACATGGTGTTTCATGATCCCAATAGAATACATATTGATATGAAGCAAATGTCACTGTGTTCCGTGTATCCATTTCTGGCTCATATATGTAAGGGCTGGCGGTGCCTGAGTGGGATGTAAATAGACATAGTGGTGCTGGCCGGTCTGTGTGTGATTGCACTCAGGGCCTACCCCCCTCTGCTGGGATAGTGATCACCACACCCAAAGGTCAAGGTTTGTGGTGGCCATGGGGCCATACAGCTTGGTGGTGGTGGGCAGACCACTGGTATCCATCGGGACCAGGAATGCTGGATCCCTATTGGTAGGGCCAAGAATGCTTGTTTTCCATTGGGGGAAAATGGGGTGGGGTGATACTCTACAATGAACCCATGTAACCATATAAATAATTCAACCAGAGGGCTTGACTTTCTCTTCTTCTTTACACTTTATACTCTTCCTTCCTCTTTGTCTGTATTGATTTCACTATAGCCTGCCTACACAACCACAGATTCGAGCATTAGCCTTTTACAGTCTGTTTGTTTGGAGAGAAAAAGACGACTTATTTTTCATCCTGACAAATATGACATGCTCTAGTTTAGTTCCAAGTAACTTTAATGATAATACACGATTTCTGCGACTAGTACGACGCCTGGTGATAGGCAACAACACTCGTGTTGTGGGTTAACAGTGTGTCACTGTGTTGTTTTACACTGTCTATCAAGCTTTTCAATCAATCAATGAATCAATCAATCAATAGGATACAGCTATAATTATCAAAAATGATTAAAAAATGGTGAGTATGTTTTCTCTATAAATCAACATTTGTGCCAAAAAGACTGTGTCAGTTACTCAATATGAAGCCAGTGTTAACAGCGCCTCAATTGCCTCTCCACAGACTCTGTGACCCACAATTCCAGTCTGGATTACGCTCTGCGCATGCGTTGCGGAAATCGTGTATTGGCTAACTTTGCAGATATTTATAGTGCACACATGGGATGTAACCGGTCGCGGTGGCTGAATTAGTAGAGTGCAGGCCTCGCGCACGGGAGATCGGGAGTTTGGTTCCCGGTCGAGTCAAACTAATGACTTACCAAATTAACACTTGTTGTTTCCTAGCCTGGCGCTTGGCATTAATAGGATAGGGCAAGGATTGGTTGGCTCAGTGTCAGGATAATGTGACAGTGGGATATCGGTCATTGTGCCGGTGGTTTGATTTCCGAGTGGGGCAGCACTATAAATCGCCATGAGTGGGCACTGTCACAAGTCTGTACTCGTCCTGATATGACCTTAGATGTTGCCAGGACGTAAAGCTCACATTATCCAGACACTGCGCTAACCACTCCTTGCCCTATACTCTTATTATTAATGCAGAGCACCAAGCTAGGAAGCGACAAGTATCAATATTGTACGTGATCGGTTTGACTCGACCGGGAACCGGAACTCCCATTGTCCCGCATGCGCGGCCTGCGCTCTATCGATTCGGCCACTGCGCCTGGTAACTAGCTATATCTAAGTTGGATATTTAGGATCAAATCTAGGTAGATATTTGGGTTTTGAAAATATTATAATTTCATCGTGTTATTTTAATACAACATTTGTCTGTTTCTCATTGGGCTAATTAAATGAGATTATGGACCTGAAGCAAACCGCCTTCCCTCCCCCCACGCACACGCGCAAACACACACACACACACACACGCCAGCTCAACCGGGCGTGGTGGTCGCATCGGTAGAGCGTGGGCCTCGCGTCCAGGAGATTTGGAGTGCGGTTCCCGCTCGAGTCAAATCAATGACTTATAAAATTGATAATTGTCTCTTCCTAGCCTGGTGATCGGCATTAATAGGATATGGCAAGGACTGGTTAGCTCAGTGTCAGGATAATGTGACAGTGGGATATCGGGTCAGGGTGCCAGATTTCCCAGTGGGGCAGTACTATAAAGTCACCATGAGTGGGCACTGTTACAAGTTGGTACCCGTCCTGATATGACCTTAGATGTTGTTAGGATGTAAACCCCAACAACTAACCAACCTTTATCTATATCCAAGTTGGGTATGTAGGATCAAATCTCGGTAGATATTTTTTGTTTTGAAAATATAATCTCATCGTGTTATGCAACTTTAATGCGTGTTATTTTAATACGACGCAAACGCATACACATGCACACACCTGAATACATACACATACAGACATACACACACAGACACACATATGCACACATACACACACATACACACAGACACATACAAACACACATACAGATACAGATGCACACAGATGCACAGACACACCTACACCTACACACAGACATACACACACGTATACAGACATACACACATACACACAGACACACACACAGATGCACAAACACACATACACACACCTACACACAGACAGGCACATACACACATACACACATACACACTTACACATACAGACATACACACAGACACACACATACACACATACATTTACACCTACACACACACACCTACACACACACATACACACACACACACATACAGCCAGTCTGAGACTAATTAGACGAGGCTGAACAGGCATGGAGGCCATTGACTGGGATTACCAAGGCTTAACGGAGATCGATGACGATGGCATACTATTGTCATTTATACTATCAATTATCATTAACTATGGTGGTTTAAAAAGCAACAACTGTGAGGGGGGTGGGGTTCTGTAACATTGCCATTCAGACGAGTAACTAGACTGATAGTATAACTTATAAGTTCTAGGTTGCGTGCCATGACGGCGGAATGCTAGTGGCATCTTTCTTTAAATAATAGTACATTATCCTAGTAATTATTACTATTATAATTAAAAGATGGGAAACTGTTTTACGGTAATGCTTTGTCCCAACTAAGGGTCGTATTCATGGCGAAAATTAGTAGTAACAATTTTGTTCACTGTGAATTCTTATTTTAATAATAATAATAATAATCACTAGGATAACGTTATTTACAGATAACCTCACCATAGATTTCCGCTTTTTTTTGCCAGATATCACTTTGATCCCTGATTAAGACAATTCACACTATTCATGCCGCGCCCATGTTGAAACCATACCGAGGCCACATGCGCGTCTGCGAAGCGCCGCTGTATGAAAAGTCATGCAAATACTTTTTTGTCAAACAATACCTGTCGAAATCACTCAAATTTGAGGGTATTAATTTAGGAAATTACCATATTTATCTTTGCATACCTGTTTTCTATCTATCGGCCAATTTTCACAAAGATTGGGTGACCCTTGCATGGTGCTTTTCCCATTCTTTAACTACAATGTTATTGTCAACTTCAAGTCTGCATAGTTATGTTGGTATCATGTAATGCAGCACTGTCAGCGTAGTTATCTGTGCAGCACAGTTAAACAACTAGTCTTAGTAATTACAAATTAATAAAAGCTTTAAAAAGGTTAAAATATATTTTAAAAATATATCTCTATTAAGAAAGTTATGCAATTTTGAATTTAAAAACTGATTGGCAGCCAAGGTGATTGACTTTGTTGACATTGCCTACTGAAATGCATCTGATCATCAATCAATCTTCATGAAAATTGACCAATAAATAGAAAAAAAGGTAAGCAAAAATGATTATGATAGTTTCAAAAGTTCCGGAACCTTGGCCCGCATTTCGGCCAACTTCATGGTTTGTATGCGTCTGGAAAAGCTTGGAACAATTCTGGAAAGTAATGTATTCAAGAATAACAATCATCTTTATTTTCTGTTTTTCTTTTTTGGTAAATATGTTTATTTTGCTGAATAAGTTCTTTGGTCAGTGCTAATGGTGCTGTCACATTATGACGCTTCTAGCCAACGCACGTCAACGTATGTGATTCTTTGGCGCAACGTCGGGATACGTCAGGAAGTGTTACACGCACGTTAGGCACGCGTTGGTATTCGTTGATGGCAATGGTCGACAGCGCGCGTCATCGGATCGGCGAAGTTTTGTGGTTGCACAAAACTTTCAACGACCGGCAACCAGGCAACGCGCAACAACACACGTATGGCGACGTCAGAAGCACATCGACATCGCTGGAATAACGTTATGCGAACGCTAGGCAGACGCTGCGCGCGTGTGAGGATCATTCCCACAAGTTGCGCCAACTGTTGCCTTTTGTTGTTTTACGTCCTAGCAAAATCTAAGGTCATATCAGGACGGCGCACCAAACTTTTACCACAACGTCGGCCGCATGCTACCACTACGTTGCGCTGATGCCGAAAAGTTTTACGTATCTCGACGATTAAAAGTGATTTTGCTCATTGGTGGCGCGCCGGCGAGAAGCATCGTAATGTGACAGGGCCATGAAGCACTGGTCTTCCAATTCAGGATTATTTACACAAAAATGGTATATAGTGTAAGGTATACAATAACTGTTGAATACATAATTTGCAACATAGATATAGCACAATGCAATTCTGTAACCTACAAGTTCCACAACAATATGGCAACAGTAGTGTCATATGACTAAGATCAATATTAGTCAGATCAATGAGTATTTACATGGTATTTAAAATGTAAGCAGAAGTTATCTTCTGTATTCATTTGGTAAAGTTCTGGTAAGTTTTAATGTAGGGTCTGTTCAGTTGGAGTAATACCCGGTACACACCTCCCATATAAAACCTAAAACTGCCCATTTCACGACTAAGTTTGAGTTTTAGTCGGTTTCAGTCCTAACACACCTGAGCCTTCCGATTCGCGACTTAAAACTCAGTTTTAGGGCTTAAGTATAAGATTCGAAAAATGAATCGGGCAGTTTTAGGTTTTATACGGGATGTGTGTACCGGGCATTAGTTGGGAAACTGGACGGATTGGGTTGTGACGGGTCGCGTCGGGCAGTCAGTTTTAGCGCATGAATCGTATATGGCAGGTGTGTACCAGGCTTTAGGCAAGCGGTGTATAAATGTCAGTTTGCTAGGAATATTCTCGTGTTACCATATCGTGGTTAGTTATGTGAGATTGTTATTTGCAGTTTGTTGTTTTGTTGTTGATAGTCACCTGACAGCAATCTGAATTCTGCTGTTGGGGTGGGGTTGTTAGTAATACACTGAAGACCCCTGGAAAATGATAATTGCAGGTAAAATCAAATATAAATGCCTAAAATGAAATCCAAACGATATCGTTGCCATATTGGAAAATAAAGTTTATCCCTTTTGGCTATGTAAGGTCCTGGAATTTTGGCAAAGTTGGTTTGGAAAGTGCTTGAAAAACCTTAGAATTTTGGTCGATCGTGAGATTCGAACCTTGGTCGAGTCAAATCAATGACTTAAAAATTTATACTTGTCGCTACCTAGCCTGGCACTCGGCATTAATAGGATGGGACAAGGACTGGTTAGCTCAGTGTCAGGATAATGTGACCGAGTGGGATATCAGGTCATGGTACTGGCCGCCTGGTCTCCCAGTGGGGAAGCACTATAAAGTGGCCATGAGTGCACAGTCACAAGTCGGTACCCATCCTGATATGACCTTAGATGTTGCTAGGACGTAAAACAACAAACAACGCATACATATATGGCATGGCAGCTGGCCTGGAGCGGCTAAACAGACCTAATTTATAGCAAAGTGACCTCAAGTTGTACCTGTGCTCAGCAGACCGTGACAGTAAGTAGAGGGCGTGGTTTTCGGAGCGTGCCCAAGTGATTGTATGTGTATGTGGTGGTGGTGGGGGGGGGGGGGTGTTCACGAACTGTTCCAACCCCGAGGGGTTCAACAGCCATACTGAACCTTCTAAACCCTCCCCTCTCCAGAACCCTCCACTCACCGACCAAGACCAGACGGGATGGTCGAATGAGCTTGCTTGGGGTGGTTTGTAAACTTACGACGGATACTGGTTGCAGAACTGCAACATTATAGAGAGGCTCTGATAAATCGGCCCAATCTTTGGTTGAAGATTAATCTTCAGTAGGGGCGGTTGTAAAAGCTGGGGACATCTTTACAACATTGTAACGGCGAAGCGTTGGGGCGGCCCCAAATCCCTTCGGTCCGGCGGTAGTTGAGCACTTGTATCCAGCAGACAGCAGCAAGGTTTTGAAGAAGGGCGGGTAAAGATGGGCGCAGCTGTGGTTCCAGCAACGAGAACAAAGCGAGAGAAAACGTAAAGGTTCAGGTCCCCACCCTGGGAGAAAAAAAAGGGGAGAGTCTAGGAAAGAGAAGTGAGGAGAGTTGAGTCAAAGGACCGTATCTATTTGCTCTATGGTGACCAGCCGGCGAGACAAAGACACGGACAGAGTAAGAGTAGAAAGTGAAATGCTGGCAGGCTCCCCCTCCTGGAACTCTTTTCAGACATATCAAGGAGGAGCAATGCCAGAGGAGATAGAGAGAGGTGTGGACGAAGTGCGGTCTGGATAGCAAGTGGGCGTCTGCCGAATGAGTTGAGCGTCCGTCTCCCGTTTTGGTAGATCGTGGGATTCGAACACACGGTTTCGAACCCTGGTTGAGTCAAACCATTGACTTCAAAATGTATACTTGTCGCATTATTGCCAGGCGCTCAGCATTATTAGGATAGGTCAAGGACTGGTTGGCTCAATGTCAGGATAATATGACTGTGGGATATCAGGTCATGGTGCTGGCGGCCTGGTCTCCCAGTGGGGCTGCGCACTGTCACAAGTCGGTACCCATCCTGATTTGATTGCCAGGACATAAAACTCCAACAACCAACCAGCCAACCCACCGACCTCTGTTTGTTGTCCAGCACGGACGCGCGTGTCTATAGCTAAATGTCGTCAGCTGTGGATTAAAGTCAGAGACATGCTCGCCATACACCTAGTGAGGTTCTCGCTTGTACTGACAGTGTGCTCGCCATACATCTGCAGGTTTTGCGAGTTTTGGTGGTGACTCCAGGGTCCGTACAGGGCCTGGAAAGTCTTGAGAAGTCTTCAACTTCATTTTCCCCATTCAAGACCTTGAAAAGCCTTGAATTTAACCTGTTTTGGGTAATTAGTCTTGAAAAGCCTTGAATTCCATTAAACTGTCCCCACTGATCTAAATTAGTCAGAAATCAACATTCGACATAAGAATCAAGATAATCTTTTTTTAAGGATAATAATATTAATAATTACTAGGATAATGATAGATTTCCGCTTTTTTTCTTTTGCCGGAGACCACTAATGCACTCACTAACTTCCTGACCCATCTATTCCCTCACCCATTCACTCACTCATGCATTCACTCAATCACTGCTCACCCATTCACTCGCTCATGGATTCACTTACACTCACTCATGCATTCACTCAATCACTGCTCACCCATTCACTCACTCATGCATTCACTCACACTCACTCATACACTCACTGCTCACCCTTTCACTCACTCATGCATTCTCTTACACTCACTCATACATTCACTCACTTCTCACTGACCCATTCATTCTCAGGTATTCACTCACACACTCATACACTCACTGCTCACCCTTTCACTCACTCATGCACTCTCTTACACTCACTCATACATTCACTCACTTCTCACTGACCCATTCATTCTCAGGTATTCACTCACACTCACTCATGCATTCACTCAATCACTGCTCACCCATTCACTCACTCATCCATTCACTCACACACTCATACACTCACTGCTCACCCTTTCACTCACTCATGCATTCCCTTACACTCACTCATACATGCACTCAATCACTTACCCATTCACTCACTCAATCATGGCTCACCCATTCACTCACTCATACATTCACTCACTCACACTCACTCATACACTCACTGCTCACCCATTCACTCACTCATGTATTCACTTACACTCATACATTCACTCACTCACTGCTCACCCATTCACTCACTCATGCATTCACTTACACTCACTCATGTATTCACTCAATCACTGCTCACCCATTCACTCACTCATGCATTCACTCACTCACTTCTCACTCACCCATTCAGTCACTCAGGCATTCACTCACACTCGCACATACACTCAGTGCTCACCCATTCACTCACTCATGTATTCACTTACACTCAGTCATACATTCACTCAATCATGCATTCACTCAATCACTGCTGTCCCATTCACTCACTCATACATTCACTCACTCACTTCTCACTCACCCACTCACTCACTCATGCATTCACTTACAGTCAGTCATACATTCACTCACACTCACTCATACATTCACTCACTCACTTCTCACTCACCCACTCACTCACTCATGCATTCACTTACAGTCAGTCATGCATTCACTCACACTCACTCATGCATTCACTCACTCACTTCTCACTCACCCATTCACTCACTCATGCATTCACTCAATCAGTCACACTCACTCACCCATTCACTCACTCACACATTCACTCGATCAGTCACCCTCACTCACACATTCACTCACATGCAATCACTCACTCACTTCTCACTCACCCTTCACTCACTTGTGCATTCACTCAATCACTCACACTCACTCATACATCATCTCAATCACTGCTCACTCACTCACTCATACATTCACTCAATCACTTCTCATTCACTCACCTATTCACGTAATCATTGTTTACTCACACAATCACTTCTCACTCATCCATTCACTAACCCATTCACTCACTCACTGCTCACTCACTCACCCAATTCACACAATCACTTCTCACTCATCCATTCACTAACCCATTCACTCACTCACTGCTCACTCACTCACCCAATTCACACAATCACTTTTCACTCATCCATTCACTCACTCACTGCTCACCGATTCACTCAATCACTTCTCACTCATTCACTCACCTATTCATCCACTCACTCACTCACTCACTCATCCACTCATTAAATCACTCAGTCAACCCACTCAGTCAACCAATGCACAAACCCCATCACTCACTACCACCTATTCACTCCCCCACCAAATTACTCACGAACAACACTCACCAACCACCCACCCCGCTCACCCATCCACTCACCCCAGACTCTCACCCACCGGGCGTGGTGGCCGAATCGGTAGAGCACAGGCCTCGCGTGCGGAAGATCGGGAGTTTGCGAGTTCGGTTCCCGGTCGAGTCAAACCAATGACGTAAAAATTTATACTTGTCGCTTCCCAGCCTGGTGCTCGGCATTATTAGGATAGGGCAAGGGCTGGTTAGCTCGGTGTCAGGATAATGTGACTGAGTGGGATATCGGGTCATGGTGCCGGCAGCCTGATTTCCCAGCGGGGCAGCACTATAAAATCGCCTACTGTCACAAGTCGGTACCCGTCCTGATATGACCTTAGATGTTGCTAGGGTGTAAAACAACAACAAACAAACAGACTCTCACCCCATCGACTCACCTCACACCCTCACCTGGCCCGGTGTGGCGTGCTCAGCCGTGTCCCGTGCTCAGTCGTGTACATAGACTCAAACTCAAGGCATTGTCAATGGTCGTGAGTAATTTTCATACAGAAAATACAGGAAGCGTGAAATATCTCTAAAAGCACACCACCTAGAAACAAATCGCTTGGTACACATATAGAAAACATCTTCACCAAAAAGATTATATTAAATTTATAAGGTTAGGGTTCTTGATCTCTATTAATTTTGATTAAAACTAATGTTTTGCACTGCGCGCACCGTCAAACTCAAGGCATTGTCAATGGTGGTGAGCAATCTTCATACAGAAAATCCAGGAAAAGTGAAATATCTCTAAAACCACACCACCTAGAAACAAATCGCTTGGTACACATATAGAAAACATCTTTACCAAAAACATTATATTAAATTTATAAGGTTAGTGACTTACAACCATTGACAATGCCTTGAGTTTGAGTATATGTACACTGCTGAGCACGGCACACGCTGAGCACGCCACACCGGCTTGACCTTGGGGGTTAAGCTATGCAGGTCAAGGTCACCTTCCCAGCGGCTGGCCCTCACTGAGGTTGGGTTTATTGCCGTTATCACCATACATATGGGTTAGTGGGGACATGTCAAATGGCCGAACGCTTTTATTGAATAGCCCCCCCCCCCCTCCACTGCTCTCCCCCACCCCCCACCTCCACCCACACCCATACCCCATCGCTTTATCCCAAATGTAAGTAGGCCTCCAAGCGCGGTGGTCGAATCGATAGAGCGCGGCCTCGGGTGCGGAAGGTCGGGAGTTCGCTTCCTGGTGGAGTCAAACCAATGACTTATATCAAATTGATACTTGTCGGTTCCTAGCCTAGCGCGCGGCATTAATAGGATAGGGCAAGGACTGGTTGGTTCAGTGTCAGGATAATATGGGATATCAGGTCATGGTGCTGGTGGCCTGGTCTCCCCGAGGGACAGCACTATAAAGTTGTCATGAGTGTGCACTGTCACAAGTCGGTACCCGTCCTTATATGACCTTAGATGTTGCCAGGGCGTAATGCTCCAACAACCAATCATCGGACTACAACTTTAAGATTGAAGACACATGGTCTGGAGACGAGGGGAGTTGAGGTGATGTATAATGGCTCAGATGAGATGAAATGGTTGATTGATTGTTGGAGTTTTAAGTCCTGGTAACACTCTAAGGTCATATCAGGATGGGTACCAACTTGTGAAAGTGCGCATTCATGGTGACTTTTATAGTGCTGCCCCACTGGGAGACCAGGTCGCCAACACTATGACACACAGTCACATTATCCTGACACCGAGCCAAACAGTCCTTGCCCTATCCTATTAATGATGCGCACCAGACTAGGAAGTGACACAGTCACATTATCCTGATACTGAGCCAATCAGTCCTTGCCCTATCCTAATAATGCCAAGCGCCTGGCTGGGAAGTGACAAATATACATTTTTAAGTCATTAGTTTGACTCGACCAGGGTTTGAACCTGTGAGTTCGAATCCCATGATCTACAATAACGGAAGACGGATGCTCAACTCATTTGGCCATTCGGTCTGGTTAGATGGAATGGTGTCTATGATAGGTCATTTTTTAAGTTCTTGCCTTTCCCATTCAGTTTCTTATTCTGGACCTCAATCAACCAATAGTTCCGTCCTCTAGTCGAGGGTTGGATGCAATGGTTCTCCACTTGTCCCGATGGTGTGCTGTTCTGATAGACTGTGAATAATTCAAGCCTGTCCACTGTGAAATATTTGTAAACCATGATGTTCTTGGTCTCCCTCTCCCTCTGCTGCCATTCACCTTCCCTTCCAACAATGTACGGTATATTGAACTCTGACGAATGATGTGGCCAAAATAAATAAGTTTCTTTGTCTGTATAGTGGCAAACAAGCTTTTCTTATTTTTAATTTTTCTGAGAACTTCTTTGTTGGTGATCTTCTTTGTCCATGATATTTTCATCATCCTTCGATAAGTGCACATCTCAAATGCTGCTAAACGTTTGTACATTTTCTTAGAGATTGTCCATGTCTCAGCCCCATACATTAGAGTAGACCACTGGACCTACTGGTGTTAATTACTATTACTTGTAATTGTTTTAGAGTATTTATTGCGGACATTGCTACATCATTGGCGGATCCCTATAGCAAGTCAATCAAACCTTCCATTCGACTTGACCCAGTTTCTATACTCATCCCTTCATTATCCGGGGAGAGGTTGCCTGTGCATGCGCCCACACTGCAGTTCGATATACAGCTCGCGTTGGTGCAGCACATCATCTAGGTCACTCCCGCTATACTGCTATATAATCAGGAGTTTGGTTCCCGGTTGAGTCAAACCAATTACTTATAAAATTAATACTAGTCGCTACCTAACCTGACGCTCAGCATTATTAGGATAGGGCAAGGACTGGTTGGTTCAGTGTCAGGATGATATAACTGAGTGGGAAATCAGGGCATGGTGCTGGTGGCTTGGACTCCCATTGGACCAGCACTATAAAGTCACCTTGAGTGCGCACTGTCACAAGTGGGTCCCCATCCTTATATGATTTTAGATGTTGCCAAGACATACCCCCCGCCCCAAACTCCCCCCCCCCCAAAAAAAAACAACCACACAACGATATGCATACAGCTCTCACACAATGATCAAATTGTCTGGGGACTAACCTTTCCATATTTGACCATCGCCAGTCAAGGTCACTGATTGACCTTTGTGTGTCCTTTCAACTGTGTGTGTGTGTGTGTGTGTGCGTGCGTGCGTGCGTGCGTGCGCGCACGTGTGTGTGTGTGTGTGTGTGTGTGTGTGTTGAGTCAGACTTTGGTGGTGATCGGAGGGGTCCATCTTGAATCCTGAATCCTGAATCCTGAAGATCAATCTGGGGGTCATCTGAAGGTCAGGAGTTCCTATTGGTTGGCGATGTGTGGTGTGAAAACGAGGGCGGGTGGGAAGGAGAAAGTCTCAGATGGAGGCGGACGCTGGATTGGCGTGTGAATATTGGGGTCTGTGTGCCGAGTGCAATAAGAGGGGGCATTAAGACATCAATGGGCGCCTCACATTACTCGGCAATCTAAGTTGGGTATGTAGGATCGAATCTAGGTAAGTGTTTTGGTTTAAAAAAAAAAAATCTTTCATCGGACTGTGCAGCTTTAATATTTTTTGTTCTTGAAGATTTATACTGCCTATCATGGATAAGTCTGAATAGACTTGTTTTCACCATTAGACAGTTTGTCGATAGAAAGCCCGAGCCTACACTTTTACCGACCCAAGGGATTTTTAACCTCCCACACCACATAGACATGGTATGAGAGCAACTGGCCTTTGATGACGCTGTAAGTTCTACACAGCGGTGGAAATCCAAATTGGCAGAGGTGGGGGCATGGGAATCGAACCACCAACCTTCAGATTAGGAGTCCGACCTAGAAAAAAAGTCAGACACTCTAACCACTCCGCCACAGAGAACACCACATTTAACCTGTCACTGCTGAAGTCTACGGTAACCAACATTTTAGTTGTACATGAGTTCACTTCAGATATCTCCTAAGTTAACCCTTTAAAATAACAATTACTACCGACCAAAGTAGACTGCTAACTTTGTATATTTATTTTAATATTGCAGAAAGTAAAAATATAATGATCATACAATCTTTTTATTATATTATAATGTGTATTATAATGGATTATAATAATATAAAGAACGAAGCTGAATCCAAGGTTAATTATTATTATTATTGTAATTGTACTTTTGATATCTAGTATTAAGAGTCGCGCACCTACCTTGTTATGCGCGCGAGTATGGGGGCGCAACCTGTGTCACGCGGAAATATCACTAAAACGGACTCACTTCGACTACTTTTTTCCTTTTTTAGGTGGGGCATATTTTGTTTCGCCAGAGATAAAAAATAAATGAACTCAGCCCAACCCTGTTTCTCGTCTATCCTTGTGTTGCCGTAGTGGCTTATATTATTATCCTATTGTAAAATTTTCCGATATTTGAGATATGGGCTATGGAGAACTACTCTATAATAAATTGCAAATGGTCTATATAATGGTAGATGGTAGGTATAACCAAAGGCATATGAGGTATATGTGGAGTTGGTGATCCATTACTAATTAAAGATAGAAATTGTATATCAATAGAGAGAGGGTCACTTCTTGACCTGAGAGAGGGTCGCTTCTTGACTTGTGAGAGAGTCTTTGGAACTCTCCTCACATACCCCCTCCCCTCCAAGTGTTATTTATGGATCACTGCACGCCACACACAACAGGGCACTGTAGCCAGACCTAACCATGCCTTGGTTACAAGGATATTGAACCCTCATTGGTGGATAGTAGAATGCCTGTGAGTGATTGGAAGACTTGATCTTGTTTCCTGAAACTATATATACAATAAATGAGGGAGTCTCACTCTCCTACCTTTCACTCTATATCTACTTTCCTTCATTGCCTGTAGTGATTTCCTATTAGCCTATCTACACCACTCAAACTGCCAGCCGTTGACTTTACAAAATGGCGACCGCAACGAGACATGATTTGCTTTCTACTACTTATCAAGTGGAGAAGATACCTGGGGAGGTAACAGTAATGCCTAGGGTATTGAATGAACTAAATTTTTTTCACAAGGGCGACTGTTCGTTGGGAGGTCAGCTAAAATAATTATAGGGATTTCACAATTTATTGTTTTAATTTTTTTGGTAATGTATTTATTCATCTGAATATGACAGTTGTCAGCGCCGGAGCACTAGTCTTCCAGCCATCTTACTATTGGGATTGACAGTCTATATAATCTAAGTTTGATCAGTGCTGTATTAGTTACAGCACCGATCCTGTAGAATTAAGGGAGTGGCTCCTGCTGTATAATGTACAGCACCAGTCACTGTAGTTTGTGTTGTGTTGTGATTTTATGTGGGGAGCAGCACCGAGTAGAAAGTGTATACTCGGGGCAAGGATGTTCGGTGTGTTAATGGTTTGTTCATGATGGTTAAGGGTGGTGGCAGGGGAGGGGGGCCATTGTGGTGGGTGATGGTCCTGAGCCATTTATGGCTACAATCATTTCTGTCTTGTGTTATAGTCTTAACCTACAGTCATCTTATGTTAAAGTTACATGCCGCTAGTGTTATAGTTATAACAATTTCCCTATAGTATTACAGTTATAAGCAATTTCCCTATAGAATTACAGTTATAAACAATTTGCCTATAGTATTACAGTTATAAACAATTTCACTATAGAATTACATTTATAAACAATTTCCCTATAGTATTACAGTTATAAACAATTTCTCTATAGTAGTACAGTTAAAAACAATTTCCCTATAGTATTACAGTTATAAACAATTTCCCTATAGTATTACAGTTATAAACAATTTCCATATACTATTATACATAAGCCATTCTCCAATTATGTTATCGTATAATATTACTGAGTGGGATATCAGGTCATAGTGCTGGCAGCCTGGTTTCCCAGTGAGGCAGCACTGTAAAGTTGCCATGAGTGCACACTGTCACAAGTCGGTACCCGTCCTGATATGTCCTTAGATGTAGCTAGGACATAAAACAACAACAAACAAACTATATTTATAACCCATTCCCCTATTGTGTTATAATTATAAGCCATCCTCCAATTATGTTATTGTTATAAGCTGTTCCCAGTATGTTTTCATTATAACGCATTTCCATATTGTATTACAGTTATAGATCTAAACCATTTCCCTATTGTTTTATATTCATAATCCATTTCCCTATTGTGTTATAGTTATAAGCTATTCTATTATGTTTATATAAACCATTCCTCTATTATGTCATTATAACACATTTCCCTATTGCATTATACTTTATAGTTACAAACCATTTTCTTATTATTTTTATAATTATAAATATAGAGGCTATTAAGCATCGCCTATTTATATTCATATAATACATTATATTCCACATTTATAATCCATTTCCCTATTGCATTTATAAGCTATTTCCCTATAATCATAAGCCATTTCCTCATTGTGTCTGGATGTGTGGACCCCCCCCCCCCCCACCTGCGCATATTCTGCCCCCCCACCTCCACCTCCCACCCACTATCTGCGCATTCCCCCCCTCCCCCCTGCCCCTCCCCCCTGCCCCCCCCCACCCCCCCGTACAAGTTTAGTGCACACTGTCCGCCCTCCGGGCGCCTGCCTTCCGACGCGGCCCGATTAAATCTGAGACCAAGTACAAACCACCCGGGGCCACTTTGACACTCTCCGACCCCCGACGGCCGAACGCCGACAGAAAGTCCACTCTCCCCAAATTAATTAGGCTCCATCAAGGTAAACTGGCTGAGAGTGAGAACATCAATTCTCTAACAAGTTAATTAATGACTGCCCATGAAAATCAATTATCTTTCTCTGTCCCTCTCCCGTCCTGATATTACCTTAGATGTTGCCAGGACGTAAAACTCCAACAACCAACCAACTCTGTTCCTCTCTCCCTCTCGCTTCTCCCTCTCCCTCTCCCCCATCACCCATTCCTTCCCTTCCCCTCTCACCCCTCTCTCCCTCGTCCTCCCGCTCTCCTCACCTTTCTCTACCCTTCCCCCTCCTTCTCCCCTCTCCCTCTCCCTTCTTCCTCTCCCCCCCTTCCATCTCCCATCACCCCGCTGTGCCCTCTCTCCTGTCCTCTATTCTGCCCCCACCCCTCCCTCTTCTCCTTCCTACACCTCCTCCCTCCCTCTCCCCTCATGCCCCTTCCCCACCCCCCCTCTCCCCATCGCCCCTCCTTCCCTTCCTCTCTCGCCCATCTATTCCCTGTCCCTCTCCTTTCTCCTCTGCCCCTCTCCTCTCGCCCTCCCCACCCTGCTCCCTTCCTCCCTCCCTCCCTCCCCTTCCCACCCCCCTCACCCTCCCGCCCTCCTGCACACCTCTTCCTTCCATTCTCCCCCCTCCCCCCTCCTCTACCCTCCCCCTTCTCCCCTCCTCGCTTCCCCTCCCCTCCCCCCTCATCCTTTTCCCCTCCCCTCCGGTTCCTCCCATCTCCCATTCCCTCCCCCCCCTCTACTCTCCTCTCCCCCTCTCCTCTCACTCTCCTCTCCCTCCTCTCCCCTTCTCCTTCCTCTCCCCCTCTCCTCTGCTTCCTCCTCTGCCTCTCCTCTCCCTTCTCCCTCCTCTCCTCTCTTCTCCTCTCCTCTCTGTGTGTCCTCTCCCTCTCCTCTCACTCTCCTTCCTCTCTTCGCCATCTCCCACTCTCCTCCCTTCTCCCCCCCCCTCTTCTTCGCTCGTCTGGCTCCCTCTCATCTGCTCTCTCTCTCCTTCCCTCTTCCTCTCCCACTTCCCTTCACTCACCTCTCTCCTCCTCTCCCCTCTGCCTCTCGCCTCTCACTCTCCCTCCCCTTCTTTCATGCCCTCACACTCCTCCGCCCCTTCTGCCCCTCACCTCTCCCTCGCCCTCCCTCTCTCCTCCCCTTCCCCTCCCCCCTCTCCTCCTCTCCTTCCTCTCACTCTCTCCCCGACCCTCTCACTCTCTTCCTCTAGCTCTCTCCTCTCCTTCTCCTCTCCCCTTCTCCCCTCGCCTCTCACTCTCCCTCCCTCCTCTCTCGCTCCCTCTCACTCTCCTCTCCCTCCTCTCCCTTCTCCCCCTCTCCTCTCCCTCTCCTCCCACTCACTCCTCACTCTCCTCCCACTCTCCTCCCCCTCCCGCTCCCCTCTCCTCCCCATCTCCTCTCCCCTCCTTCTCCTCTCCCTCTCCCCTCCCTCTCCCTTTATCGCTGTCACTATCAATCTTCCCACTTTCCCCTATTTCTTAAACTCAAAATATCGTCCGAGGAGTTCACAAAACACACGTGGATTCAATTTTTCAAAATGAATTGTGCGCAGACGAGTTTTGTGAAAGAAATCTTAATTGATTGGTCAAGACAAAATGGGCTGGATTATAAATCTTCGATGGGAAGCTGTGAGAAAGCTAGGACAAAAACTTAAACTTCAATTAACAACCTATTATTACCGTGTGTTAAAGTTGCATAGTACGATGGTTTTTGAGTTTTTATTTTCTGAGATAAATATATTTGGTTGGTCGTGATAATCTACCTTACTGCAGTTTGATGTAACTTTTAATTTAAATTGCTAACTTCTGAGATATTTGAAATCCAAAGATGCTAAATTAATTTGGCAAGCACCATAGGCTTTTCCAGTAACAGTGTTCTATTAAATTGCCTCAGTATTTCCTTCAATGTAACGGCAAATGTTTAATAAATGCACCAGTGTCTAAATTGGATATGTAGAATCAAATCTACATAATTGTATTGGTTTTGAAAATTTGATATTTTCATCGGACTATGCAGATTTAAACTTCACCAAATAACAACCTATTATTGCTGTGTCTTAAAGAGAATCGAATCTGTCGTATTAACGCGGAGAGCAAAGGGTTGCACATAAAGTATTGTAGTGGTCTGCACCGACCTCTCAGGCAAGGAGCCGCATAGGCAGGTAGGTGTGGGTAGTGTGGTGGCAGGGAACCTATGTGGTGTAATGGTTAGCACACTGGCCTAGAATGCAAGAGATCTGGGCTTGACTCCCACCCTAGGCGTAATATTTCCCATTTTCATCTCCCCCGCGACACTTGTGCCATGACTAGGATCCTGTACAAGCTATGTGTTGTATGGTTGTTGAACCTACCCTGTGTATGTATATATGTAAGTGCATTGCCCGTGTATATGTAATTGCAAGCATTAAATGACCATTTCAAAGACTTACAATTGCCGGGGGACGAGTGTAGTACTAGTAGTCTGCACTGACCTCTCAGGCAAGGAGCCGCATAGACAGGCAGGCATGGATAGGATGGTGACACCAGGGTAACCTAGGTGGTGAAATATTTTCCAGACTGGCCCAGAATGCAAGAGATGTGGGTTCGATTCCCATTCTAGCCGCAGTATTTCCTATTTTCATCTCCTCCACAACACTGGTGCTATGACCAGGATCCTGTACAAGCTATGGTTGTTGAACCTACCCTGTGTATGTGTTTATATATATAAGGGCATTGCCTCGCAGGTGGTGGGCTGTATGGTTCTAAATGGGCCGCAGCCTTCGACTTCGACCCATTTGAAATCACTCCACTCAGCCGCTCTGACTATTAATTTGATATGTATACATACGCATATGTAAAATAATGTCTTTCGATATAAAAACCATGCAAACTAGGACACATACAATCTAGGAGCAAACAACCCAGCACACGCATGTATACACATACATACATCATCATCATCATCATGCTGTCAGTCGCGATGCGACAAAGACTGCTTTTTTCTCTTGATGGTATCCTTGAACCGGAGACAGTTGAGAATAGAGGATCTGCTTTGGTAGCCTGTCTGATGACATCCTGATGAGGTGTCCAGTCCACCGGAGATTCTTTTTGATCAGAAGATCTTCCATTGAGGGCAGCCCCATCCGTTCGAGTATTTCCTTATTTGTCACTTTGTCCTTCCAGGTTAGCCTCATGATTGAACGCACATGTCGCATCATGAAGGCATGCAGCTTTTTCACCTGTCGTCTGTACACTGTCCAGGCCTCGGCTCCATATAGTAGGGTGGATAGCACGATTGCACGGTAGATCTTGCCTTTGACCCGCATGGACACATGGTGGTTGTACACAGACTAGCAAACAGACAAATTTAGTACACAAACAAACTGACACATCCACACAACCTAGCACACATATATACACGCACACATTTAGTACAGACTAACACACACATACAGAACCTTGGAACACACAACCTAGTACACCCGTCCTGATATGACCTTAGATGTTGCTAGGACGTAAAACAACAACAAACAAACAAACCTAGTACACACATACACAAGCTACCAAACAACACAAGACAAATTTAGCTAAAACTGCCTATCATGGATGAGTCTGGATAGACTTGTTTTCGCCATGACACAGTTTGTCGATTGAAAACCCGAGCCTACACTTTTACCGGCCCAAGGGATTTTTAACACCACAGAGGCATGGCATGAGAGCAACCAGCCTTTGATGACGCTGTAAGTTATACACAGCGGTGGAAATCAAAGTGGTAGAGGTGGGGGTGGGGGGGGGGCACATGGGGAATCGAACCATCAACCTTCAGATGAGGAGTCCGACCTAGAAAAAAGTCAGACACTCACTCCCAAAGAAATAGAATCATGTGAATCCACACACATCCCCAAAAGCCACAACTATTTCCAGCGCTCAAACAAAATAGACATTCAATCTCGATAGCTCAATGCATCTGCCATAAATGAAACTGTTCAAATTAATTGAACTTGCTAGATATTAAAAAAAAAAAAAAAAAAATACTGTGGGGGTCAGGGATCTGTGGGTAACACGCTCCCCCTCCCCCACTCAACCCGAGCCTACACTTTTACCGGCCCAAGGGATTTTTAACACCACAGAGGCATGGCATGAGAGCAACCAGCCTTTGATGACGCTGTAAATTATACACAGCGGTGGAAATCAAAGTGGTAGAGGTGGGGGGGGGGGGGCACATGGGGAATCGAACCATCAACCTTCAGATGAGGAGTCCGACCTAGAAAAAAGTCAGACACTCATTCCCAAAGAAATAGAATCATGTGAATCCACACACATCCCCAAAAGCCACAACTATGTCCAGCGCTCAAACAAAATAGACATTCAATCTCGATAACTCAATGCATCTGCCATAAATGAAACTGTTCAAATTAATTGAACTTGCTAGATATTTAAAAAAAAAAAAAAAAAATTACTGTGGGGGTCAGGGATCTGTGGGTAACACGCTCCCCCCCCCCCCCCCACACTCAACCGCCCCCCCCCCCCCCCCCCCCGTGGCTGGTGCTCGGCAGCCATTTGCTTGATTTCCCAACCAGTAAATCGAAATTAGTCGTCTGCCCCGACATTAGCATCTTAGGCGCGTAGATGAGGAATCAATTCTAGCCTGCCAGACCTACTGACTGTGTGTCGATGGGTGGGTGAGTGGGTGAGTGGGTGGGTGTTTCGGTGGGTGAGTGGGTGGGAAATGTAGGTGGGTGAGGGAGTGGATGAGTGAGTGGGTGGGTCTGTGGATGAGTGTGGGTGAGTGGGTGTGATTGTGTGTGAGTATGAGTGTGTGCGTGTAAGTGAGTGGGTGTGTGCATGTGTGCGTGTGGGTGGGTGCGTGTGTGAGTGCGTGCGTGTAAGTGAGTGTGTGTGAGTGTGTGCGTCCGTGCGTGTGGGTGGGTGGGTGTGATTGTGTGTGAGTATGTGCGTGTAAGTGAGTGTGTGTGAGTGGGCAGGTGTGATTGTGGGTGAGTATGTGTGTGAGGGTGTGTGTGTGAGTGTGTGCGTCCGTGCATGTGGGTGGGTGGGTGTGATTGTGTGTGAGTATGTGCGCGTAAGTGAGTGTGTGTGAGTGGGCAGGTGTGATTGTGGGTGAGTATGTGTGTAAGGGTGTGTGTGTGAGTGTGTGCGTCCGTGTGGGTGGGTGGGTGTGATTGTGTGTGAGTATGTGCATGTGAGGGTGTGTGTGTGAGTGGGCAGGTGTGATTGTGGGTGAGTATGTGCGTGTGAGGGTGTGTGTGTGAGTGTGTGCGTGTTGGTGGGTGTGATTGTGTGTGAGTATGTGCGTGTAAGTGAGTCTGTGTGAGTGGGCAGGTGTGATTGTGGCTGAGTATGTGCGTGTGAGGGTGTGTGTGTGAGTGTGCACGTGCGTGCGTGTTGGTGGGTGTGATTGTGTGTGAGTATGTGCGTGTAAGTGAGTGTGTGTGAGTGGGAAGGTGTGATTGTGGCTGAGTATGTGCGTGTGAGGGTGTGTGTGTGAGTGTGTGCGTGTTGGTGGGTGTGATTGTGTGTGAGTATGTGCGTGTAAGTGAGTGTGTGTGAGTGGGCAGGTGTGATTGTGGGTGAGTATGTGTCTGTGAGGGTGTGTGTGTGAGTGTGCGCGTGCGTGCGTGTTGGTGGGTGTGATTGTGTGTGAGTATGTGCGTGTAAGTGAGTGTGTGTGAGTGGGCAGGTGTGATTGTGGGTGAGTATGTGTGTGTGAGGGTGTGTGTGTGCGTGTGCGTGCGTGTTGGTGGGTGTGATTGTGTGTGAGTATGAGTGTGTTCGTGTAAGTGAGTATGTAAGTCTGTGTGCGTGTGGGTGGGCGGGTGTGATTGTGTGTGAGTATAAGTGTACATGTAAGTGAGTGTGTGTGCGTGTGGGTGGGCGGGTGTGATTGTGTGTGAGTATGAGTGTGTGCATGTAAGTGAGTATGTAAGTGTGTGTGCGTGCGTGTTGGTGGGTGTGATTGTGTGTGAGTATGAGTGTGTGCGTGTAAGTGAGTATGTAAGTGTGTGTGTGTGCGTGCATGTTGGTGGGTGTGATTGTGTGTGAGTATGAGTGCACGTGTAAGTGAGTATGTAAGTGTGTGTGCGTGTGGGTGGGCGGGTGTGATTGTGTGTGAGTATAAGTGTACGTGTAAGTGAGTGTGTGTGCGTGTGGGTGGGCGGGTGTGATTGTGTGTGAGTATGAGTGTGTGCGTGTAAGTGAGTATGTAAGTGTGTGTGCATGCGTGTTGGTGGGTGTGATTGTCTGTGAGTATGAGTGTGTGCGTGTAAGTGAGTATGTAAGTGTGTGTGCATGCATGTTGGTGGGTGTGATTGTGTGTGAGTATGAGTGTGTGCGTGTAAGTGAGTATGTAAGTGTGTGTGCGTGCGTGTTGGTGGGTGTGATTGTGTGTGAGTATGAGTGTGTGCGTGTAAGTGAGTATGTAAGTGTGTGCGTGCATGCGTGTTGGTGGGTGTGATTGTGTGTGAGTATCAGTGTGCGCGTGTAAGTGAGTATGTAAGTGTGTGTGCATGCGTGTTGGTGGGTGTGATTGTGTGTGAGTATGAGTGTATGCGTGTAAGTGAGTATGTAAGTGTGTGTGCGTGTGTGTTGGTGGGTGTGATTGTGTGTGAGAATGAGTGCGCGTGTAAGTGAGTATGTAAGTGTGTGTGCGTGTGGGTGGGCGGGTAGGTGGTGGGTGGCAGTAGGGAGGGTGTGGGTGGGAGCAGGCGGGGTGTAGGTGGGTGAGAAATGGGCACTTAGCGTCCCTGCCATCCCTGCCTGCCCTGCTTTGGTGTTGGTGCTAGAAGTAGTAGTAGTAGTTGTACTAGCAGTAGTCATACTAGTAGTAGTTGTACTAGTAGTAGTTGTACTGGCAGTAGTTGTACTAGCAGTGTTGTACTACTAGTAGTTGTACTAGTAGTAGTACTAGCAGTAGTTGTACTAGTAGTAGTTGTACTAGCAGTGGTTGTACTATCAGTAGTTGTACTAGTAGTAGTTGTACTAGTAGTAGTTGTACTAGTAGTTTCACTAGTAGTAGTTGTACTAGTAGTGTTGTACTACTAGTAGGTGTACTAGTAGTAGTTGTATTAGCAGTAGTTGCACTAGTAGTAGTTGTACTAGCACTAGTAGCAGTGTTGTACTACTAGTAGATGTACTAGTAGTAGTTGTACTCACAGTAGTTGTACTAGTAGTAGTTGTACTAGCAGTAGTTGTACTAGTAGTAGTTGTACTAGTAGTAGTTGTACTAGTAGTAGTTGTACTAGTAGTTATACTAGTAGTTGTTCTAGCAGTAGATTTACTAGTAGTAGTTGTACTAGTGGTAGTTGTACTAGCAGTGTTGTACTACTAGTAGTTGTACTAGTAGTAGTTGTACTAGTAGTAGTTGTACTAGTAGTTGTTGTCCTAGTAGTAGTTTTACTAGTAGTTGTACTAGCAGTAGTTGTCCTAGTAGTAGTTGTACAAGCAGTAGTTGTACAAACAGTGTTGTACGACTAGGAGTTGTACTAGTAGTAGTTGTACTGGCAGTAATTGTACTAGTAGTAGTTATGCTAGCAGTAGTTGGACTAGCAGTGTTGTTCTACTAGTAGTTTTACTAGTAGTCGTTGTACTAGTAGTAGTTGTACTAGTAGTAGTTGTACTATCAGTAGTTGTACTAATAGTAGTTGTACTAGTAGGAGTTGTACTAGCAGGAGTTGTACTAGTAGTAGTACTAGCAGTAGGTTTACTAGTATCAGTTCTACTAGCAGTAGTTGTACTAGCAGTAGTTGTACTAGCAGTAGTTGTACTAGCAGTAGTTATACTAGTAATAGTTGTACTAGCAGTATTTGTACTAGCAGTAGGTGTACTAGTAGTAGTTGTACTAGCAGTACTTGTACTAGCAGTACTTGTACTAGCACTGTAGCAGTGTTGTACTATTGTAGTTATACCAGTAGTAGTTGAACTAGTAGTAATTGTACTAGTAGTAGTTGTACTAGTAGTAGTTGTACTAGTATTAGTTGTACTAGTAGTAGTTGTACTAGTAGTTGTACTAGTAGTATTTGTACTAGTAGTGGTAGTCGTAGCATCAGTAGCATTAACAGTAGTAGTAATAGTCGTATTAGTAGGCGTTGTCGTACTAGGACTAGTATTGGTAGCAGCATCACCAGTAGTAGTAGTATGGGGCACTTTAACGGGGCCGATTACACAAGACAGGGCCCGATTCTTGTTGTGGCCGATTACACAAGACGGAGCCCGATACTTGTGGCCGATTATACAAGACCGGGTTCGATTCTTGTTGTGACTGATTGCGCAAGACGGGGCCTGGTTCTTGTTGTAGTAAATTACATAAGATAGGAACCGATTCTTGTCGTGGTCGATTACACAAAATGGGGTCTGATTCGTGTGGCAGATTATACAAGACAGGGCTCGATTCTTGTGGCCGATTACACAAGACAGGGCTCGATTCTTGTGGCCGATTACACAAGACAGGGCCCGATTCTTGTTGTGGCCGAGTACACAAGACAGGGCTCGATTCTTGCTGTGGCCGATTACACAAGACAGGGCCTGATTTTTGTTGTGGCCGATTACACAAGACAGGGCCTGATTTTTGTCATGTTTCTATATAACTTTATAAGTGTTTTGCTTTAGAAACATTGAAGTTTGATTTCGGACTATGCAACTTCAACTAATAGTAAATGTTGATGCATCACTGAGACTTGAATCTTTTTTTTTTATTGAGTCATGAAGAGGTCAGGTCAAGCACTGGCTGAAGACAGCATCACTTTATTAAATTAATCCCCTCCCCCGCACACACACAAAGAACCACCCGCTGTCTGGTCCTGACACCTAGGAGTGGCGGTCTATTATGAGTGTTGATAGGGCAGGCAGCCTGGCTCTGAATATACAGTAAAACCTCTCTAACCAACCACCTCCACAGATCCACCACTCCCCTATATTGATCGCTTTATTTGGGTCCCAAAGGAACGCCCATATGATTCCATTGTAACGATTAACAAAACTCCCTAAACCCACCACCTCCCTAAATGGACCATTTAAAGTCGATCCCATGGTCGGTTGATTTAGAGAGGTTTTACTGTAGTTCCAACTCTGTTGCCATGGAACAGGATGAAATAGCTGATTTGAGTAAATGTCGTCTGCTGTATAATAGAATGCTATATCGCCAGTCTCCACTTTCCACACAGTTGGAACACATCGACCTGATATCCCACTCAGTCACATTATCCTGACACTGAGCACACCAGTCCTTGCCCTGTCCTAATAATGCCAAGCGCCAGGCTAGGAAGCAACAAGTATCAATTTTAAAGTCATTGGTTTGACTCGACCAGGGCCGCAAGCAATATATATGTATATTATATTTTACCTCGGTACTACGCCTCTGGCTACTCGTAGCCCAGGGAGAAGGAAGAACATTACCTGGGTACAGATGATGGATAACTGGTGTTTTTCCGAGGTACTAGCCTAGGATAGTCGTGGGTCAGGGCCTACCCACCCTACCCACCCTACCCACCCTACCCACCCTACCCAACCATGACTATCATGTTTCGCTAGAACTGAATCCAAAACACAATAAGTATCCATATAGAGTTAAATAATTTGTTATCCTAAAAAGTATGTGTAGTGGTCTGCACTGACCTCTCAGGCAAGTAACCACATAGACAGGTAGGCGTGGGTAGTATGGTGATATCAGGGAGCCTAGGTGGTGTAATGGTTAGCACACTGGTCCGGAATGCAAAGAGATGTGGGTTCGAGTCCCGCTCTAGGCGCAATATTTCCCATTTTCATCACCCCACACGACATATGTAAAAGATTGCTGGGGTCGGACATGCTTCCTTCTCCCTGACCCACGACTATCCGAGGCTAGTACCTCGGGAAAACACCAGTTATCCATCATCTGTACCCAGTTAAGATTCGTATAACTACGCTATATATATATATATAT
Organism: Branchipolynoe longqiensis; assembly: GCA_030323885.1. Taxonomy (NCBI): domain Eukaryota; kingdom Metazoa; phylum Annelida; class Polychaeta; order Phyllodocida; family Polynoidae; genus Branchipolynoe; species Branchipolynoe longqiensis. The sequence continues at coordinate 30,393 of JASIRB010002769.1, read as the reverse complement.
ATATATATTTATATATATATATATATTTATATCTGATGGGCCCTTGTTGGCCGCCCGGAACTTGATCCTCACCTAGTAGACCCCCCCCCCCCCCCCCCAAGCAAGGAGAAGGAAAGAGTATGTTTGCTTCCACGCGTCTTTATTCTCATCTCCACTCACCCGGCCATCCACGATTAAGTGACCCACCCCTGTCCTGACAGGTCCCACGTCAACTTCCTTTGGGGGGAGGTTACGTTAATTGCATGTAGTAGATGGCAGCCTTGTCACAGCGCTGCCCGGCGGCTACCATACCGCCACCTGCAACGGTGACGGAGCAGTCCTTGCTGCCACCGTATGGTGTATGGTAGTTGAGCTCATGTACGGACTACTACATGTCTTATTATATATAGGGCACACACCTGCTCTGCTTGGAGAGTGCGCTTAGTAGAACACTAGAAGGTATCCCAAGCGTCGTACAACCCGATTCAAGAACCAATGCTGGGAGAGTTCAACTGCTGCTGGAACCAACTTATGCCTGGAGAGTGAACGCGAAAGAAAACGGCCACTGCGTTATGCCATGTACACACATACTGTATAGGATTCGCGCACTAAAACTCCCGATCCGCTTAAAACTGAAAACGGGCCAATTCATTTTTCGAATCGCGAATCGCAATCGTAATCCTAGCGCACACCTACCGTTTTAGTGCTAAAAATCGCGAATCGCAATCGGTAGGTGTGCTAGGGGGGTGCACACCTCACGATTTTGGGGCAGTTTTAGATCGTATACGCTAGGTGGGTGCGGGAAAACGATCGTATACGCTAGGTGTGTACCGGGCATTAAAAATACGCCTGGAAGAAACGCCACTGTCTTTGGAGAGTGTGTGGAGAGTGTTGTCGCCGTGATGTGAGAGTGCGCTTGGAGAGTGCGCGTAATGGCGTCCTGATGGGCAGATTCCCGCCATAGTGGCCGTTATGTCGGCTGCCTTAGCAGTCAATCCACCCGCTCCCCCTCCCCCCCTTTTGAGTTTATTTTATATTTTATATCTTGACTGTAATTGTAAATAGGTGGGTGGGTGGGTTTTTTGTGTTTTTTTGTTTTTGTTTTTCTGGCTGTTGTCTCGCCAACCGTTAAGTGGATTCCGAAGCTGGACTTTATTTTTTAAATAAAAAAAACAACAAACCTTTTTGTGTTCTAGGTAATGGAATGGTCGATTATTGGATGGAGGCGGAGGCTTTCAGATCAAATGGAGCTGTCATGAACGGCAGGGTAGTCAGGGAGATCAGCGCTCCGTTTGATTCATTGTCTTCGTCATCATTTAGCGTCATTATCATCATCATCACCACCATCATCATCATCACAGATGCAAGACGGGATGGACGAATGAGTTAGAGCGTCCGTCTCCCTTGTTGGTAGACCATGGGATCGTGGGTTCGAACCCTGGTCGAGTCAAACCTATGACTTAAAAATTTATACTTGTTGCTTCCTAGCCAGGCACTCGGCATTATTAGGATAGGGCAAGGACTGGTTGGCTCAGTGTCAGGATAATGTGACTGAGTGGGATATCAGGTCATGGTACTGGTGGCCTGGTTTTCCAGTGGGGCAGCACTATAAAGTCACCATGAATGTGCACTGTCACAAGTCGGTACCCATCCTGATATGATCTTAGATGTTGCTAGGACGTAGAACAACAAACAAACAAACTCATCATCACAGTTGCAATTACAATCATTACCCTCATCATAATTATAATCAGGTTCTTCCGTCTTCTTCGTTCTTCTTTCGTTTCTTTCTATTATTACTATCATCACTATCACTATCGTTGTCATAATCATCATCATCATCATCATCACCACCATCACTTCCTTCCGGATATGACCTTAGATGCTGCCAGGATGTAAAACTCCAACAACCAACCAAATTACTTTCTTCGTTCTTCTTCATATTTTCCTTTTCGTTTTCTTTTCCCTTTTCTTTCTATCATCACTGTCATCACTACCATAATCATCACCATCATCACTACCATAATCATAATCACCATCATCACTACCATAATCATCATCACCGTCATCACTACCATAATCATCATCACCACCATCACTACCATAATCATCATCACTGTCATCACTACCAGAATCATCATCACCATCATCACTACCATAATCATCACCATCATCACTACCATAATCATCACTGTCATCACTACCATAATCAGCATCACCATCATCACTGTCATAATCATCATCACCATCATCACTACCATAATCACCATCACCATCATCACTACCATAATCATCATCACTGTCATCACTACCATAATCATCATCACTGTCATCACTACCAGAATCATCATCACCATCATCACTACCATAATCATCATCACCATCATCACTACCATAATCATCACTGTCATCACTACCATAATCAGCATCACCATCATCACTGTCATAATCATCATCACCGTCATCACTACCATAATCACCATCACCATCATCACTACCATACTCATCATCACTGTCATCACTACCATAATCATCACTGTCATCACTACCATAATCATCATCACCATCATCACTACCATAATCATCATCACCATCATCACTACCATAATCATCACCGTCATCACTACCACAATCATCATCACCATCATCACTATCATCACCGTCATCACTACCACAATCATTATCACTGTCATCACTACCACAATCATCACCGTCATCACTACCATAATCATCATCACCGTCATCACTACCACAATCATCACCGTCATCACTACCACAATCATCATCACCATCATCACTACCACAATCAGCATTGCCAGCATCATATCAGCAATACCATCATTCTCTTCATTCTTCTTCATTCTTCTTCATATTTCAATTCTTTTCTTCCTTTCTCTTCTTCTTTTACTTCATCTTTTCCAGCATCACCATCATTTTCATTATCAGTTTCATCGTCTTCAGTATTAACTTAATCTTTAATATAGGCTTCTAGATAAACTTCATCATACCGGACGTGGTTGCCGAATCGGTAGAATGTTGGCCTCGTGTGCGGATGGTCGCGAGTTCGGTTCCCAGTCGAGTCAAACCGATTACTTATAAAATTGCTACATGTCGCTATCTAGCCTGGCGCTGGGCGTTACAAGGATAGGGCAAGGACTGGTTAGCTTGGTATCAGGATAATGTGACTATGGGGGTAATAGGTCATTCTGCCAACGGCCTGGTCTCCCAATGGGGGACCCGGGTGCGGTGGCCGAATTGGGAGAGCGCAGGCTTCGCGTGTGGAAGGTGGCGAGTTCGGTTCCGAGTCGAGTCAAACCAATGACTTATAAAATTGATACTTATCGCTTCCTAGCCTGGCGCTCGGCATTGATAGGATAGGGCAAGGACTGGTTTCAGCTCAGTCTAAGGTTAATGTGACTGTGTGGGATGTCGAGTCATGGTACCACTGGCATGATTTCCTAGTGGGGCAGCACTATAAAGTTGACATGATTACGCACTGTCACAAGTTGTTACCCATCCTAATATGACCTTAGATATTGCCAGGACGTAAAACTCCATCAACCAATGAACCGGGCCACTTTAACAATAGTGAATGGTTGTATGCTTATTACCTAATATGTAGGCAGGCATGCTGTGATATTGTTGATTTAAATATTAGTCGTTTTTGTCTCTATTAGTATTAAATAACCAGTGGTCCACAACTGGTTCATCAAAGGCTGTCGTATATGCTGTCCTGTATGTGGGAAAGTGATTATAAAAGACCCCTTGCTGCTTATCGGAAAGAGTAGCCGATATGGGGCCAGCAGGCTTCCTCCAGAGAAATATGTCAGAATGACTTTATGTTTGATGTCCAATACTCAATAGCAGATGATAAAAATCAATGTGCTGTAGATGAGTCATTAAATAAAACAAGATTTTCCCCCTATTACTAGTATTAAATAGCCGTATCTAAAGAAGCCAACAACAACGATGTACAAAGCGACAATTCTGCATTACTTTGAGTTGTGCTACATTTAGCAGCTGCGTGGTGGAGATTATAACCTGAGACGGATTGGGGTTATCTTCGGATTAAAGAAATAAATTAACCAGACAGAAAGAAGCGCAATATTTCTTTTCAAAACGAGGTGACATCTGTGTGCTCCACAGTCAGCATGCAACAGATTCGCACCAGGTTTCAGTTCTTAACTGGACGCATTGGCCGAATTGGTAGAGCGCTGGCTTCCCATGCCGAAGCTCGGGAGTTCAAAGCCCAGCCGCGTCAAACTGGTAACTTACAAAATTGATACTTGTCGCTTCCTAACCTGGCGCTCGGCATTAATAGGATAGGGCAAGGACTGGTTTTAGATCAGTGTCTAGATAATGTGACATTGGGATATCGGGTCATTGTACTGGCGGCATGATCTTGAAGTGGGGCAGCACTATGAAGTCGCCATGAATGTGCAGTCACAAGCTGGCACCCGTCCTGATATGACCTTAGATGTTGCCAGGACATAAAACTCCAACAACCAACCAACCAATTAATAAACAGCCCGGCCAAGACTCCAATAACCACAGGGTGCAGAATGTGGAATGACCTTCCAGTTCGACCAGACATAATTTATAGAGCTGAACCGAGGTCCTCAGATTCTAGTCATTAGAGGTTACATCTTATTGGGCCTTCCCGGCTGCCGCAAATCTCCTGAAATATCTCCTCATCCTTCTAAAATCTCCGCCACCGCATGCCCACCTTCCCCCACCTGCCCACCTGCCCCCACCACCTGCCTGATCCATAATACGCCTGTCACACTATGACGTAACGAGCTAACGTGAGCCTAACGTGGTGATTTTCCGTCATTACGTTGATGTACGTTGGATTACGTTATGATGACGTCATAATGACGTTAGACTGACGTCGAGCTACGTCATATTACATCGTGTTACGTTGAGTTACGTCGAGGTTTTGGACATGTTCAAAAATGTTGACGTAGCTCGAACGTAGGGGTTTACGTTCGCCGTACGTTCTGTTCACGTTCAGCGAACGTCAATGACGTTAAACGGACGCTGCTCACTACGTTCAACTATGTTCCACTACGTTGACCCACATTAAACCGGGTGGAAATGCCCACGCGGCGTAATGGGAATGTCAGGAGAACGTCAGGAGAACGTCAGGAGAATGTCAGAACGTCAGGAGAACATACATTCAACGTACGTTCAACGTCTCATGACGTATGTAATGTCATGTAACGTTCTTCTGGCGATGGAATAACGTTCATAACGTTCCGTGAGCGTAATGACGTTGTCCTCTCTCGTTGAATGACAGTATCACTATGCTTTACCGACGTTACACTCTCGTCCACTACGCTGCATCCACATTCAACTTGTGCCCAAATTTGCATACTACGCCGAGAAGTTCAACGTTCTTCACGTTCTCCCTACGCTGACGTCGTTACGTCGTAGTGTGACAGGGCCATAACCATGTTACTGCTATAATACTCAATATATAGCAATATATAAATATAACATGTACAGAATGTACGGCGAACGTAAACCCTTACGTTCGAGTTACGTCAAAAGTTTTGAACAGGTTCGAAACCTTGACGTAACGTGACGTAGCTTGACGTCAGTCTAACGTCATTCTGACGTCATCATAACATAACACATTCAAATCCACCAACATACATCAACATACACCAAAACCCCAATACACACACATACCCAAACCCACCAACATACATCAACATACATCAACATACACCAAAACCCCAACACCCACCCACAAATCCACATATACACCAACATACACCAAAACTCGGATACTGGTGAGAGAGCTGCTATTCGCAGATGACAGTGCACTGGTTGCCCACTCTGCTGATGAGATCCAGAAAATAGTGGACGCTTTCTCCGATGCGTCAAAGAAGTTTGGCCTGAAGATTAACATAGAGAACACGGAGGCACTGTACCAACCCAACTCTACAAGAAACCGAGAGGAGGATGTCATGGTTGACGGAAACAAGCTGAACTCTGTTCCGGAATTCACCTACTTCGGAAGCACTATATCAAGTGATGGACGCATTGATGCTGAAATAGAGAGGAGGATGGCCAAGGCTAGCGCATCTTTCGGCTGACTACGCCAGAGATTCTGGAACAACCACCATGTGTCCATGCGGGTCAAAGGCAAGAGGCGGGTCAAAGGCATGGTTACAGAAAGAGAGGGTGCCCTCGTCTCCGGTTCAAGGATACCGTCAAGAGAACCTTGAAGCTGAGAGACATTAAGACCGACTCATGGACATCACTCTCACAGCAGAAAGCTAAATGTAGAGCGGCAGTCAAATAATGAAAGCAGTCTTTGTCGCATCACGACCGACAACATGATGATGATGATGACACCAAGACCCTATGCAGACCCTATTTTAGTGTTTACTCTGGAGCTGTCCCCGATTTAAGACACGATTACAATGTAATCCACGTGTCACCATAAATGATTCACAAACTAACCACTCTATTTCAGACTTAAATTAGATTCATTGTACCATATATACTCGAATATATGTCGAGGAAATTTACCACCAAAAACATCTATTCTGAGGTCGTCATATAGTAATTTATACTCACAATACCTCCAGAGGGAGCATGGATGTCACCAAGGACGACATCTTGTGGCAAGATGAGTCTGACACAGTCAGTGATGATGACTCTGAGGACATTCGCATTGATGCTGGTGATGAATATTACAGCGATGCTCTTAGTCATGAGCAGGTACTGCAGTTACTGGAGGAGTCTGATGACGAGTCTGACTTTGAAGGTTTTTGAGTGACCATTGGTGTTGTCATCTTGTTGAATATTTATGCACATGTATGAATGAAGTTTAATTTGTCAGTAAATAAAATTAAGCTCGACCTATAGTTGGGTTCCAGATATTTCCTTCAAATATACCGCTCGACTTATACTTGAAGTTGACTTATATTTGCGTATATGATACATACCCTAATGACTACACTTTTTATACGTCAGTTTCAGCGATCAATTACGAGATTATTTTTTTATGTTCTAGATACAGCTCCTTGTAAAATATTCCCACGTTTGGGCCTCTACTACCATGTTGGTTGTTGGAATTTTACGTCCGAGCAACAGCTAAAGCCCCAGGTCACACCTACCCGGACGAGCCCCGGATTTTTAGCCGGACGACCCCCTTACCAGTCGCCCGGACAGGCCCGGATAAAGTCGCTATTTTGGTCGTTTTTGGCATCGCGGTCACACATACCCGGACGAGCCACGGACTACAAGCCCAGATCACCCCGGATGATCCCCAGACAACCCGCGGACTACCTGGATTAGCTCCGGACAACCCCCGGATGATAACCTGAAATGCGGGACTCATCCTGGGGTAGTCCGTGAGTAATACGTGGTCCTCTGTGGCTATCCGTGGCGATCTGTGGTTAATCCACGCTCATCCGGTGTGCCTGGGTCTTATCCAGGCAGTCCGGGAGTGGTCTGTGGATACGTCGGGGCTAGTGCGGGCAAGTCCTGGGCTGGTCCAGGTTAAACCATGGCTAAGACATGGCTCATCCGGGTCGAAACAGCCCCAGACTGGCCCGGATGCGGCACGGACTACTCCCGGACCACCCCCGGACCACCCCCGGATTACCCCCGGATTATCCCAGATGATGCCTGATCGAGCCCGGATCACAAAATGCCTCAGGTCGGACCCAGGACGAGGCCTGACCAGCCGCGGATCATTCCGGATCACCAAGGACAAGCCACGGATGAGCCACAGATCACCATGGACCACACCGGATCACGGTCCGGGGCTCGTCCGGCCCCTGATCCGGGTAGGTGTGACTGGGGCTTAAGGTCATACCAGGACGGGTACCGACTTGTGACAGTGCATACTCATGGCGACTTTATAGTCCTGCCCCACTGGGAGACCAGGCCGCCAACACCATGCCTTGATATCCCACTCAGTCACATTATCCTAATACTGAGCCAACCAGTTGTAAAATTTCCCGATATAATGCATGAGGACCTATGTGAAATTACTATAATAAATTGCAAACTGTCTATATAATGATAAATGGTGATATATAAAAACCAAAGGCATGTGAGGGATGTGTGGAGTTGGTAAACTATTACTCATTAGGTATAGAAATTGTATAGTAAAATAGTCTTTGGAGGAGTGTCACTTCCTAGATATACTCTTTGGAAGAGTCACCTCACATACCCCCTCCCCCCATGGTGTTATTTATGGATCATTGGCCACCACAAGGCACTGTAGCCATCATAACAATGCCTTGGATACAGCAGATTGTACTCTGATTGGTGGATTGAACCATGTGGATTGAACCATGTGACCACTGCCATCTTGGATTCTAGAAAACCTATATAAAGTAATAAATGAAGGAGTCTCACGCTCCTACTTTCACTCTTCACCTGTTTTCCTTCATTACCTGTATTGCCTTCCTTTGGCTTGTCCACACCACCTACACCACCAGCCGGCGACTTTACACAGTGCTTGCCCTATCCTAATAATTCCGCCCGCCTGGCTGGGAAGCAACAAGTATCAATTTTTACGTCATTGGTTTGACTCGACCAGGGTTCAAATCCCATGATCTACCAAAGCGCGAGACGGACGCTCAACTCATTCGACCATCCCGTCTGGTTGACATTACATTCAGATGCTTGTTGCATAAGATATTAAAAACAAAGGGAACCCAATGAATTCAAACTTGGGATATTCCCATCAGAGCCTTTCAACATTTCAAAAGATTACAAAAGCCTGGTTTTATAGGCCGAATGGAGAGCCTTAGGCAATGTGCATTTATTTGAGATTTGGAACCGGAAATTGTCACCATTTAACAACACATCTCGTGACAGGTTGCTTGGTTGTTGGAGTTTTACGTCATGGCAACACCCAAGGTCATATCAGGCCTCGTGGCAGATGGTCGTCTGGAAAAATCATATTTTACATTTTCATTGGGGTGTGTGCCTTTTTGTTTTGGACACAGCATTAAAAAAAAAAAGTGTTTGTTTGTTTGTTTTTTGTTGGTACATTACTTTATTGAGCAGGGGGAAATTGAGGACAATCATTGGACAATTGGCTGTGGAAGGTCTGCAGTTCGAATCCAAGCCGAGTCAAACCAATGAGTTATAAAATTGATACTTGTCACTCACTACCTAGCCTGGTGCTGGGCATTAATAGTTGCAAAGTCATCAGTGGTGCCCCAACGACCCTTGTGGTTAAGGGATTGATTATGATGATGATTGTTTGTTTGTTGTTGTTTTGTGTCTTAGCAACATAATCATCATCATCATGCTGTCGGTCATAATGCGACAAAGACTGCTTTCATTACTTGACTGCCGCTCTCCATTTAGCTCTCTGCTGTGAGAATTGCGTCCATGAATCGGTCTTAATGTCTCTCAGCTTCAGGTTTCTCTTGATGGTATCCTTGAACTGGAGACGAGGGCGCCCTCTCTTTCTGTAACCAGAAGACAGTTGAGAATATTCTCAACTTAGCAACAATTAAGGTCATATCAGACCAGGCACCCACTTGTGGCAGTGCTGCCCCACTGGGATACCCAGCCGCCAGCACCATGATATCCCACTCAGTCACATTATCCTGACATTGAGCTAACCAGTCCTTGTCCCATCCTAATAATGGCGAGCGCCTGGCTAGGGAGCGGCAAGTATACATTTTTAAGTCATTGGTTTGACCTGGGTTCAAGCCCATGGGTTCCGATCCCCGATCTCCCAAAACAGGAGACGGATGCTCAACTCATTCGGCCATCCTGTCTGGCCCCTGATGATGATGATGATGATGATGATGATGATGATGTTGATGAAAGCAGTTTGTGCTGGGATTTAGACGTCACTCACCCTTCCAGGAGGTAAATATTTTATATAAATATTCACACCAATAAAATGCTTTAAAAAAAAACCCCACCAAAAACACCGCAAAGTAACCAACCCTCAGGAATAGAACTGCAACGAAGTCAAGTGTTTTAACGGAACATCAACCATCACAGAACACAAGTTATGAAGCCAAGAAACTCACCCCAAACCACATCTCAGTCGACTGTTGTTAAAGGAGGGTCGGGGGGTGGGGGGTGAGGGGGGGGGGGGACTGCTCCCAGCAATCTCTCCGCCTGTTTGTTCCGGAGTGTTCCTAGGCCGAAATCTATTACTGGGCCGTCAAGAGTACATCAGCCCTGACCCCTGACCCCTGTCTCAACGCAGTGAGGTCATACATAGCTGTCAACAACCCTCCAAGGATGAAAATGAAAACAGGAGTCAAGGTTGTTAATATTTAGTTTCGAGAGGTGTAATTAATTGAGAGCAGACGACATTTAAGCTTTGAGCAGACAACATACAACAGTGTTTGGTTTGTTTATTGTTGTTTTATGTCCTAGCAACATCTAAGGTCATATCAGGATGGGTACCGACTTGTGAGAGTGTGCACTCATGGTGACTTTATAGTGCTGGCCTACTGGGAGACCCGACCACCAGCACCATGACCTGATATCCCACTCAGTCACATTATCCTGACACTTTTTTTTGTCCATTGTAACAATTGACACAAAACAGCACAGAAACGGTTACACTGAAAACACAAGGATATTTACTTCAAATCGATATGTATTCTATTGGGATTATGAAACACCATGTAAAAAACAAATCAGTTTAACCTGAGCAAATGCAAAAGCAGATAGTATGTTGATCATTACAATGGACAAAGTTTTGTCCCATATTGCTTAGCACCTTTTGAGACAGTCTCATATCCTATATAAGAAACCCCGGGTGGCATGTCATCTCCACCCTCCTCTGTTTTCACATCTGGCTAGGGCCCCATAATATATTATTCTATATTTTATAATATAATCGAAATACATGATTTTATGTACGCGTAGGGATACATAATAGTCCGAATGGGTTGGTGGAGTGATTACAAATGGGTCGTAGCCGAGCTATGTGGCCTATTTGGAATCACTCCGCTCACGCGTATGGTCTGTGATGATGCATACATGTATGTACAATCGTCCAATTAGACATTTTTACATACACAGGGGCCTCGCTACATAGCATAATACCCCTGTCACACTACGACGTAACGAGCCAACGTGAGCCTAACGTGATAATTTTTCGTCATTACGTTGCCGTACGTTGGGTTACGTTATGATGACGTCATAATGACATTAGAGTGACGTCGAGCTACGTCATGTTACGTCATGTTACGTCGGTGCGCGTCGAGGTTTTGAACCTGTTCAAAACTTTCGACGTATCTCGACGTGAAGCGTTACGTCGGGATGACATGACAATGACGTTAGGTAGACGTTCCGCGATCGTTATAGCAGCGTAAATGACGTTAGAGTCACGTTATGTCACGTCAGACCGACGGCCCGGGTGGGCGCAACGTGTGGGCAGCGTTTTGCACGTTACGGTCACGTTACGGTCACGTTACGGTCACGGTTACGGTCACGTTACGGTGGCGTTACGGTCACGTTACGTCCACGTCGCACCCGTTACGGCGACGTTACGCTCACGTTACACTAACGCCCGGTCACGTCGCCAATTACCCCTCCCCCCTAACGTTGTCACGTTACAGCTAAGGTCACGACGTACACCGACATTACTTTCACGTTACGCTCACGTCCACAATTTGCATATTACGCCCATAACGTCGACGTAATATAATTATTTTCACGTTCTGCCTACGCTGACGTAGTCACGTCGTAGTGTGACAGGGCCATAAGGGATGGTGGGCCCGCCATCTGTTGGCAGCGTATGTTGACTAATTCAGTAAGCCTGATATCCATTGCCAGCAACTTACACATACTGCCTATAAGTTTCCCACCATCTCTACCGATTCCCGCTATCCTTTTCCTACCAGCTGTAACGGTTCCCGCCATCCCTTTCCTGAATACTGGGGAGACCACTGATGCACATAAGCCGTGTTCACACGGGCGATTTAATCCGCGTCATATAAAGCGCCTTGCCCAGTTCGCCTCACATTTTGCCGTGTGAACGCGATGTGAGACGGATTAGGGCTGAATCGATTCATATGATTCGCTTTATATAAACCACCTAGCGAGGTGGTTTATATGAAGCGAACTAGCTTAAGCACTGGTTCTTATGGACTTGCTCATGTGCAGATATCCACTTCCGCCTTAAACCGATTCAAAGCACTGCCCATGTGAACGCGAAACTAAATCGATTCATATGATTCGCCTTGTCCAAATCGCTTTATATTTTGCCCGTGTGAACACGGCTATAGACGTATGTAATAGTTCCCATGGGCAGGCTGAGCAATTTCAAACGGGCCTCAGCCGACAATTTGCAAGCGCTCCTCCCACCCACGAGGACTGTCGCTATGATTACAAGTATGCGAAATTATGTCGTTCGCTTTCCATTATTGCAAATGCACAGAGCTATTTTGCAATTTGCTATGGAACTATATTCTAATGACGTCATATGTTACAAGTATCCTTTGGCTGAGCAGAAAGCATCTTTGTATCAGAAGTAAGTTGTGTGCAATAAGTGCCCGAAGAGGTTGCTTTGTTTCTTTGGGTTTTATGTCCTAGCAACAACTGACATCATATCAGGATGGGTACTGACTTATGACAATGCACAGTCATGGCGACTTTATAATGCTGTCCCACTGGGAGGTCAGGCTCTTGGCACCATGACGCGATATCCCACTCAGTCATATTATCCCGACACTGAACCAACCAGTCCGTGCCCTATCCTATTAATTCTGAGCACCAGGCCAGGAAGCGACAAGTATCAATTTTATAAGACATTATTTTGACTCGACCGGGAACCAAACTCCCGATCTCCCGCAATCCAGGCCCGCACTCTAGGCTGTTGGCACTATTACCCGATATCTCACCCAGTCATATTATCCTGATACACCGCTAGCCAGTCCTTGCCCATTCCTATTAAAGACAAGTGCCAGGCTATGTAGCGACAAGTATCAACTTTGGAAGTCATTGGTTTGACTCAGCCGGTATTTAAACTTCTGACCTTATTAATTTGACCAACACATCCGGTCAACTGAAGAAGAAGGCCTAGTGGTACAGTACCTGCTTTTTTATTTGACTAAACACTGGTATACGGGTATTCTAAGTTCCGCTGGTCCCTCAGGTACGATTGAGGCTGGGACCCAGCACGTCGGGTCACAGCTACAGCTTACGCAACGGAAGGTGAGGAAGGTTCTAAATGCACATACACCATCATACAGGAAGGCGTATTTTATCTCGTGTAAAATATTTATTATGATAATTTCACTGAGAAGAAAATGACCAACTCAAAACCATCAGACTATGCAACTGTAATCATTTTGAGTAATAGCTACTTCAAACTAAAGTGAAATAATATATTTATCAAAGATTGTTCACAGAAACTAAAAACCTATTCGATTATGCCACTTAAAATAAATCCATTGAATTCCTAAATTTGTAGTTAACAATAACAGTTCAAGAGCCCCTCAATGGTTCATATTTAGGGATTGGCCCTTGAATTGCTCCTCAAATCAATCCTCGGTTTCTGGTACTTCCTAAATCTGACTTTTATGGGGCTGTCACATTACAACGCTTCTCGCCGGCGCGCCACCAACACGCAAAATAAGTTGTATGCATCGAGACACGTCCAACTTTTCGGTGGAAGTTCGACGTCAGCGCAGCGTGTTAGTAGCCCCCAGCCAACATGTGTCGGCGCATGGCGGAAAAAAACTAAAAGAGGTTGGCGCACCGTCCTGATATGACCTTAGATGTAGCTACGACGTAAAACAACAAAGCAACAATTTGGCGCGACGCGTGGGAACGACTGTCACTTGCGCGCGGCGTGCCCATAGCTTTCGTATAAGGTTATTCCAGCGCGTCCACTGGATCTCGACGTGCGCCTAACGTCTCCGTAACGGTCGCACCCAGACATTGGAGTGCGTCGAAAGTTTTGTGCAAGCACAAAACATTCAAAACGCGCCAACATGCACCAACGTGTGGGTGCAACCGTCGCTGTCATTCAAAGTGTACCGACGTGTACCAACGCGCGACCAAAGCGCGCATAACGTGCGCGTAACGCTTCCCGACGTGTCCCGACGTGTCCCGTCGTTTTGCCCAAAAGTGAAAGACGTCGACCCTCCTTGGAGAGAAACGTCGTAATGTCACAGCCCCATTACGTTGGTGGTTTAAAGCATGGTTGGTATTTAGGTAGATGGAGCCCGTGCCCTGTCAGTGGGAGGATGTGACCGACAGCAGAAGGAGAATCGATTTGTTAAAACGGGGACAAAGTTTACGAACAAACGCCACTAATTAAATCAGATTTACAGCAATTTGCTTGCTTTTGTTTTCAGCTGATTACACGCCCTATTACAAATTTGTCAGTCCGCCAGTTCATTGTTTTATTCATTCATTCAATCATTTATTCATTCTTCAGTTCATTGTCTTAGTCATTCATCAGTTCCTTGTTTTATCATTCAGCAATCCATTGATTTATTCATTCATTCATTCATTCATTCATTCATACACCAGTTCATTGTTTCATTCATTCCTTCATTCCTTCATCAGTTCATTGTTTTATTCATTCATTCATTCACCAGTTCATTGCTTTATTCATTCATTCATTCACCAGTTCACTGTTTCATTCATTCGTCAGTTCATTGTTTTATTCATTCATTCATTCACCAGTTCATTGCTTTAGTCATTCATTGATTCATCAGGTCCTTGTTTTATTCATTCATTCACCAGTTCATTGCTTTATTCATTCATTCATTCATTCACCAGTCCCTTGTTTCATTCATTCATTCACCAGTTCATTGTTTTATTCATTCATTTGTTCATTCATTCATTCATCAGTTCATTGTTTTATTCATTCATTTGTTCGTTCGTCCATTCATTCATCAGTTCATTGTTTTATTCATTCATTTGTTCATCCATTCATTCATCACTTCATTGTTTTATTCATTCATTTGTTCATTCATTCATTCATCAGTTCATTGTTTTATTCAATCATTTGTTCGTTCGTTTGTCCATTCATTCATAAGTTCATTGTTTTATTCATTCATTTGTTCGTTCGTCCATCCGAATGAGTTAGAGCACCCGTCTCCCGTGTTGGTGGATCGTGCGTTCGAACCCTGGTCGAGTCAAACCAATGGCATAAAAATTGATACTTGTCGCTTTATAGCCGGGAGCTTGGCATTATTAGGATAGGGCAAGGACTGGTTAGCTCAGTGTCAGGATAATGTGACTCAGTGGGATATCAGGTCCTGGTCCTGGTGGACTGGTCTCTCAGTGGGGCAGCACTATAAAGTCGCCATGAATGCGCACTGTCACAAGTCGGTACCTGTCCTGATATGACCTTAGATGTTGCTAGGACGTAAAACAACAACAATCAAACCAACAAACAGCTTTCAATTCCGCCGTCCTGATATGACCTTAGATGTTGCTAGGACGTAAAACAACAACAAACAAACCAACAAACAGCTTTGTCTTCCCCCGTCCTGATATAACCTTAGATGTTGCTTGGATGTAAAACAACAAACAAACAAAAACTTCGTCTTTTTTTTTTTCTTTTCTTTTTTCTTTGCTTTATTTTTGTTTCTAGTCTGCCTGTGGGGGTAGAAGTAGTTTTATCAGTATTGCCAGAATAGTTGTTTGTGTAATGAGTGAAGTCCTGCTGATTTGCACACAAGAAGTATTTTGTTATGGCTGAATTTATTGAGCACCCGCTTTCCATGTGGAAAGTCGTGAGGTTCAAACCCTGGCGGAGTCTACCAATGACTTAGCATTGAAACCAAGTTCTATCATGAACTTATTATATGTTATGGACAGGGTAAATAAAACATCATTAACAAAAACAAAAATGTCTGTGATTGACAGTTTCTCTGGTTAATCAGCGGATGTAATAATGATAACAGAAACTAAATAAAATAAAGTTTTACCCGCTTGTGATCTCAGTTGGATTAAGTTGTCGTGACGTCACGAATCGCGGCGAGGTGGTGGTGATTCATAGCGGAAGTTTGATTAATTACGTTTCAAAATGCGTAGGATAAGATTTTGACATTTTGTTGAAGCTGCTGATATCGGGTAGAAGCAGACGATATATAGTAGAAACAGACGACAGAGGTCTTTGGAAGAAGCAGACAAAATTTGGAAGAATCATGAGGTATTTGGAAGAAGCGGGCAACATTTAGTAGAAACAGACGACAGTGGTATTTGGAGGAAGCAAACAATATTTGGAAGAAGCATGAGGTATTTGGAAGAAGCAGACAACATTTAGTAGAAACAGAAGACAGTGGTATTTGGAGGAAGCAAACGATATTTGGAAGAAGCATGAGGTATTTGGAAGAAGCAGACAACATTTAGTAGAAACAGAAGACAGTGGTATTTGGAAGAAGCAGATGATATTTGGAAGAAGCATGAGGTAGTTGGAAGAAGCAGACAACATTTAGTAGAAACAGAAGACTGGTATTTGAAAGAAGCAGACGATATTTGGAAGAAGCATGAGGTATTTGGAAGAAGCAGACAACATTTAGTAGAAATAGACGACAGTGGTCTTTGGAAGAAGCAGACGATATTTGGAAGAAGCAGACAACATTTAGTAGAAGCAGACGACAATGGTCTTTGAAAGAAGCAGATAATATTTGGAAGAAACATGAGATATTTGGAAGAAGCAGACATTTACTAGAAACAGACGACAGTGCTATTTGGAAGAAGCAGACAATATTTGGAAGAAGCATGAGGTATTTGGAAGAATCAGACAACATTTAGTAGAAACAGACTACAGTGGTATTTGGAGGAGGCAAACAATATTTGGAAGAAGCAGACAACATTTAGTAGAAACAGACGACTGGTATTTGGAAGAAGCAGACAGTATTTGGAAGCAGCGGGGACAGCAGTGGTAGTTAGAAGAAGCAGACACCATTTGGAAGAAGCATAGCATATTTAGTAGAAACAGACGACAATGATATTTTGGAAGAAGCAGGCGACATCCAGAAGAAGCATAGTATATTCGGTTGAAGCAGACGACAATGGTGTTTGGAAGAAGCGAAGTACATTTAGCAGAAATAGTAGTAATTTGTTAAAGCAACTCCCAATACCCCCCCCCCCCACCCCCACCCCCCGCCTTTAGTAGACAATTCATTACAATGATTAATTATCAAGGCGCGGTGGTATGGTTGTGGTCTGAAGATCATTTTGATTAAGTCGGAATACAGATTATGTGCAAGACAGATGGAACATGGGGTCCGTTTGGGGGATGTTCAGTTGCTCTCTTACGTATGGTTAAAGTAGACTACGTTTTAATACAGACAGATCTATTAATATCGATTAGAAACACACAGTGTTTGGTACTTTTTTTTCTTGAAGATTTATACTGCCTTTCATGGATAAGCCTGAATAGGCTTGTTTTCACCATTAGACAGTTTGTCGATAGAAAGCCAGAGACTACACTTTTACCGACCCAAGGGATTTTTAACCTCCCACACCACATAGACATGGTATGAGAGCAACCGGCCTTTGATGACGCTGTAAGTTCCACACAGCGGTGGAAATCAAAATTGGCAGAGGTGAGGGCACGGGGAATCGAACCACTTACCAGCAGATGACATTTTATGAAACCAGACGACAATGATGGATGATATTTACTAGAAACAGACGATCATTGCTAGAGGCAGTACTATCATCTGGTTTCATCAAATGTCGTCTGCTGTTTAAAGTTGCATAGTATGATGTTTTTTGAGTTTCTGCCATTTTCTGAGATAAATATATTACGTTGATCCATATAATCTACATACTAAATGCGAAAGTCCTTGCAAGCAGGTTACTATGAAGCAGCAGCTGAAACCCTAGGCTGTCCACCTGGCGGATTCTAACAGAACTAGGCAAGTGATGTTTGTGTACTTTGGAGAAGAATTTCATTTCCGAGATACGAAAGTCGGTGTCCAACCAGCCACGAGTCATGTCTCTGGCAATGTTAGTTGAGGTGGGGTGAAGCACACGGGACTTTAGGGGACCAGCGGACACTCACTCGGAGTACACGTATTGTGGGGTGGATGTGGGTGGTTGTGGGGGGGGGGGTGGAGGTGGCCCCACATCTTACTCACAGTCGGTAAAGCCCCGACCTGCAGCTGGTTACCGGAAGTGGCATGCAGTGACTCACAATGAGGCTGCCACCAGGCGGCGCGCCTGCCCGGATGTCGTCTGCCTCTAGCGATTGTCGTCTGCACAGGCACTAACTATGATATGTATCGACGAAATGCTTTCGTTTATTTGTTCCTGCTGACTCTCTTGGGCCGTAATCGATTAACACGACCCGGGCGACTCGGGTCACCCGAGTCGTCAGAATTTCAAATAGAACACCGCGAGTGGAGTCGACAAATACACGTGCCGTGTGCAAAACAACCCGACCTCAGTAACCCACCTCTTGGCTGGGGTTTGCAAGGAGCGATGATGTCACATTTGCGCTGGTACCGTCCTGCAGGATAACAGCCACCGGTACCAGTCATACATTTTTTTTTTTTATAATAACATAGATTAATGAAATGGAAATATCACTAAACTATGCCATCATCAAAATATTTAAATCATATTTTGCTGTAATTATATCGGCTATTAAAAAACAAATAAAAGGGCCACCATTTTTGTCACCCAGAGCATGGAGAAGCGTATTCGATTATTCGACCCGAGTCTGCAGGATGTGCGCATGCACCAAAAAGTGGCTCGGGTGACCAGAGTCGATTAATCGATTACGCCCTTGGCGATTGCAGGAAAGTGCTTTCTGCTGGTGTCGTCCTGTTTCTACCAGTCGTCTGTGTCTGCACTCTGTCTGTCGCCAGTGTCTTATGGATATATTCTGGTTGTTACCAGAATGTTGTCTGCTTCTTACCAAATGACGCCTGCTACTTACCAAATGTTGTCTGCTTCTTACCAAATGTTGTCTGCTTCTTACCAAATGTTGTCTGCTTCTTACCAAATGTTGTCTGCTTCTTATCAAATTCTGTCTGCTTCTTACCAAATGTTGTCTGCTTCTTACCAAATGTTGTCTGCTTCTTATCAAATTCTGTCTGCTTCTTACCAAATGTTGTCTGCTTCTTACCACATGTTGTCTGCTCCTTACCAAATGACGTCTGCTTCTTACCAAATGATGTCTGCTTCTTACCAAATGTTGTATGCTTTTTACCAAGTGTTGTCTGCTTCTTAATAAATGTTGTCTGTTTCGTACCAAATGTTGTCTGCTTCTTACCAAATGTTGTCTGCTTCTTACCCAATGATGTCTTCTTCTTACCAAATGTTGTCTGCTTCTTACCAAATGTTGACTGGTCCTTACCAAATGTTGTCTGCTTCTTACCAAATGTTGTCTGCTTCTTACCAAATGTTTTCTGCTTCTAACCAAATGTTTTCTGCTTCTTACCAAATGTTGTCTGCTTCTTACCAAATGTTGTCTGCTTCTTAGTAAATGTTGTCTGTTTCTTACCAAATGTTGTCTGCTTCTTACCAAATTCTGTCTGCTTCTTACCAAATGACGTCTGCTTCTTACCAAATGATGTCTGCTTCTTACCAAATGTTGTCTGCTTCTTACCAAATTCTGTCTGCTTCTTACCACATGTTGTCTGCTTCTTACCAAATGTTGTCTGCTTCTTAATAAATATTGTCTGTTTCTAACCAAATGTTGTCTGCTTCTTACCAAATCATGTCTGCTTCTTAATAAATGTCTGCTTCTTACCAAATGATGTCTGCTTCTTAATAAATGTTGTCTGCTTCTTACCAAATGTTGTCTGCTTCTTACCAAATGTTGTCTGCTTCTTACCAAATGTTGTCTGCTTCTTAATAAATGTTGTCTGCTTCTTAATAAATGTTGTCTGCTTCTTACCAAATGTTGTCTGTTTCTTAATAAATGTCTGCTTCTTACCAAATGTCATCTGCTTATTACCAAATGTTGTCTGCTTCTTACAAAATGTTGTCTGGTTCTCACCAAATGACGTCTGCTTCTTAATAAATGTTGTCTGTTTCTTACCAAATGTTGGCTGCTTCTTACCAAATGACGTCTGCTTCTTACCAAAAACAGTCTACTTTTTAATTCCAGATATTGTCTGTTCTTTTACCAGATAGTGTCTACTTCTTAATAAATGATGTCTGCTTCTTACCAAATGTCGTCTGCTTCTTACCAAATGTTATCTATTTATTACCAAATGTTGTCTGCCTCTTAATAAATGTTGTCTGCTTGTTAATACATGTCTGCTTCTTACCAAATGTTGTCTGCTTATTACCAAATGTTGTCTGATTCTTACCAGATATTGTCTGATTCATAGCAAATGTTGTCTGCTTCTTAACAAATGTTGTCTGCTTCTTACCACATGTTGTCTGCTTCTTACCAAATGTTGTCTACTTCTTACCAAATGTTGTCTGCTTCTTAATAAATGTTGTCTGCTTCTTAATAAATGTTGTCTGCTTCTTACCAAATGTCATCTGCTTCTTACCAAATGACGTTTGCTTCTCACCAAAAAACAGTCTACTTCTTAATTCCAGATATTGTCTGTTCTTTTACCAGTTAGTGTCTACTTCTTAATAAATGATGTCTGCTTCTTACCAAATGATGTCTGCTTCTTACCAAATATAGTCTACTTCTTACCAAATGACATCTTCTTCTTACCAAATATAGTCTACTTCTTAATAAATGATGTCTGCTTCTTACCAAATGATGTCTGCTTCTTACCAAATATAGTCTACTTCTTAATAAATGTTGTCTGCTTCCTACCAAATGTCGTCTGTGTAGTAGTCTGCACTGACATCAGGCAAGTAACCACATAGACAGGTAGGTGTGGGTAGTGTGGTGATATCAGGGAGCCTAGGTGGTGTAATGGTTAGCACACTCACCCGGAATGCAAAGAGGTGTGGGTTCGAGTCCTGCTCTAGGCGCAGTATTTCCCAATTTCATCACCCCCATGACACTGGTTGCCGTGACCATGATCCTGTAAAGCTACACGCTGTATGGTTGTTGAACCTACCCGGTGTATGTATGTTTTAGCGCATTGCCTGTATGTATGTAATTGTAAGCATTAAAAGACTTACAATTCCAGGGGGACGAGTGTAGTAGTCTGCACTGACCTCTCAGGCAAGTAACCACATAGACAGGTAGGCATGGATAGTGTGGTGATATCAGGGAGCCTAGGTGGAGTAATGGTTAGCACAATGGCCTGGAATGCAAAGAGATCTGGGTTTGAGTCCTGCTCTAGGCGCAATATTTCCCATTTTCATCACCCGCACGACATCTGCTTCTTACAAAATGTTGTCTGTTTCCACCAAATCTAGTTTACTTCTTACCAAGTGTCATCTGTATTTAATTGTTTACTAATGTGATCTCCTTCTTTCCATATGCCATCTGCTTCTGGCAAAATGTATGTTATGTTTAGAACTATCAAATATCACTTTCCCCGATCCAGTATAGTCTGTATTTAATGATAAATACCAATTTCAAATATATCAGGCTGTATGTATTTCAGTATGTACATGTATGTTTGTCAGTATGTGTGTATGTATGTATGTCAGTATGTATGCATGTCTGTATCAGTGTATACAGTGTATGTATGTATATGTGTAAGTATGTCTGTATGTATGTATATATGTCAGTATGTAGAGTTGGTACCCGGATCTGTGGCTGTGCAAGTAGGCTGTAGGGAAATATGATACAGACAAGACGAAAGAGAAAGTAAGAGTGAAGAGAGTAACGGAAGGCAAACCTTCTATCTTTATTTTTATAGTACATAGGTTCCCTGGTAGGGTGTCACACCACCCCTGTCACCCAATAGGAGAACAGAATTTCCAGTCCCCATGGCAACTGGTAGTCTGCCGACCACCAGTGGCTGTCTGGCCACCACCAACCCTGATCTGGCTGTTCCTACTGGATTGTGTTGACCCCTACTCAGGCAGAAGGGCCAGGGCCCGTATGCATGGACAAAGTTTTATCGCCTCCGGTGTTAACGGCGGGTCCCGGGTTATCTAACGCCGCTGTTCCAGATGTGTCACGGGGCATGTATGAGTACAAAGCGTGGTGGCGTTAGTTAACCGTTCAGCTATTTATAGATTTGGGAAATCCCTCTGCGATGCGGCGGCGGCGGCGGCGATGTTTTGTTGATGTTTTGTTGATGTTGACGGCAGCGTTAATATCGGTTCGAATTTAGGGTTAAATTGATCAAATTTCACTTATTGCATATGTAATTCTGTTAAATATGATCGCATTGAATAGATTTTGGCCTAATATATTGCCGCGGCTGTGGCTGCGGCGATGTTTTGTTGATGTTCGACAGTATGGAGAGCGACGTCGATGCAGAGGCGGTGGCGATTTGTTTTGTGTACATTCGTCGATTTGACA
The DNA here is from genome assembly GCA_030323885.1 of Branchipolynoe longqiensis. Classification (NCBI taxonomy): domain Eukaryota; kingdom Metazoa; phylum Annelida; class Polychaeta; order Phyllodocida; family Polynoidae; genus Branchipolynoe; species Branchipolynoe longqiensis. Next base: position 8,078 of record JASIRB010002769.1, on the reverse strand, counting down.
ATATTAATATCGCCGCCGTTGTAGCGGTGGCGTTACTTTCGGTTCGTTTTTGCGGTTAATTTGCTAAAATATCACTCTTACAGTATGTAATTCTGTTAAATATGATCGCATTGAATACATTTGGGCCTAATATATTGCCGCTGATGCGGCGGCGGCGATGTTTTGTTGATGTTCGACAGTATGGATAGTGACGTCGATGCGGCGGCGGCGGCGGCGATTTGTTTAGTTTACATTCGTCGATTCGACAATATTAATATCGCCGCCCATGTAGTGGAGGTGTTAATATCGGTTCGAATTTAGGGTTAATTTAATGAAATTTCACGATTTGAGTATGTAATTCTGTTAAATATGATCGCATTGAATAGATTTGCGCCTAATCGGTCCCTAACACCACCCTTATGCCTGCTACGGAGTGGGGTTAGCTTACCCCATTTTTAACTCGCAGGGTTTCCATAACACTGCCCCATGCATACCGACTTTTCCCCGCTAACCCGGAGATCGCCTCTAACCACAGGTTTGGAGTGCTAACACTGCTTCATGCATATGGCCCCAGGTCCTGAGTGCCACTGCACTCCACATGCCAGCATTCACTATATCATCCACACGAACTCAGTTATAACCCAACCAATACATATTATATACATATACATACATATACAAGCTCAACTGTCTAGGCATACAAATATACCAGACGGGATGGCCGAATGAGTTAGAGCGTCCGTCTCCCATGCTGGTAGATCGTGGGGTCGTGGGTTCGAGTCCCGGTCGAGTCAAACCAATGACTTTAAAATTGATACTTGTCGCTTCCTAGCCAGGCGCTCGGCATTATTAGGATAGGGCAAGGACTGGTGTGCTCAGTGTCAGGATAATGTGACTGAGTGGGATACCAGGTCATGGTGCCAGCAGCCTGGTTTCCCAGTGGGACAGCACTATAAAGTTGCCATGAGTGCGCACTGTCACAAGTCGGTACCCGTCCTGATATGACCTTAGATGTTGCTAGGACGTAAAACAACAACAAACAAACAAACAAACAAGCATACAAATAACATATTACATTTTTCATTTTACAAGTATGTCTGTAGATATGTATGTATGTCAGTTTGTATGTCAGGATGTATGTCAGTATATCATGCATATGTACATAGATGCATAAATGCATGTGTACACACATACATACACACATACATACATACATGCATGCATACATACGTACATACATGCATGCATACACACAAACATACACACATACATATATTAATACAATTAATAATGAATATAATAATGATAGAATATTAGGACAAATAATAATACCTCCTGCCGAAGATTTATACCTGCATAATATTATGCTAACTATACATACATACAAACATACAAACATACATGCAAATACACACATACAAACATACATACACATACACACATACATGCATGCATACACATAGACATACATACATGCATACACACATCGTAGTGCCACAGAACAGGTTTGTTTACGTCATTAAAAGTTTCTAACGCGAACATTCGCAAGTTGTCGAGCACCTGTTTCACATTGATATATCTCTTATGTGATACATTATAGTAAAGGAGCATCATTTCCAACATTGATATATGTGTTATGTAATACATTATCTGAATATGAACAAGCTACTGTTTTATTAGGTATTCCAAAGTGGGCATATACAATGTTTGCATTGCAAAATTTGACATAATTTAACCATTCTAAAACCACTTCAACCGTCACTAATTCTGGTGTGAATGCCTGTTCTTTTGTCTTTTAGGGTGTTTGATTTTTAATTAACATGATGAAATAAATTAGAGTCAATGGGTACTTGTTTAGGTGTACCATCAGCAACTCTGTGCATGTTCACCATAGTCTGTTTGCATCCAGTCTTAGCCACTCCCTTCCCTAAAATTGCTAACTTGCTGGGTATGGTCACCTGAGCTAAAAGTAACCACCAATGAAAGATAGACAAGAAACCAGGCTTCATTAGCATATCAAGCATGCCTGTCTTTGAGTGGGAAATTTGATTAAACAGAAGGAGTGAAAACATTCAGACAGTTATTCTCCTTGAAAATTAATCAGGATCATCCTGAAAATGATATCATCAGAAAGCTCAAGTCTTCCTCTATCTATCCAGAACAATATTTGGTTGAGATTTATATCATACTCGGCAAGGTTGGTCTGAGAAGTGACCATGTCTTCCTGTCTCCCACACTGGAGCGATGAACACGGCGTTGATTAAAGCTTCTTTGTCGGCAGAAAAAGCTTGATGTGGCATGACTTGAGTGTATGGAAGATGCCAGACATTGAAGACATTTCTGAAGCCTATTTGTCACCTGAGGGAATCTATTTAATCATCTTAATAAAGTTAATTCTTTGCAACCTAAACTTGTGGTCAGCTAGCCAAGACTATAAAAGTGAACTTTCAGTTTTTGCCTCATATTAATTCAAAACATGTACGATCATAGAGCTTTTGACACTATATTGTAAAATCATGTAATTATTTCGTTAATCGAGGCTTTCAGACACTTTTTTCTAACGGGTTTATTTATTAGCCCTTGTCGCATGAGACAGTGGCTGCGGGAGTAACTAGAGTTGGTGTTGAGTTGGCGCTGCCTGGGCCGTGTTCAGGGTCCGTCTCGGAGGCGCCTCGGAGACATCTCGGCGATGCTTTTTGGTCTATTTGCGTTCAGGGTGCGTCTCGGCGACGTCTTGGCGACGCCTCCCTTTTCAGACTGGAGATGAAAAGCGCCTCGAAAATGGCCGCTGTTATTCAGTGGTTTTATCCAATCAGAGCGCAGCTTTTCCATTGCAAATGGCTGCCGCCTATGGAGGCCGCCATTTTCGAGGCGGCCAACAGCTAAATCCGTTCAGACTAGCGTGACGTCAAGCCCGTCGCCGAGGCGCCTCCGAAACGGACCCTGAACGCGGCCCTGTTCTGGTCCAGCATTTGTGTGCAGGTGGTGGGTGGTGGTCGTAAACAGATAGTGCCAATCAGGATCCGCACCCCCACCCCCACACGACCCACTCGTCAGGAGGGGGGTTTGTTGGTTAGTTGGTTGGTTGTTTTACGTCCTGGCAACATCTAAGGTAATATCAGGACGGATACCAACCCTGGGCGAGTCAAACCAATGACTTAAAAATTTATACTTGTCGCTTCCTAGCCAGGCACTCGTCATTATTAGGACAAGGCAAGGACTGGTTGGCTCAGTGTCAGGATAATGTGACTGAGTGGGATATCAGGTCATGGTGCAGGCGGCCTGGTCTTCCAGTGGGGCAGCACTATACAGTCGCCATGAGTGCGCACTGTCCTGATATGTACCCATCCTGATATGACCTTAGATGTTGCTAGGACATAAAACAACAACAAACAAACAGCAAGCACATCCAAGGAGAGATGCAAATCTCTACAGGGTTTACTTATGTTAAAGTTGCACAGTCCAATGGTTTTGATTTTCTGTAATGTTTCTGAGATAAATATATTGTATTGATGGTTATAATCTACTTTACTTTAGCTTGGAAGTAACTTTTATTTTAAATGGCCAACTTTTGAGATATTTGAAGTTGTAACATGCAGAATTTATTTTGGCAAGCATTACTAGAGGTGGAGGAGTCCATACAATTAAGTCCTAATAATAGATATGCCGAGAACCATGATCTCTAGCAGTATATTAAGTACATAAACGCCCTCAGCTTGGAAAATGGTTGTCCTAGAATGTGAGTCAATCGACAAAAGAATTTCTGACTCGACAAGTTTTGTGGTTTACAACGTATCAATATAATTCTTCCGAGATACTGAAACTGGGGACCCATCATCATCCTGTCGGTCATGATGCGACAAAGACTGCTTTCATTACTTGACTGTCTCTCTCCATTTAGCTCTCTGCTGTGAGAGAGATGTCCATGAGTCAGTTTTAATGTCTCTCAGCTTCAGGTTTCTCTTGATGGTATCTTTGAATCGGAGATGAGGGCGCCCTCTCTTTCTGTAACCAGAAGACAGTTAAGAGTAGAGGATCTGCTTTGGTAGCCTGTCTGATGACATCCTCATGAGGTGTCCAGTCCACTGGAGATACTTTTTGATCAGAAGATCTTCCATAGAGGGCAGCCCTGTCCGTTCGAGTATTTCCTTATTTGTCACTTTGTCCTTCCAGGTTAGCCTCATGATTGAACGCAGATGTCGCATCATGAAGGCATGCAGCTTTTTCACCTGTTGTCTGTACACTGTCCAGGCCTCGGCTCCGTATAGTAGGGTGGATGGAACAATTGCATGGTAGATCTTGCCTTTGACCCGCACAGACATATGGTGGTTGTTCCAGAGTCTCTGGTGTAGTCGGCCGAAGGATCCGATAGCCTTGGCCATCCTCCTCTGTATTTCAGCATCAATGCATCCATCACTTGATATAGTGGTTCCGAGGTAGGTGAATTCCGGAACAGAGTTCAGCTTGTTTCTGTCAACCATGATATCCTCCTCTCGCATTCTTGTAAAGTTGGGTTGGTACAGCACCTCTGTCTTTTGATGTTAATCTTCAGGCCAAACTTCTTTGATGCATCGGAGAAAGCATCCACTAAGTAGGGTCCTAGCCAAGCTAGGATTGGGATGAAGCACACTGTATTGATCCAGAAAACTGATGCAGTGTACATATACACAGTGGGTTGAACACACACGCACTGATAAAAATTACATTTCCAGGTCTCTTTCCTGACTAAATGTCGTCTGCCGCCAATGAGATTCACTAAACTGTGGTAAATTTTGAATGAAAATCAAAAGAATTGACCGATTTTAGTCCATTGTCACCCATTTTAGATTATTTTACTCCATTTTTGGTCCACTTTCATCCATTTTAGGTCATTTTAGTCCATGTCTATCCATTTTCAACCATTTTACGATTTTTAGTCTATTTTCACCCATTTTAGTCCATTTTCATCTATTTTCACTGAAAGAACAAAGTAGAGCGGGAGGAATCCCTTCTGCTGGGTGAAAGCAGACGACAGTTAGCGGAAGCCATGAATGGCGCGCACCGGAAGTCAAAAAGAAGAAGCACAGACGGCATCCTTCATCCTGCTCGGTAGGGGTGGGGAGGTTAATCAAGCAGGCAGTGGACATTAATTGGAAGGGCTAATTAGCAATGCAAAACAACTACCCATCGCCAATCCACCAAAGTAGCACAAAAGTTATGTACTTTTGTTGGTTTAGTTTTCGCTGGTTCAGAACCGATGTGTGTGGAGTTGTTTGCCGGAAAGCTAGGTTCTCTTCTTCGCAACAGGATTAGAAATAGTCTGTATTGATACTCGTAGTGCGCTTTGTGGTAGTTTGATTTGTTTTATTTGTGTTGGAGTTTTATTCCATAGCAACATCTAAGGTCATATCAGGATGGGCACCGACTTGTGACAGTGCACACATGCATGGCGGCTTTCTAATGCTGTCCCACTGGGAGACCAGGCCGTCGGTATCATGATCCAATATCCCACCCAGTCACATTATCCTAATACTGTGCCAACCAGTTCTTGTATCCCTATACCATAGTAATGCCGAGCGCCAGGCTAGGTTAGAATGTAGCGACAAGTATAAATTTTGTAAGTCATTGGATTGGCTCGGCCGGATTTACCGAATTCCACATGGGAAGTGATAGTAGTTGTAGGAGTAGCAAGACAATATTTTGTGATAACAGACGACAAGGGGGTTGAGGCGCGAAAATGTTGAAAGATCCAGTCTCAGTTAGATCATGTTGCCACTGCTTCCCGCTCACAGTTTGCGCGCGAAGGGTGGAATATTATTAGCAGACACACTGCTGGGTGAATAACAATCCAATATCACACTGCCCTGCGAGGTTTGCTTTGGTTGTTGGAGTTTGACATCCTGGCAACATCTAAGGTCAAATCAGGATGGGTACTGACTTGTGACAGTGTGCACTCATAGCAACATTTTAGTGGTGCCCCATTGGGAAATCAGGCCACCGGCACCATGACCCAATATCCCAGTCAGTCACATTATCCTGACACCGAGCAAACCAGTCCTTGCCCTATCGTAATAATGCTGAGCGCCAGGCTAGGAATCGACAAGTATCAATTTGATAAATCATCGGTTTGACTCGACCGGGAAGCGAACTCCCGATCTCCCGCCTGCGAGGCCTGCCCTCTTCTGATTCGGCCACCGCGCCCGGTGCCTCGCTAGGTGGCGCCACAATGCATATATCAAATAGTGTAGGTCTGTGTCATGAAACCATAAGTGAAGACGTGCTGTAACTAAGGGCAACTGCTGTTGCCATGCAGATGAAACGCGCATATATACCGGAGGGTGGGGGGTGGGGGGGGGGGGTGATGGGAGACTCTGGCTTTGTATGTACAGGAGGAATCGTCTCCTTGGTTACCATGGCAACACGCAGCCCACTGGCATTTCTGGATAGCTTTAAAGTTGCATAGTCCGATAAAAACAACATCAACATGTTTAAAGGCTGAACACTTATCTAGATTTGAACCTGCATGTATTCAACAGTTATTGTATACCTTATTCTATATACCTTTTGTGTAAATAACCCTGAATTGAAAATTGGCTGGAAGACCAGTGTTTCGGCACTGACAAACGACTTATTCAGCAGAATATACATATTTACCACCAACAACTTTTTTTTAAAAATCCAACTTGGATAGTGGTGCATTTATTAAGTGTTAGTTGTTGAATAGAACTTATAAGGGAATGATGCTAAGTGAATCTAATAGAATCTGTTACTGCTGACTCCTATAGAGTTAGAGTTTTGACAAGCACACACAAATTAATTTAGCATGTTTACACTTAAGATATCTCTCACAACCTGAAGGATAGGGAAAGGAATGGTTAGCTCAGTGTCAGGATAATATGACTGAGTGGGATATTGGGTCATGGTGCTGGCGGCCTGACTTCCCAGTGGGGCAGCACTATAAAGTCGCCATGAGTGCCACTCTCACAAGTTGTTTGTTTGTGTGTTGTTTTATGTCCTAGCAACATCTAAGGTCATATCAGGATGAGTACCGACTTGTGACAGTGCGCACTCATGGCGTCTTTATAGTGCTGCCCCACTGGGATCTACCAACACAGGAGACGGACGCTCTAACTCATTCGGCCATCCCTTGCCGCCTGCTGCTTGCACATTGCCACTAATTGCGCCTGCTTTCGCCTTCTGGGGACTTGGAGCGTGCTAATCTGCGTCTAATTAGTTTCTAAATAAATCTGCTCTTTGAATACTAACTACCAACTACAAACCTATGGGATTTCATGGTAATGGTTGTTTCCGATAGCGTGTCGTTAGCATGCTGGAAAAACAACAGAGCCAACATTTTGTTATCCATTTGTTTTTGTTACCTGTCCCCTGTTTCACGGAACCGACAAAATTGTTGCCGATGAGTCCGAGGCACTGAATCCAAAATGTGTTTCCCATAAATTGTTTAATCCTATAGGTTGGAACTACTAGTACCTTATTCCAACCAACACCCGGGAAAAGAAAGGGGGATTGAAGTAAAAATTCGAAAACTCCTAAAAGTTATTTAAAATGATGCAGCATTTCCAATTTTTTAAGGATTTCCGATTTTGTTTTCTCTATGTTATATGGGTCATTTCCCCTCATATATTTAGCACTCTCAAATTTACAGGCATTCACGTTTTCACTTTTATTTTTGTTGTTGGTGGCGACTCTCGTCCCTGGATTTATTCCGCTTGTGTCATTCAGATTTTCTGCCATATTTTGAAATAAATAAATAAAATATAATACCCTGGTCACACTGTGCTTGCGATCGCTTGCGACTACCTTGCGATTACCAAAAAAGGGACTATCATAAGGCCGTTGTAAGTGAACGCAAGCAGTCGGCGACCAATCAATGACCAGTCGGCGACCTCTGTGAGACTATTTTGGTCGCAAAGAGGGTGATACTGGGTTGTTTGTAACCTTACGACGGTTACCGGTTACGATGGTCTCCCAGTGAGGCAGAACTATAAAAGTAACCATGAGTGCGCCCTGTCACAAGTGGGTACCCGTCCTGATATGACATTAGATGTTGCTAGGACATAAAACAGCAACAAACAAAACAACACACCCATTGCAGCAAC
>JASIRB010002717.1:0-65877 GCA_030323885.1 Branchipolynoe longqiensis | reverse complement strand
GGTAGAACCTGAACAGTGACGTCATCATTCCAGTCAAAAAGGTCAAATGAGTTCAACCTGAACAGTGACGTCATCATTCCAGTCAAAAAGGATGCAAACATGCAATGGGTCATCTCAGGTCACTGATTCCCATTGTCCCGCGGTGCAAACATGCAATGGGTCATCTAAGGTCATTGTACCGCGTCGGTCCTCTGACGCGGGACGATTACGTAATATGGACCCATATCGGTCCTCTCTATACTACTTTCATATCATTGACATTGAAAGAGATTAGATGGTCTTTGGTAGTAATAAATGTGATTGAGATGTTCCTTGCATTCCTTACCCTTTATGAACAGGTCCCTTATTATACTAACCATCATGATCAACCCCCTAACGATAGTTCATTATTATATCTATTGCTATTGTCCTTTTGCACAGATGATGGAGTATTGTAGACATTACAGTAACGTAGAATAACCCTCACCTCGGGAATAGTAACCACCTTCTTACTATGGACAATAACAATAATGGGTAATATCTCAGGTGTTTATAAGGGACAACGGTGGTGGACTATATCGGCGGCATTAGCATAGAAGTATAAGCAGTTACGACAAAAGTGATATGCGGGGATAGAGCCCGTGAACACTTATTACATAGGCTGTCAGCACCTGGGCGGGATCACATTAATGAATACATGGAATGGCTACAACGGGCGAGAGGGGGAGAGGCAGTGGAAAGGAAAGACAGAGGCGGCCAGAAGCAAGAGCGCGGAATCAATATGCATATTAATAGAACGATAGAACTGGAATAGTTAAACATATATATGCCACATGAGCCGTAGGTTGGTTGGCTGTGTTGCAGTTTTACGTCCTGGCAACATCTAAGGTCATATCAGGATGGGTACCGACTTATGACAGTTTGCACTCATGGTGATTTCATAGTTTTGGCCCAGTGGGAAATTAGGCCACCAGCACCATGACCTGGTAACCCACTCAGTCACGTTATCCGGACACTGCCATATCCAGTCCTTGCCCAAATTAGGATATATAAACACAGAATGGACCAAGTAGAATAGACAATGATTGAATGCTCGCACAGAACAGTCCTAGTAAATTCACATATAGACAAATTAGAATAGGCGACGCCTTTATCCACGATTTAAATTTCTATATTGCATTACACGGCACCATCCCTTCATTATATATAATAGATTATAGAGCACATATATTATATATATATATTATTCTGGTGAATACGAAACTAATAAATGGCAGTGCATCCCTCTTCTGTATATGCCTCAAGCTAGCTGATGCCTATCAGATGCTGCACACTGATCTGGATCCGTCACATGCTAACAGCATGATGCAACGTCCGGCTAAAGAAGGGAACTCTCCTGCCTTCAATTGTGACGATGACATGGGGTAGTATAATGCACTGTCTAGATCAAGCCATGGCCAAGATATCTCACGAAGTGGATCAATTGTGTATTGAAAGCTGCGTATATAACCAGATGGGATGGCTGAATGAGTTGAGCATCCCGTCTCCCATTCTGGTAGATCGTGAGATCGTGGGTTCGAACCCTGGTCGAGTCAAACCAATTACTTTAAAATGTATACTTGTCGCTTCCTAGCCTGATGCTCGGATTTATTTGGACAGGGCAAGGAGCAGTGGAATGAGTGAGACCCATCATCCACGATTGACATTTCCCCTCATAATCAACAAATCTACAAACAAACACATATACTCAGAGGAAATGATAAGAATTTAGCGACCCAAAACGCTAAGCTAGAATTGATCCTAGACATGCCACTGAGATATTGGTGCAGTCACTAAACATTTATTTTGGTTCAATGCTCCTACTGTGCTATGCTGCTATGATCAAATGGGAGTATATGAAACCTATATTCAGCTTTCTCTTGTACAAGTCAATGGTAAGGCAGCATGCTTTGAGTTCAGAGCTCTCCACATTTCCAAACATAACCATTCTACATAATGTAAATTGTCCTCAAACTAAAGTAACGCAGATTTTGCCAATCAAACATAATCACCATAAAAGTAGCACTATAATATAAATGAATATAAAAACATCATACCCTCAGTCTCATACACCATTCCATCACTATTATTTATTATCAACATAACAGAAATAACTATCACCACTTATTGACAGAAGCACGGTTCTTTGGTGGTAATAAATGCAATGTTTTGAGGGATACAATAGTTACTGTGACTGTGTGGGCTATTTAATCATGGTGCCAGCAGCCTTGTATCACAGTGGGGCAGCACTATGAAGTCACAATGAGTGCGCATTGTCACAAGTCAGTGTCAATCCTGATATGACCTAAGATTTTGCCAGGATATAAAACGCCAGCAAACAAACGAGATCAGTGGAGTAGGTAATCTGGAGTTTGGTTGTGCAGCCTACGGAGGGTTGCGGGGAGGTGGGGGGGGGGGGTGGTGTTAGCAATTGATAGTTGTCGGGGTGTTGGGTGGAGGGATGTGGTGAGGGGGCGGGGTAGATAAAGGATTCACCCGGTACTCGCAGTACATGGGTGAATACCAAGCCTATATAAAAACGGTCGAAAAAGCGGGTTAATGAATTGAGAGCATAATTTCACAATCTAAGAAGCAAAAATTATTCTTTACATATGTCTTATTGATAGCCCGCTACCTTTGGGTTGAAAAATATAATATAATATCTAGTTTAATAAGATTTAAAAGAGAAATCGACGACATGCTGTGGCCGCCATCTTGTCTTTTTGCATTCTCTCCCATTTCACCAAGTATGTGCCGATATAAGTAACCATTTGACACTGGTGCCAAGCATTATACTTGTTGTTCCATACTAACACTATTTTCGGCCGTATTTATGCTACGTTGTCGTTCACCCGTGTACTGCAAGTACCGGGTGAATCTTATATCTAGGGGCGGGGCAGCTCGACTGTGTCTCAGTGATATTCTCTCTAGCTCGGGAACAACTCACCTGGCGCTGATGAGCATTGGGGGGATGTAAGAACCCAGGGACTGGTATGTAATCTGCCTGCCTGGCTGCATGCCTGCCTTAATGATCATCATGTGACCGGAAGTGAGCCCGGATAACTGCACTTGTTTCAAGAACCACTAAGTCGACCGGCTCCAAATCACGGCAACATAGTCCTGTGAAAAGCATTCCTTTCTCTAAGCTAAACCCATGCTTATTTATTTCATCATGCTAATTTGGATTTCCACCACTGTGTATAACTTACAACGTCATCAAAGGCCAGTTGCTCTCATACCATGTCTATATGGTGTGGGAGGTTAAAAATCCCTTGAGTCAGTAAAAGTGTAGGCTCGGGCTTTCTATCGACAAACTGTCTAATGGTGAAAACAAGTCTATTCAGACTTATCCATGATAGGCAGTATAAATCTTCAAGAAAAAAAGATACTGGTGAAGTCATTAGACATGTCTTGCTGCATAGAAATAATAGGGATAGTACTTCAAGAAATTCGTAGAAGCTCTTACTGCTGAAACACGTGGTGCCGAGTATGTTGACGTGCATGACGAATATTTGTTGCAGGTTTCTATTCTATGTCAACTACGTGCAAAGTTAGCCATTTCAATTGGTCGTAATGCGAAGCATTTCGTTTGATGCGAGGGGAGGGAGAGCGACTCACCCCCCCCCCCCCCCCCCCCCCCCTCTACCCCCTTTCCCCCAGCACTCGCGCCTCGCGCGACGCCCGCTGCTCACCCTCCCCCTCCCCCCCCTGAGCGACTCACCCCCCCTCCTGCCACTGCTCACTTCCCCCCGCCCCTGAGCGACTCACCCCCGCCACTGCTCACCTCCCCCCGGCCCTGAGCGACTCACCCCCCTCCTGCCTCTGCTCACTTCCCCCCTTATAAGGCCGCCCGCCGGCCTCCCTCAGGCACTCAGCCTCCAGCCGCCTTCCAGCTCTCTGCCCTTTTTCTTCTTCTTGGCTCTACTTCTCCTCATCATGCCCGGGCGCGGAAAGGGAAAGAGCCGGAAGACCTCCAAGTTCCCCGGCATGGCTACCCCGGGGCCCTCCTCGGGCTCCCCCGGGGGGCCCCTCCCCTCTACGGCCCCCACGTCGCCCGCAGCACCCTCGGGCCACGCCAGCAGCGAGATCGCCCTCCTCATCCAGGCCATCACCCGCCTCACCAGCCGCGTCCAGGCCGTTGAGACGGGGATTGCCCGAGGAGCTTCGGACCTGCCTGCGCCCGCGCCGCGGCAGGAGCCTGCCTACAGCCTGCCGCCCGTCCCGGCGTCTCGGGCGCACGCCGCAGCCGGGAGCCGGCCGCCGCCTCCACCTCATGCGACTCAGCCCGGAGGCCTCCACCCGCCATTTCAATTAAGATCGAATGCAAACTAAAATTGCACATATAACTAACAATCAGCCCAATATGTTTATCTAAAAAAATATGATAGACAATTAAAACTATCGGGTTATACAACTTTAAATCAATTCTGTTTGTCGGTACGAATAAATGGCATAGGGTGCGCCATGGATGTGTAGATATGTATATCTCGTCCACTAGTGATTGAATATGGTATAGTCCTATAGCAGGAAATCGACGGCACCTGATACTAGAGAGCCACACGTCCAGATCGTCAATGTGGTTTAACACCACATATGCAGATAACACAAGCAGGATTAGATCTTAATTATGGTCAGCGGGCGCGGTGTCCTAATCGGTAGAGCGCGGGCCTCGCGTGCCGAAGGTGGGGAGTTCTGTTCCCAGTCGAGTCAAGCCAATGACTTTAAAACTGATACTTGTTCATTCCTGGCCTGGTGCTCGCATTTAACAGGATATATTAAGGACTAGTTAGCTCAGTCTCAGGATAATGTGACTGAGTGTGATATCGGGTCATGGTGCTGGTGGCGTGGTCTCCCAGTGCGGCAGCACTATAAAGTCGCCACGACTGCGCACTGTAACAAGTCAGTACCAGTAATGATATGACCTTAGATGTTGCCAGGACGTAAAGCTCCAACGACCAACCAATCTTAATTATGATGTTTGCAATAGACTTAAACGCAGAGCTGAGAATAGCATATAGGACAACGTGACTATTTCCGGTAGAGAGATTAATTTCTTTCAGATGGATGACCAATTTACTTGGGGTATACCATCAGTCTCTGCAACTGTAATGCATCGTAATCTTTTCCTTCGTGCATTGGAATGTGAAGTATATAACATATATACAAGATCCCAATGTGGTAATGCCATATTTGGAGTTCGACCTAGACAATAAATTGCAAATTATGACTAGATCGGTGGAGGAAAGTGCTTGTTATCTTTTACTTTCAGGACCTATGTCTAATTCGGTGGAATAGGGAAAGCTGATTGGCAAGTAAATGTGCAGTGCGTGGTCAGTGAAGCATGCAAGTCATTACAGTAATGGGACGCTGGGCTTAGATATGGGGAAGCAAGAAATATATATGTGTGCTGCGGCCCTGTCCCCCTTGTTATTGCAGTCCTGAGCCGTGTTCAAGGTGCACCTTGAAGAAATTCCAGACGTTGCGCTAGTCTAAGGGCATACAGCTGTTGGTTGCCTCGAAAATAACGGCCTCCATAGGGTGCAGACATTTGCAATTGAAAAGAACAGCTCTGATTGGCTGAAACCATTGAAGAGAGCAGCCATTTTAGAGACGCTTTTTTCCTCCTACCTGAAAAGTGTAACGTCTCTGATATGACTCCAAGGCCTCAGTCGCTCCTGCATTTTCGCTTTAAACTTTGTACTAGTGTCCTGGCCAGAGAAATAAGTGCCAACCCATTTATATATATTGTCTTCTATTTGGTGGTGTAGCCCCAGTACATATGGTGGGTTTGTTGTTGTTTCTTTACGTAATAGCAACATATAATGTCATATCAGGATGGGTAGCTACTTGTGACAGCGCACACTGATGGTGACTTTATAGTGCTTCCCCACAAGGAGACCAGGTCACCAGCATAATGACTTGATATTCCACACATTCTCATTATCCTGATACTGTGCTAAACAGTCATTGTCCTATCTTATTAATGCCGGGTATATGTAGATGCAACACATTTTATTTCCTGGTGTTCACCTGTCCTAGAATCGATGAACACAATCATGAAGGCTCATGGACAACAGTCAGCGTTTCCAACAATGTGAGCTTGGACATATGTTTAATAGCCTGGTGTTCGCCATTAATAGGATATGGCAAGGAATGTCTAGCTCAGTGTCAGGATAATGTGACTGAGTGGGATATCGGTTCATGGTGCCAGTGGCCTGATTTCAGAGTGGGGTAGCATTATAATTGAGAATAAAGTCACCATGAGTGTGCAATGTCACACGTCGGTACCTGTCCTGATATGGCCTTAGACATTGCTAACACGTAAAGCAATAACAACACCACACACAAATAGCAAGGCCTCCTCTCACACCACAACACAACGCTGTGTAGCAGGCACATTGGCATTACAGACGAGCAAATTGAGGAATTGGTTTATGGCGTGTGGTAATAGAGATTCCCATCAGACCATAATAGGGCTTTACTCATTTTGTCATGGACACACCTAGCAGACTACACACCTGCGCACTCCATCTCCCTTTGGAAAGGGGGCATTCCTTACACGCGTTATGCGGTATGCGGTATGCGGTATGCGAATGCCATGATTCCTTACACGTGTTATGCGGCATGCGGCATGCGGCATCCAGTGAAGTATATCAAAGGTACATGTTGCTTCACAAGAAGAAGAAAAATAAGAAAAGAAAACACCGCTGGTAGGTTCATAGCATACTACACCATAGCTTTCCCGTAACCGTCTGTCTCCCGATTGGGACGGTCCTAACATCCTAAACTGAGCCATGTTAGGACCGTCCTTTTTGGTCACACGACTGGCTATATTTAAAAAATATAAATAAACAAGTATACTCCCTACAACATATACAACCCCTGCAACACCCAATACACCCTTGAGCGCACCCTCCAGGCACACGCCAACACAACAACCCACCAAATAATCATGGGAGACTTCAACACTCACCACTCCATCTGGGGACGCAACAACACGGACACCACCAGAGGATGCACCCTACTCGCAGAGATCCTTGACTCGGCAAGCCACACCCTAATGAATGATGGTTCGCCCAGTCATCGCAGCGGCTCGTCCATTGACCTCTGCATCCTAAACACGCAACTCGCAGCCACAGCCTCGTGGGAGCTGACTGACCTGTACTCAGACCACCACGCAGCGCTCCTGTGCACAGACGCTACCAAGGTCCCTCCTCCACCAAGCCCGGCCAGATTCAACCTGGACGGAGCCGACTGGGAAGCCTTCAATCAACACCTACAACACCTCACACATACCAACCCGCCCAACACTTGCGACGAACTCACCACGCTTGTCCGCCACGCCATGGAAGCCACCATCCAACAGACAACAAACCGCCGCCCCCCGGGCATCACCAACTCCCCCGCCATCAGGAGAGCCAAACACCACAAAAACAAACTCCTCCGCAAGCTCCGTTCCAACCCCAACCCAGGCACCGAAAGACTAGTCAGCATTGCCACCAAATGGTTGAACGAGCTCATCGCAACCGAAAACGACAGAAAATGGAAACTGTGGTGCACCAAAATCTCATTTAACACCTCACTCACACGCCTCTGGCAGAAACTCCACAGCATACAGGGAATCACCCCACGGCCACCCCACAAACCAAATCCACTACAAACAGCCACAAACCAGCTCACCACCTTCATCAACAGGACAGACCCACAGCTTGGCCTACCAAACACACACCTACAAACCCTCGCCAGAGACACCCCCCAGCGAGAGGAAGCCATCAACAACGCCATAGACCTCCCTTCCGCCCATGGCCTTGACCGCCCCCTCACAAAGACTGAGCTCGGGAGGGCACTCCAACCCCCCCGGAAGAGAACGAGTCCCGGAGCAGACGGCGTACCTACCACGGTCTGGACCCGGCTATCCACCCACAACAGGGAAACCCTGCTCCCCCTCCTAGACTCGGTCTACACACAAACAAACATACCCCAATCATGGAAGGACGCGGTCATCGTCCCCATCCCTAAGAGGGGCCCGGACGAGTTCAGGCCGATCTCACTGCTGCAATCCCTCGGGAAGGTGATGGAGAGGATCGTACTGGGCCGGCTCGAGACCTTCTCCAGCGACCCGGACAGCGGCTTCCCCGAAGAACTTGTCGGGTTCCGAGCCGGGCGTGGCACGCAGCACGCCGTCCTCACCCTCGTCGAGGAGATAATACACGCCAGGGAAAGGCGCACTTGCGCGGCTGTTGTCTTCCTCGACCTGGAGAAGGCCTTCGAGCTGGTCGACCACAACGTGGTCCTCGCCTCCTTGGTTGAGCTGGGAGTCACCGGGAAGCCCCTGGCGTTCGTCAAAAATTACCTAAACAATAGGCGAGCTAGTGTCCGCTTCCAGGGCAGCACCTCCCCCCTCGACCACCTGAAAAACGGCGTCCCACAGGGGGCTGTCCTCAGCCCCTTCCTCTTTAATGCCGTAGTCGCTGCCCTCATAAGCCGACTGAAAGCCGGCATAACCGAACGACGCCTCAAACACGTCAAAATACTCTGCTACGCAGACGACATCGCTGTAGTCTGCTCACGCACAAGGGACGTGGCCCTCCTCGTGGCGGATATCCTCCTCCTACTCAGCAGCTCCTGCTGCGAGCTGGGGCTTAAAATATCCGCAAACAAAACCAAAGCCATGATGATGTTTGCTGATCAGCCTCCCCACCCACTCCGTGCCGGGGATTTGGACGTCGACTGGGTGGAAACCTTCGACTACCTCGGAGTCAGGCTCGACCACCAACTCTCCATGAGCCCACTGGTTAAACACCTGACCACCAGAATGAACAAGAGACTTCTTCTAATGACTAGAATCTCCGGGTTCAACTGGGGATCACCAGCTGAAGTACTCAGCCTTTTTTACAAACAGGCCGTGCGGGCCCTCTACGACTATACAGCCAACACCGTTTCCTGGATCGGCTACTGCAGAGAGAGCCGCAAGACCCGCCTGCCTCCCAGTAGCACCCTGGCCAAAGACCTCCTCACCCTGGAAAGAGTCCAATACCAGGCAGCGCGACTCATCACCCGAGCTCGCAGGACAACCAGGGTCGAGATACTCCTCCTTGAGGCCGACCTCCCACCACTCCACCTACGCGGACAACAGCTTCTGGCAAACCACCTCTGCCAAGCCCTGTCCACAGGCCACTCCAGCTTCTACCGCAGCGCAGCCTCCTGCCTTCAAAACGGCCCAGGACGGCGCCTCGGCCTCTCCTGGGGTGCGAAAACGGCAATCCGCACCCTCAAAGGAACACCCGGGCTGGCACTCGCTGACATCCCTGACCTCCGGGCAAGACCCCCCTGGTACTCTGTGCCCGTCGAGGTCAGACTCACCAGCCTTTGCTCAGCCCGAGCCAACTACCCTACTATAGTCCTCAAGACCCTGGCACAGGAGACAATTGCCCGGGCCAAGGAGGACTTCCCTCTAGCCACTACGGTTTACACTGACGGCTCGCTCAACCCTAACACTGGCCGAGCCGGGGCTGGCTACTTCCTACCAGATGGGCAGGCTAGACGCCTTATCAGGGTCACGGACTACTCCTCCACCCTCGATACAGAGCTCGCCGCCATCCACCACGTATTGACCCACCTCCGGCACTGCAGCTGCATAGTGGTCACCGACTCACTCAATGCAGTCCGCAAGATCAAGGACCACAGAGCTAACCACTCTCTGGCCACCTTGATCCAGAACACCATCATCACCAGGCATGCAGCTCAACTCGACACAGTGCTGGCCTGGGTCCCCTCCCACATAGGACTTCCCGGAAATGACCAGGCCGACTCAGCTGCTCTGGATGGCTCCCGCCGTCCTGAGATCGACCTCGTCATAGACCACTCCCTGTCCAAGCTCAAAGCCACCCACGCTAGAGCCACTAAAGCCTGTGGGAGGCTTCCCTCAGCAACATCGCCGTCAGGAACCCATACTCCATCAGTTGGGCCTGGCACAGAAATGTCAGAGCGCGCCTACCAACCCCAATAAACCTCTCTGCATCCGTGCAAGAGGCGGTCACGCGCTTCAGGACTGGATACAGGCTGTTCATCGACACCCCTGCATTGCAACGATGTCCATGCGGTGACAAAGTCTTCAACGTCGCCCACGTCTTGGCGTCATGTGTGGCCTTTGACAGGACCGCCATCCGAGACTTCCTTGGCCCACCCCACGGCTTGCCCGACACCCGAGCTGCGCTCGCCCTCCTCGAGAGACTCTCCGATTCCTCATGGGAGCCACTCGGTAGGTTCTACAACCAAAACTACCACACCTTCGAGATTGTCGGTGGCCCCGAACCCATCACCGACGACTCCGAACCCAATGGCAGCGACAGTGACTGGTAACCACTGTCCCACCCGGGAGCCCCGTGAGGTCCCACCTGACGCAGCCCCCACGCCGGGAGCCCCGTGAGGTCCCACCAGACGCAGCCCCTACGCAGGGAAGCCCCGTGAGGTCCCACCAGACGCAGCCCCTATGCGGGGAAGCACCGTGAGGTCCCGCCCGGGAGCCCCGTGAGGTCCCACCAGACGCAGCCCCTACGCGGGGAAGCCCCGTGAGGTCCCACCTGGGAGCCCCGTGAGGTCCCCAAAAAAAAATATAATAAAAAATAAAAAATAAAACTCTTACTACCCACCCTCCGACGAGGGCCCGGAGTGCCAGCGCGCCGCCCACTGCCCCCCTGCCAATGACACCGGATCCCGCTTAGATCTCCGGTCGAGGTACAGGACCTTGGACCGATAACGCGTTGCCACTGCCGGGCCTCCGCCTCACCACTTAAAAAAAAATAATTAAAAAAAATAAAAATAAATAAATAAAAATATAAATAAATAAATAAATAAAAACGGGCAAGATTCAGCCCCCACACCAGGAGCCCCGTGCGGTCCTGCACACACCCAGCTGACGGGCCTCGGCCCCTGCACCCACAACGCCGGTTCCCACCTCGACCACCGACGGAGTGGGTGCCGGGGCCGCTGATCCAGTCACACCCACCACATCACCCCGCTCCAAGACCTATTTTCTATTTCTCTCCACCACCCTCCCTCCGATGAGGACCCGGATGACCGACCCGCCGCCATGGCCTGCTACCAATGAAACCGGATCCCGCTTCGATCTCCGGCCGAGGTACTGACCGTGGGCCCAAGAACGTCACCACTCCCGTGCCACCGCAGCGCAAGCCAGCTCACAGACCACCACGCGCCCCCCGCCACCACATGATGGCCTAGCTCCCAGACACCTCCTCTACGAACACCACTTCCCCTACAGAAGACAAGTCTTCAACCAAAGATTGGGCCGATTTATCAGAGCCTCTCTATAATGTTGCAGTCCTGCAACCGGTAACCGTCGTAAGGTTACGAACACCCCATATGAATGAATGAATGAACAAGTATACTCCTTACTGCACTGTATATGACCAAATATTGCATTTATATCTATATACCTTTTCGTATGTCATATGGGGGATCCTACCTTTATTATAACCAAATTATAGATAAGTATTCATATTTCTGTGCATATGGTAGCATTTTTAGCTTTCCCGTAACTGTCTGTCTCCCAATTGGGACGGTCCTAACATCCTAAACTGAGCCATGTTAGGACCGTCCCTCTAGGCCTGTGTGTCCCCTCCACACCCTTGTGTGTGACCGTTCCATAATGCTCAGTCACCTCTCCTTGTCTAAAACTAATGGACAAATGCGACTGATGATTTTCTATTCGTACCAGCTTCTCGCATACCACATGCCGCACCGATCGCTACATGGACCGATCGGAAAAACACATTCACATACACATTCGCATTCGCATACCGCGTGTAAGGCATGTACCTCATAGGTGTCAAGGCGTTTCGATTTTTTGTCGCATTCGCATTTGCATTCGCATACCGCATAACACGTGTAAGGAATGCGCCCTTAAGAACGAGGCAACACGGGCCGGGACGCCACTCATCTCCTGCCGTCAAAGCCTGGCGGACACCAGCTGACATCAAAATGTACCCTCACACTATAAGAGTGTCCCATCTGGTGTGGCCCTGACAACCTGTCAACGATCTGACCCTCTGTGTGTTTTTTGTTTGTTTAACGTCGTAGCAACATCTTCGGTCATATCAGGACGGGTACTGACTTGTGACAGTGTGCACTCATGGCCACTTTATATTACTACCCCACTGGGAGACCAGGCTACCTGCACCATGATCCAAAATTCTACCCACTCACATTATCCTGATACTGTGCTAACCAGTCCTTGTCCTATTAATTCTGAATGCCAGGCTCGGTAGCGACAAGTATCAATTTTGTAACTCATCAGTTTGACTCGGCTGGGGTTCGAACTCTCAACCTTCCGGTCGGGATGTTTGCGCTGTACAAACTGGGCCCCCATGTCTGGTCAATGACTTAGCAATTAATACTTGTTGCTACCTTGCTGGATACTAGCTATTACGAGGATATGACAAGGAGAAGCGAAATGAGGAAGACCAATTGTCCGTGACTGAAATTTCCCCTTTTTAATCTACGAATTTAATAACACAGACATATATATATATATATATATATATATATATATATGTGTATGTGTATGTGTATGTGTATGTATATATATGTGTGTGTGTATGTGTATATATGAATATAAAGATCCTGCCACCAGCCCCCTCCCCACATTAATTTGGCGTCACAAAGCATTGTTTGTGAGCTGGCCTGCTGCTCAGCAAGACATGGCACCTTCTTTCTCCGTGCAAAGTCGAGGTTTCTTTAGGTGATAGGATGTTAATAGTCAATTAAAATAGGCGCTGCTCAAAATACCCATTTCGCCGTGTTTGTGAAGGACGGCTCTATTTAAGGCTAGCGTCAACTTTTATTTCCGACTAGTGGTGCTCTGGCAGTTTGTCATGTTGTTTTCTAATGACCTGTGTTGATTGCGAGGTGATGGTGTCTCACGTTACTAAAACTTCCTCCCTCCTGCCCGTGGCACTAACTGTGACACACATAATGAGACGAGCTTCCCTCACCCGCCAAAGCATTTGTTTGTTAGTTGTTTTACGTCCTAGCAACATCTAAGGTCATATTAGGAGAGGCACCTACTTGTGACAGTGTGCACTCATGGCAACTTTATAGTTGTTTTACGTCCTAGCAACATCTAAGGTCATATTAGGAGAGGCACCTACTTGTGACAGTGTGCACTCATGGCAACTTTATAGTGCTGCCCCGCTGGGAGACCAGGCTGCCAGCACCATGACCTGATCTCCCACTCAGTCACATTATATTGACACTGAGCCAACAAGTCCTTGCCCTATCCTAATTGCCGACTGCCTGGCTAGGAAGCGACAAGTTTGAAGTCATTGGTTTGACTCGACCAGGCTTCAAACTCATAAACCCATGGGTTTGGATCCACCGATCTCTAAAAACATGAGACAGAGGCTCAACTCTTTAAGCCATCCCGTCTGGTCCCCAGTGTTAAAGGACGACGTCTGAACACTTTGACTTCTGGATACTGAATACCTGATCAGCCCTTGAAATGATGCTCACCTTTTGCCATGAACATATTACTTGGTGTTTACGCAGTATTACGGAACTAAGTATCAATAAATAAGTCAATCTGAAACATAATTAATTAGAATTAATTTAACCCTGAATTGAAAAATGGCTGGAAGACCAGCGCTTCGGCACTGACAAAAGACTTCTTCAGCAGAATAAACATATTTACCAAAAAATATAAAATAAAATGGCCTTCACACTAGCTGTAGAGAAGGGCGCTCCCTATATATTTGACAGAGTTATTTACTTCTTGCTTTATATTTAGTTGTTTTTGTGGTGTTGGCATAGCGCGCCCGGTTGTGCACGTGGCAATCTTTGTACCACGTGACTGCGTGGGTGTTTAGAACGTGATCTTCGCATGCCAGCTACCTTTCGTCAGTTTTTGTATGTGCGTCTTTCATGTTAAGAGCGGGCTCAGGATTCTAATGATAGTTTGCATTTCCGGCTGTGTGTAAGTAGCATATGGGTATGTTGTTGATGACTTCCAAACCTCATAATTATTAATTGTTTTAACGTGTTCATTGTTAATAGGCTGACCCCAGGGGAAATACGTTGCCTCGGGTTGAAACTTAGACCCTACTTGTAACCCGATGCAACGCGACAAATAAGCAAATAATTCCAGATTATTAGAATAGGGCAAGGACTAGATGGCTCAGTTTCAGGATAATATGACTGGGTGGGATATCAAGTCGGTACCCTTCCTGATATGAACTTAGATGTTGCCAGGACGTGAAACCGCAGCAACCAACCAACAACTATTACTCACATATACACGTATTAAAAAAATAATGTAACAAATAAAAATCAAACTACATAAAACACCACATGTAATTAAAATACACACACAAACATACTGTATATGTATATTTGTCCATTCTAACGATTGACACAAAACAGCACAGAAACGGTTAAACTGAAAACACAAGGACATTTGCTTCAAATCAATATGTATTCTATTGGAATTTTGAAACACCATGTGAAAAAAACCAATCAGTTAATCCTGAGCAAATGCATAAGCAGATAGTATGTTGATCGTTACAATGGACAAAGTTGTGTCCCATATTTCTTAGCACCTTTTGAGACAGTCTCATTTACAAGTTAACTACAAAAACACATACACTTTACCCCTCGCTTCTAACCCGCCATGGTGATCTATCCGCCAGCGGTGATTGTACCGACCTATTCCCACAAACATGTTGGTGGCGCCTCGTGCGGCGGGACACAGCATGATGGGTCTCTAACGTCGGCCTTCTGTGAGCACACACACACATAAATGCAGTGTGAATTTCACACTAATGCACATCTCACACACTACCCAGTAGGCGAGGTGTCTCCTCCTCCTCCTCCTCCTCCTCCTCCTCCTGCCATGGGCGGCATACACCGGACGAATTTTGCGACGGAGGCGCATGATTTGTGCGTAGATTTATGGATTTGACAATATTTTCAAATCGATTATTTCCTGAATGTTGCAGTGCATCTAACATTAGCCACCGTTCTTTCCTCATAAAGTATATATATACACACAGTAGATAAAAGATTCACCCCATACTTCGGGCTAATGAACTGAGTCTTTTCACAATCTAAGAAGCAACATTTATTCTTTGTATAGGTCTTCATGTTTACCCGCTACTTTTGAGTTAGAAAATATAATAAAACATATACTTTAATGCAATTTAAAAGTGAAATCAACAGCGTTCTCTGGCCGCCATCTTGCCTTTTTGCATTCTCTCCCATTTCACCAACTCTGTTCTGATATAAGTAACCATTTGACACTGGTGCCAGGCATTCTACTTGTTCCATACTAACGCTATTTTCGCCCGTATTTATATAAGGCTAGTCTTCACCCGTGTACTACAAGTAGGAGGTGAATCTTGTATCTATACACACGTGCATATGTTGGAATGTTACGCCATGGCAGTGTGAGTGGCGCGAGGGGAGGGGGCCCTCCCCCTCCAGCTGTCGGGGGGGGGGGGGGGGGGGGGGCACTACAAGGCGCCAAGGAGGAATATATATATATAAAGTACATGTTCCCTTTACATGTTCCCTCGTACAATGTGTTATACATTATATATATTATTTAGGTACATTAGTTGATTAAAGTAGGGGAATTCCAATCGCGGAAAATTGGTCTTTCTTATTCCACTGCTGCTGACCCTATGCTAGTACCGCCAAATTCCAGACTGGATAGCGACAAATATCAATTTAAGTCATCGGTTTGATTTGGTCAGGATTCAAATCCTTCAACCTACCAAAATGGCAGGTAGAAGCTCCACTCAGTCGGCCATCCCATCTGGACAATATTAAGAAAGATAACCTATTTACAAGATCAGACAATTAAGTGAGCTTCTACTACCCAGAAGAATAGTTATGTGACTGCCACCAGAGGGCAGGTTGATGGATATTTTATATATAACCCTTTTTTTTACAATGAAGCTTGCACAGTGAGTTGCTATCTAGACAAGTATTTATTTAACTGCCGTCAGGGCGGGTTGGTGGAAGAAATTATCTACTAACGGTAATACTTCAAATAAATTAGATAAATGTCTAATTTCACAGAATACCAGTCTGCTACAGAATAAGGTTGCACTCATTGTGCAGTGCACTAAGTAAAGACTCGAATTTAAAGAATCATTCAATTAATATAACAATAACTAAGCTGGCTAAAGCAATTCCTGAGGCAATGAGACAAAAACACATGTAGATATCGGTAGGGTAATAGCATCCGGAAATGACAATCCTAAAATAAAAACTTTAGAAGAAGGAAAAAGGGAAACGAGAGAAGAAAGCAAAAAAGGTTTAAAAAAATGAAGAAGACAAAAAGGGAAGAAAAATGTAATCATAAAATGATTTGATGTCCCTCACATTCTTTATTTGTTACATCATGTTTACTTTAAATACTTGATTAATTATGGGAATACGTTGCGTACAAACCTCTAACACTTACGGCCAGAAGACCAGTGCTACGGCACTGAACAATAAAATGTGAATAAAATGAATTTAACCACCAACAAATCCTAGGTACTCGAGTAGGGGGGTGGGGGTGACCTGTGTCGCCAGACCAGCGCTTCATTGGTGACAGCACACTATTGAATGGTATTTGTTATTTGTCAATGGGGAAAGCGGCTCATAAGTATTGGACTTCTGCTTTCTCCTTTTTCATGTGAACAAAATACTGATATAAATATCAACTTGTGTGGACATTGATCATGTTGAAATAATTATTGTATTATTATTATTTGTATATCATCCGCCGCTACACACATGAGAATGGCATTCTCCTGGTACCGGACTAAATATCCTGCAAGTTTGTCACCGGAAGTGGCCCATACGTCTGGATTTCCGGTTTCCTGGAGACAACCTAAACAAATACATAAAATACGAAATACACACTGAAAAGTAAAGCATTACATGCTATTTAACCAGTTTAAAAAATAGCCAGTATTTTGGTCATATTTAGGATGACTGGAAGACAGACGAGAGGTGTCGGTACATGTACTATATTTGCAAAAAATCAATTGCCAATTGTGAGCCTGTGTGGGGAAAATTGCTTGCCCCCAAGCGGCAATCACTACACCCAATATAGGTCATGTGTTAGGTGATACACACCTGTAGGAGCTG
This sequence comes from Branchipolynoe longqiensis, assembly GCA_030323885.1. Classification (NCBI taxonomy): domain Eukaryota; kingdom Metazoa; phylum Annelida; class Polychaeta; order Phyllodocida; family Polynoidae; genus Branchipolynoe; species Branchipolynoe longqiensis. Next base: position 48,702 of record JASIRB010002717.1, on the reverse strand, counting down.
TTTCCAAGCATTAGCCAGAAGCTCTCCAGGGACTCAGATATCACGGCTATATATAATAGCTGTCAGCAGGTGTTACCCCCAATGGACGAGCAACTCACAAATGTTGCGTAGTCCCTGCCGGCCTCGGATGTAGGCAATGAATACACGAGCTGCCAAGTCTATGTGCCTTGCATTGTTAAGACCTCTCTGGCGTAATTCCCTTATGCCCAATGCTGCAGACTCCCAAAGTGAATGGTCATTTTGTTCTGGCTTTGCTGCTCTTTATACTGGTTCCGTGACCAGCCATCGGATAACGCATAATTTGTAAGCCGATATAGACCGTGGCACAATGTATAGATATATATTGTGTATATATATATACACATGATATAGGAAATTACTTTCATGTGTGATGCTATGCATATATATAGATAGAGCATGACGTATTTACTAAGCAGTTGTATAGATATATATTGTGTATATATATATACACATGATATAGGAAATTACTTTCATGTGTGATGCTATGCATATATATAGATAGAGCATGACGTATTTACTAATCAGTTATATAGATGTATTCATCTATGTGCAGGTATCTGATATATATACACACAAGGAGGTCAGGGTCCAAACCCCATAAACGTCAATCCAAAAATCCAGTTAAAAATTGGAGGTTCATTTTTTACATTCCTTTGTTTGTTGCTCGATAACCTTTTCATCGAAAATAATTCCACTTTGCTTGTGATGAAAAGGTTGAGAATTAAAATTACCTTCAAGGAAACATGCTTCATTTTACTTAATTTTTTAGATTGGCGTTTACAGGGTTTTGAGCCTGATCTTTTCATATACCAATGCAAAAATAAATAATGGGATCTTGTTAAAACTCATCATTATTAACCAAACCATTCTAGTTGTGCCCCTACCACACAACCACTTTGCTAATATAGCCAGACTTTTCCTTATCAAGTTATCCGTGAATATGGTATATGCTGCCAACATGGCGTACAGCAACCATCAATCAATCTAATGGTGCTGTCACATTACGACGCTTCGTGCCAACATATGTCAACATATGTGATTTGTTGCCACTACGTCGGGATACATCAGTATGCATTATGCGCGAGTTAGGCACGCTTTGGTATCCGTCAATGTACGTTGACCTTCGTCGAGATACGGTGTCGCACGTCATGGGGTCGGCAAAGTTTTGTGCATGCACAAAACTTTTGACGCATGACAATGTTTGACAACGTATGGATTTTACATTGGCTATATGTTATGTAAGCATTAGGCGTATGTTGATGTACGTTAGACATACATTAGTCAAACATTGTTCACTACGTTGCACTACATTGACCTACTTTAAAGGCAGTGAGAACATACAGTCCGTGTACTGACAATGCATGGATAAAATATGCCTAACGTACGTCTAATGTACGTTTAGTGTTTCTCCAGCGTGGGTTGACATATGTAACATATGATGCGTAGTTCTGGTAATCGAATAACGTATATACCATTCACCGGCATTCTGTGAAGGTACCATGAGCATAATTCAAGCATTTTTCGCCGGAAGGTACGTTAGGCATACGTTGGTAATGGTTTGGCCATATGCTGTGTATACGGTAAATATACGTCCAACTTTGCCCCCCATGCCAAAAAGTTCAACGCTTGTTGACGTAAAAAGTGATTTTCCGCATTGGCGGTGTGCTGGCGAGATACGTCGTAGTGTGACAGCCATTATCAAGTTTTAGAACAGAAATTAAATGAAAATCAGACATGGGTCCTGGAAAGGTGCATGGTCATTGCATTAGAAGAGGAGTGGCAGTTGAGTATTACTGAACTAAAGGAGGATAAACTAACTCATAGAACCCTTCTATTTAGCGGTGACGGTTGCATATTATCTAACTAAATGAGGTAAATAATGAGGATCGACCAGCTCATGGAACCCTTCTATTTAGGTGTGATCTAATTGTCCGATTGGATATATAGTCACTGACCTCGTTCTAAAGGTCAATATACCTCAGCCTTGGGTTTATCACACTGCCAGGCTCTTAAATTTGTATGTAGAGTCAATGCAATGTATATAGGATTGCCACTATCAATGCGCCCTCTGGCGGCAGTAAAGCACTACTACTCAGAGCAACTCACTCTACATTCCCGACTGTCAAAGTCGTGCTATATAGGGTTTCCACCGCCAACCCGCACCCTGACAGCATTGGACGGACTAGTGTTGTGGGAAGCAGCTCACTGTCACAAAGGTGCTATATAAGATTTGCACCACCAACCCGCCCTCTGAATGCAGTGAAATAACGACTGTTCTGGGAAGTAGCAGACCACAGTGCATTCCTCACTGTCAAAAAGGTGTTATGTAGGTTTTCCCCACCGACCCGCCCTCTGATGGCAGTGAAAGAACTACGTCAAAAAGGTGTTATATAGGTTTTCACCACCGACCCGCCCTCTGCTGGCAGTGAAAGAACTACGTCAAAAAGGTGCTATATAGGATTTCACCACCGACCCGCCCTCTGATGGCAGTGAAAGAACTACGTCAAAAAGGTGTTATATAGGTTTTCACCACCGACCCGCCCTCTGATGGCAGTGAAAGAACTACGTCAAAAAGGTGTTATATAGGTTTTCACCACCGACCCGCCCTCTGATGACAGTGAAAGAACTACATCAAAAAGGTGTTATATAGGTTTTCACCACCGACCCGCCCTCTGATGGCAGTGAAAGAACTACGTCAAAAAGGTGTTATATAGGTTTTCCACCATCAAACTGCCATCTGATAGCAGTGGTAAGGCCACATTTTTTGGGTAATGGCTCACTGTGCATGCATTGTGGAACAGGTATATTGTTAACCACAACGCTCCTACTGGGGTAAGTCTGATGCCCACAGAGTATCTGCATGAATTTGGCGATATTGCAAAGTGAATAAAGAGAGTCGGAAATCTAAGACAATGCGATTATCAGTGAAACAATATGTGGTGTTCTCTGTGGCAGAGTGGTTAGAGTGTCTGACTTTTGTCTAGGTCGGATGCCTAATATGAAGGTTGGTGGTTCGATTCCCTATGCCTCCCCACCTCTGCCAATTTGGATTTCCACCGCTGTGTAAAACTTACAGCGTCATCAAAGGCCGGTTGCTCTCATACCATGTCGATGTGGTGTGGGAGGTTAAAAATCCCTTGGGTCGGTGAAAGTGTAGGCACGGGCTTTCTATCGACAAACTGTCTAATGGTGAAAACAAGTCTATTCAGACTTATCCATGATGGGCAGTATAAATCATCAAGAAAAAAAAAGTCAAACAGGAAATGCACCATTTTACAACTACTACAGCTGGTTAGTCCGATGAAAGCATAACATTTTCAAACATTAGATACTGGTGTACTTATTAAGCACGTGCTGCTGCAGACAAGGACATTCTAAGGCAATTTACTATGTGTTACTGCTGATGCATATGGTGTCCAAATGCTGATGTGGGTGCCAACATTAATTTGGATATGTTTTCACTTTAAATATCTCCACAAATAGCCATTTAAAATAAAAATTACTTCAAACAAAAATGAAGTAGATTATAGATTATGTGTTTATCCTTGAAAATGACATGAACTCAAAAACCATCACACTATGAAACTATACAAGCATCACCTATAGAATTAGAAACCATATAAGTGTAGTGGTCTGCACTGCCCTCTCAGGCAAGGAGCCGCATGGACAGGTAGGCGTGGGTAGTGTGTTGATATCAGGGAGCCTAGGTGGTGTAATGGTTAGCACACTGGCCCTGGAATGCAAAGAGATGTGGGTTCGAGTCCCGCTCTAGGTGCAATATTTCCCATTTTCATCACCCCCAAGACATAAGTATGACTCTCAGAAATAACTATTTAGAATATCCATACAGAACCTGCATACATTTCGAGTGTCGCATAATGTACGCATGTCATTAGTTGTCATGTATTTAGTTCATTGTAATACACCGACATCCTTATTATCTCTGCAGCAAAGTGTAGAGCCCCTCTAACTAAAAACACCACCGACCATCCATTCAAATAGATCACTGGTGATAAGTGTCGGCAGTTAGATGAGTTAACAACCCCTGCCTTCTAAGAACTTGGTAGCCATATTTGCAGTGATGGAATTACATAGACTTGGATGAGATAAGGTTGGGATGAAATTGGCAACAGCGTGGACAAAAATAAGCGTGAATAATTTGGAATGGAATTGGGAGATTTGGGATGAACCCGCGTCAATTGAAATTGATGTCTATTTTGTGTGGGTGGAAATGGTGAATATCATCAATTTCCTATGGAGTAGCAGGTTCAATATTTCCCATGCTACAATTAATTGTCTCTGTCATATCCATAAAGACCTCATATTCATAATCAGATGAAGTATCAACATTTCAAAACAAAAATAAGTATCTAGATTGAGTTATACTTATCTAACGTGAATTATACTTATTAAGCATTTGCTTCTGAATAGAAGGCAATACTGAGACACACTAATAGAAGCTGGTGCTGCAGAAGCCTACGGTGTCGGAGTTTTGGCAGCTTTTTTTTTTGTTGTTGTTGGTCCATTAGTTGTTTAAGCAGGGGAAATTTCAGTCATAGACGGCTGGTCTTCCTCATTCCATTGCTGGTCGATAGAAAGCCCGAGCCTACACTTTTACCGACCCAAGGGATCTTTAACCTACCACACCACATAGACATGGTATGAGAGCAACCGGCCTTTGATGACGCTGTAAGTTATACACAGCAGTGGAAATCCAAATTGGCAGAGCTGGGGGCATGGGGAATCGAACCGCCGACCCTCAGATTAGGAGTCTGACCTAGAAAAAAGTCAGACACTCTAACCACTCTGCCACAGAGAACGCCATTTACATTTTGCACTCCACATATATCAAAAGTTAGCCATCTAAAATAAAAGTTACTTCAATCTAAAGTAGGATACATATACTAGATTGATCATTATAATCTATCTCAGAAAAATGACAGAAACTTAAAACGATCGGATGATACAAGTTTAAACTGAACCAACTGTCAGCTCAGCTGCTTGTAGTAAGGAAGAAGACGCACAAAGGACCGTACACGGCAAAGGTTAGTTCCAACTGGTTTATTTAGTCCACCACCCTCATGACGTCACCCGGGGTTCCCGCTGTCAGGGTATCCCCAGTCCTTACATATATATACATATTACATCTCCCCCTTTTTTTTATTTTTTTTTTATTTTTTTTTTATAAGACTTAAATCTAACAGGGTGGTAAGCCAATAATAACGTAACCTGGTGTGTGGTAATTAACCACAAGGTAGGGTTGAGTATGTATCTTAATTTTAACTGTTTTTCTTATTCTGTCCACTTGGGTTGAACATTGATATTTACAATCTGGACACTGTTCAATGGTTTCATGCTGCCATGTTACATCATGTTTTGTGCCCTGCCAATGGGACATGATTATCGCTGTGCTGGTTACACGTTGAGCTGCCGGTACCCGCAAATTAATTACTTTTGAATCTTACTACTGGGCGTACCACTCGACCATATCGAGTGGTATAGTTTTGCCTATCAGGTGTACGCGCGTTTCTTGGTTGTTTGTCTGTACGCGGTTTTGTGGGTTTGTTTCTTGGTGTAGTGTTGCGTGACTGTGGTTGTTTTTGTTCATCGGGTATTTTGAAAATGTATTTACGATTTCTTCTCAATATGTTATTTTTGATATTTTTGATTTTATAGTCTCGTGGTCCGGGTGTGTTAGTTTGTACTATCACCCCTGTTTTCCATTGGCCTTCGAAATTCACATATTTGACTCGATCTTTTGTTTGCAATCTGGCATGTTGAAAACTAGTGTGTTTGTCATAATACAGTTTTTGTGACTGTTGAATCTTCTTGAACTGTTCTGCCTTAGATCGTTGCACCTGTGGTTTTAAATGGTTCATTGTTGTTGGTAACTTGGATCTCAGTCTTCTGCTGAATAGCAATTGCGCCGGAGATACATTTATTTTAGTTAGAGGTGTGTTCCTGTAATTTAACAGTGCAATGTTGTAGTCTTTGTTTTCATTTGTGGCTTTCTTTATAATGTTCTTTACCGTTTGTACGTATCTTTCGGCTAAACCGTTACTTTGTGCGTGCAGCGGGTTGGAAAACACCCTCTGGAAACCATAATTTTCTGCAAATTCTTTGTATGCAGCGCTTTGAAACTGTGGACCATTGTCTGACATGACGATTTCCGGTATACCAAAACGGCAGAATATTTGTTTTAATACCGTAATAGTGGCTGTACTGGTTGTTGAGATTAATTCTACCACCTCAGGGTATTTGGAGTAGTAATCAACTACGATAATGAAACTTTTTCCATTTATCTGGAATAGATCTATGCCTATTTTCTGAAAGGGTAACTGGGGTATTGGGTGGGGTATCAGCGGTTCTGCGTGTAACCTGTTTCGCAATGATTGACAATTCGGGCATCTTGACACTACATCTTCTATTTGTTTTGATATTCCTGGCCAGAAAATGTTGTCACGTGCTAACTCCTTACATTTTACAATGCCCAGGTGCGACTCATGTATCAAGCTTAACATATATTGTTGCAGTTTTAATGGAATTATTATTTGGTTACCCTTAAATAGTAAATTGTCGACATAGGTTATACTGTCTTTGAATGTGAAGAAAGGTTTTGCTAACACATGTAACTTCTTTTTATCGATAGGCCAACCTTGTTGTGTCAGCCGAATTATTTCAATTAGGGCATTGTCTATTTTAGTCTCACTTGCAATTGATTGGAGCATGTGTGGTGCCACATCGATCTGCGCGACAGCTAGATTTGAGTCGAATAAATCATTCGGCTGGATGGTTGTTGAATGAGCTCTCGAGAGGGCATCTGCAAAGTACATGTTGGTACCTTTAACATACATTAGCACAACATTATAATTTTGCAGCCTGAGTCTCATTCTCTGCATCCTAGCAGATAGCATGTGTATTGGTTTATCCATTATTGCAACTAGCGGCTTATGATCTGTTTCGATTGTTATTTGTTTTCCAAAGATGTACTGATGAAATTTCTTACACCCGAAACAAATTGCAAGAAGTTCTTTTTCTATGACCGCGTAGCTGGTTTGTGCTCTGTCTAACGATTTTGACGCCATTGCTACTGGTTTGTTATCCTGGAATAATGCCGCCCCCAACCCAGATTTGGATGCATCTACTTGTAGAGTTATAGGTTTTTTTACATCGTAATATTGTAGTACTGGCGCTGTGATTAGCAGTTTTTTCAATAATGAAAAAGATTCAACTTGCTCATGTTGCCAATGCCATGCAATGTCTTTACCTAATAATCCCCTAAGTGGTTTGGCTATGTTCGACATATTGGGAATAAACTTTCCGACATACCCCACCATACCGAGAAAACGTTGCACACTGGCTTTGTCGATTGGTGCTGGCCTCTCTATTATAGCTTGAATTCTTTCGGTTGTAGGTTTTACACCTGATTGAGTTAACGTGTGCCCCACATAGTTTACTTCTTTCTTGCATATCTTTGACTTTAGGGGGTTGAATTTCAAATTGACCTCCCGTGCTTTCTTAAATACAGCTTCTAAACGGGTATTATGTTCGTTAATAGTAGATCCGTACACCAATATGTCGTCAGTTACAACGTTCACCCCTGGTAGGCCACAGAGAATTTGATTCATTTCTTGTACAAATATGTCGCCGGCTGTTTTTATGCCGAATGGTAATCGAGTAAAACGGTACCGCCCCCATGGGGTATTGAATGTGCAAAGTTTGCTACTATCAAGTATCATTGTCTAACTCGATTTGCCAGTATCCGCTATTTGCGTCTATTACTGAAACAAAATTTGCACCCGATGTGTTAGCTATAACTTCTTCTACTGTCCTTGTTGGATACGGACTTTTAAGTATAGCTTTATTTAATTTGGTTGGATCTAAACAAATGCGGATTTTATTTGTTTGTTTTTTTACTATCGTGATTGAATTTACCCATGGGGTGGGTTCCGTTTCCTCGACTATTACTCCCAAACGTATCATTTTTTCTAATTCGCCCTTTACCTGTTCTGCAATTGCGTGTGGAACCCGTCTGGGTGGGTCTATACATGGGGGTATGTTTTTATCGATATGAATAACTGCATCGCTTTTTATCTTTCCTAATCCCTCGAAAATGTCACAGTATGCATTTACCAGAAGTTGTGCGCTGGGCTCCTCTGTTTGTACTGTGACCGGTGTCGGTGCTTGTGTTGTTTCCCGACGTCTTGAGACCTCATCGACGCGCCGTATTAGTCCCAGTTCTGTGCATGCCTCGCTGCCCTGAATTGGGGAGCCCGTCTTGGTTATTTGGTAGCGTAACATCCTCCCGTTCGTGACGATTCCTGCCTCCCCTTCCGGACGAATTCGTTCACCCGAGAATGTTATCAAGGTGCACGTAGTCGGGTGCAGGACAACATTCTTTAACTTGTCGTATATGTTTCTTGGGATTATGTTAGCTTGGGATCCCGTATCCAACTTGAACTTTATCTTTTCGTTGTTGATCGACAGCGTAGCAAACCATGGTGACGTGTTCCTTGTGTCGGCTTGTGCTAGGCAACCCACGAATAAGTCATTATCTAGGTCAACGTCACTGTCCACTTCTGGCGGAGGCGGGTTGTTGTCGTCAACTTGTATGACGTTCAAACTTGTGTAGTTCGTCTTCTTAGTTTTGCATACCTTGGAAAAATGTCCGAGCAGATTGCATTTCGAACATTGTTTCCCTTTTGCTGGGCATTGCCCGAATGGATGCATATATCCGCATCTACTGCATTGCGTTCGGGTGTTCGTTTTCGTAGGTGGGCGTTGACCTGTCCAATATGGCGCTCGTGACGTGGCTTGAGCGGGTTTCACGTTGATAGAATCCACATGTTCGGCTTCTACTGTCACTGTCACGTCCTTCACTAGTGCTGAGCGGTGTTCGCTCAAACGGCATATGTCCATACATTGTTCTAGTGTCAAGTTGGCTGTTTGCAGTAGGCGGTCCCTCAATGTCTCGTCCTTTACGCCGCACACTAGCCTATCACAGAGCATCGAATCTGCTAGATCCTTGTAATTGCAGTGCGCGACACGATATTGCACCTCTCTGATGTAAGCGTCCATCGACTGTGTCGTCTGCTGCAGCGAGTTGAATTTATAACGAATCACTGTTATATTCGTTTTGCCTTTGCAGTATGTATGGAATGCCTCAATTAAAGGCTGGATCTTGTCGATAATACTGGTATCGTTTTTTAGTGTCCTATACACTTTTTGTGCTTCAGCACCGGCTACGTGTAGAAATACTGCGCATTGTACTTTCTCCGATTTCGAGTGTACTCCTGCAGCTGCGGCGTAAAATTCATATGAATCGTACCACATATCCCAGTTCAACGACATGTTATCCTCCAGGTTCAGTGGTCCTGGGGGTTTTAATCCTGTAAGAGCCATTTTTGAGTTCTGTACATCTGACACCATGTAGTAAGGAAGAAGACGCACAAAGGACCGTACACGGCAAAGGTTAGTTCCAACTGGTTTATTTAGTCCACCACCTTCATGACGTCACCCGGGGTTCCCGCTGTCAGGGTATCCCCAGTCCTTACATATATATACATATTACACTGCTAACACCTGAGTGTTAATTGAAACTGCTCCTCACCTCTTACATACCCTATTAAAATGCACTTCTTTAGCACCACGTCCACCCACGACTCATGGCCTATTGTAACATTTTCCGATCTAATGGCATGAGGATATATGTGAACATGACTATAATAAATTGCAACTTGTCTATATAATGGTAAATGGTGATATATAAAATCCAAAGGCATATGAGGGATATGTGAAGTTGGTAAACTATTACTCATTAGGTGTAGAAATTGTATAGTACAGTAGTCTTTGGAGGAGTGTCACTTCTTACATAGTCTTTGGAGGAGTCACCTCACATACCCCCTCCCCCCATGGTGTTATTTATGGATCACTGGCCACAACAAGGCACTGGAGCCAGCATAACAAGCCCTTGGATACAACAGATTGAACTCTGATTGGTGGATCAACCCATGTGACCACTGCCATCTTGGATTCTAGAAACCTATATAAGATAATAAATCAAGGAGTCTCACTCTCCTACTTTCACTCTTTACCTACTTTCCTTCATTACCTGTCTTGATTTCTCTTGGCTTGTCCACACCACCCACACCACGAGCCGGCGACTTTACACTATGCTAACTTGAATTGCTGTTTACACTTACTGCTAGGAGGACATTCTAGAAAATGTCCTGTTTCTAGCATATTCCATCCAGTAGATACTTATTCACTACTGATTTAATAGACTATACACCTATATCGAGATGTCTATGGCGCTTGATATTCCCAGTGGGTCAAGTGTCCTGGTCCTGGTCCTGGCCAGTCTCAACTACATGTTGCTGAAGTCCAGTGATCGACGAAGATGCCAGTTTGTCAAATATAACATTTTGCGTACAGTAACAGGAACACAGAAACAGCTAGAGTGAACTGTCTTATTTTTCTGTTGTAAATCTCTTTATTCTGCTGAATAGATTCTTTTGCCATGTACTGACGGTCTGGTCCGCCAGTCATGGTTCAAGTCAGCATTATTTAACACAACAATTGTATATATGACGGTATCTAACTAGAGTAAACCCTCTTTAAATCGACTGACCCTGGGACCGAATTTGATTTGTCCATTTAGGGAGGTGGTCGGTTTACAAAGTTGTTGTTGTTGTTGTTGTTATGATGGTATTGTATGGGTGATTGTTTGGGATCCAAATAAACCGATCGATATAAGGGAGTGGTTGATCTGTGGAGGTGGTCGGTTAGATAGGTTTTACTGTATATGCAATCTAAGATGGTAAAACAGCAGTCACAGACACGGTGGGCGAATCGGTCGAGCACAGGCTTCACATGTGGAAGGTCGAGACTCAAACACGAGTCAAGTTAAACTAATCACTTACAAAACTGACACTTGTCGCTACCTCACCGGGTGCTTGACATCACAAGCATAGGGCAAGGACTGGTTAGCTCAGCATCAGGATAATGTGACGGAGTGGAATATTGGTTCATGTTGCGCTGGTGGGCTGGTCTCCCAGTGGGACAGCACTATAAAGTCGCCATCAATGTGCATCCTTCACAGGTCGGTACCTAGATAAAAAATTTACCCGGTACTAGTACACGGGTGAATGACAACGTAGACTAAATACGGGCGAAAATAGCTTTAGTATGGAACAGGGAGTAGAATGCCTGCCTCCAGTATCAAATGGATACTTATATAGGCACAGAGTTGATGAAATGGGAGAGAATGCAAAATGACAAGATGGCGGCCACAGAACGCTGTCGATTTCACTTTTAAATGTGATTAAACTAGATATTATATTATATTTTTCAACTCAAAGGTAGCAGGCTATCAATAAGACATATGTAAAGAATAATTATTGCTTCTTATATTGTGAAATTAGGCTTTCAATTCATTGACCCGCATTTTGGACCATTTTTATATAGGGTTGGTATTCACCCGTGTACTGCGAGTACCGGGTGAATGCTTTATCTAGTCGGTACCCATCCTGATATGACCTTAGATATTGCCATCGTGTAAAACTCCATCAAACACCAAACAGCAACAGTTAATTGCACACATGCTACCACACATCATAATCTGATAATTGCTTAGTAATCTGTGTTTATAAGCACCGGTCAAATATGAGTTTGAAAGAAGTTTGGTGTCGCTGAACCCTTCCAGAGATGGATGGCTGGATGGTGGGTGGCTTTTGCGTAAACCCTGAACATGATGATGATGATGATGATGATGATGATTTAGCGGTGGGCCCGATTGGCCCCACGCGTCAATAGTAGGCAATATGGGTTAATTGAGTCGGCCAAATCGAGTTACACGTGTCCGGTGAGGCAATACTTGGAGACCTACTCCCTGACAGGAACCATAGCTAATGGGATCTGCTCACCTGTAGGAAATGTGGGAGTGGGTGTGGGGAGGGGGCGGGGGTACGTGGGTGAGTTGGTTTGTTGGTGTGTCTGTCTGTGTGTGGCTGTGTCTGTGTCCTTGTGTGTGTATGTAAGTTTGGGCGTAATTGTGTGTGTGTGGGTGTAAGAATGGGTTGGTATGTGGATGTGGGTATGGGTGTATGGGGGGTGTGGTCTGTAGGTGAGTGTGTGGGTGTGTACGTGAGTGTGTGGGTCTGTACTTGAGTGTGAGTGTGTGAGTGTGTAGGTGAGTGTATGGGCGTGTAGGTGAGTGTGTGGCGTGTGTAGGCGAGTGTGGGTGTGTAGGTGAGTGTGTGGCGTGTGTAGGTGAGTGTGTGAGTATGTGGGTGTGTAGGTGAGTGAGTGTGTGAGTGTCTGGGTGTGTAGGTGAGTTTGGGTGTGGCACCGAGTGTGTGTGTGTGTGTGTGTGGGTGTGTAGGTGAGTGTAGGAGTATGTAGGTGTGTGATTGTGAGTATGTAGGTGTGTCAGTGTGAGTGTGTGGATGTGTAGCTGAGTGTGGGTGTGAGTGTGGGTGTGTAGCTGAGTGTGGGTGTGAAGGTGGTTGTGTGAATGTGTGTGTGTGTCAGTGTGTGTGTGTGTTTGTGGGTGTATGGGTGTGTTGTGTGTGTGGGTGGGGGTTGATTGTTGGAGTTTCACCTTGCAGTTTTACGTCCTGGCAACATCCAAGGCCATATCAGGACGGCTACCGACTTGGGACAGTTGACACTCATGGCGACTTCATAGGGCTGCCCCACTGGGAGACCAGGTTAACAGCACCATGACCTGATACCCCACTCAGTCACATTATCCTGACACCGAGCCAACCAGTCCTCACCTAATCCTACCAATACCGGTTGCAAGGCTAGGAAGCGACCAATATAATTTGTTAAGTCATCGGTTTACTTGACGAGGCTTCGAGATCTAACAAAAGGGGAAAAGGACGCTCAACTGATTCAGCCATCCCATCTGATGTGTGTGAATATATGTGTGGATATGTGCAATCTCCAATGTCTGTGTTTAATTGTTGCGCTTTCGTGGTCCAGTTTGTGTTGAATTGTTTGGATAGTTTATTGCCTATGGTTGAAAAATGTTTGTTCATTATATTAGCAGTATTGTTGTTGCTGATTTCCACCCCCTTGTTGTTGTAAGGGGTAATCCATTCTTTATTTTTATTATTTGGTATTAGTATTTTCACATTGTTCCAGAATTTGGGTGAGTTTTTTCTCCATTGCTGGTCTTGTTTGACAATGTACTGTCTTTTGGCTTTTCTCACTGATTTCTGGCTACAATTTCTTGCTTTGTGGTAGTTTTCTATGTCTAGTAGTCGCTCGCTTGCTTTGGCTAATTTGCCTTTTTTATATTTGTCCATAATTAGGTTGATTAATTCTGGGGTTACCCATGGGTCTTGGTTGTTTTTGATTTTAAGTTTTTTTATTGGGCAGGTAGTGTCCAGATGCTTTCTGACTTCCCCAATGATATAGTTCCATTGGTCATTTACACCTATCTCAGTTGGAAATGGCAATTTAATTTTCTCTTTCAGATGAGTGCTACTGACAGCAATAAGTAACACCAACATTTATGAGAGAAGTGTATTTGCCATGGCGGCACATGCCTGGAATAATCAACCCACACAACAACGGGCAATCAAAAGCATGGACCACTATAAAAGGTCCTTAAAGAAAACATAATACACAACCACCTACTGAAGAAACAATATCTCACCTGATCTTGGGCGCAGTCACTGCTTGCTGTGTTCTGGCACAAAAAGCAAAAGACCGGCCAGAAAAGATGGTAGATATCACAAATACGGAAACTAGCCCTACTAAGTACTAAGGAATTCGAAATGACTATCACCATAGGGCGCAGTCCGTCTGTGTATGTGTATTGGCACAAACCAAAGCAGAACCAGGCAGGCCACGGTCATGCATCCGAATCACCCTGAAATACGAAATGGCTAACCATACAACACAGCCATCCCACCTAGTCGCAGTCCTGAAGGGTCCAGGGGAGTTCTGGCACACTGGTGTACTATCTAAGGACAGGGCATGGGTGAAAGGATGCTGTAACAAACCACAATGGGATGGGATCCTCTCCCACAGGCCTGTATGTCATCTGCGTAGATGTACATAGTAGGCTAAGTTATCATATACAGGTTAGGAAAAAACTTTAAAATTAAAAAAAAAACTAATATAGAAACTACTAACACCCAAAACCGCAAAGGTTGGCCCGAGCAAGATCAGATAAAGACTCCTGAGTGCGGGACCAGACCAATCCAGTACCACAGCTGTCCAGCATTGAAAACAAGCACCCTCATGGGAGCTTATACATTATCAATCAATCAATAGTACCATCCTCTAGTCGAGGGTTGGATGCAATGGTTCTCCACTTGTCCCGATGTTGTGCTGTTCTGATAGACTGTGAATAATTCAAGCCTGTCCACTGTGAAATATTTGTAAACCATGATGTTCTTGGTCTCCCTCTCCCTCTGCTGCCATTCACCTTCCCTTCCAACAATGTACGGTATATTGAACTCTGACGAATGATGTGGCCAAAATAAATAAGTTTCTTTGTCTGTATAGTGGCAAACAAGCTTTTCTTATTTTTAATTTTTCTGAGAACTTCTTTGTTGGTGATCTTCTTTGTCCATGATATTTTCATCCTCCTTCGATAAGTCCACATCTCAAATGCTGCTAAACGTTTGTACATTTTCTTAGAGATTGTCCATGCCTCTGCCCCCATACATTAGAGTAGACCACACATAACACTGAAGAATACGCTTCCTTGTTTGTATTAATATCTTACTTACATTTTGGAGAATGTTGTTCGGGCTATTGTTATCCTTCTTTTAATTTCTTCCTCACATCTCCCATCATTTGTAATCTTTTGTCCGAGATATATGAATTGGATACTAGTTCTATGTTTGTGCCATCTATGGTTATATTGACATTTGGTTTATCTGTCTTTTTACTTATGTGTATTATAATGGATTATAATAATATAAAGAACGAAGCAGAGTCCAAGGTTAATTATTATTATTATTATTGTATTATTCATTGCTTTCATATGATTCGAAGTCGCGCGCCCACCCTGTTTCGGCGCGCGTGGGACGAAATGAAGAAACAACGTGAGGGGCGGTACCAGGGCTACAATGATGGGTCAGGTCACACGACGGCGGCCATAATGGACGACAGGAGGACGACCGGTGCCGCCGGCACCGCCGGTTGCACTAGGACGGCAGCCATTGATGAACATTCAGAGTACGGAATGGCAAAGATGCGACATAGGTCAAGAACCCGAAGGCGGAGACAAACTCCGTCTGACTCCAGAAGCAGGAGCAGCAGTAGTACGCGAAGGCGCAGAAGTAAGTGGAGTTTACGACGTCATGCGGTACTAGGTAAAGAAGTCAAAAAGTTAAATTGCTACGAGCTTATCACTGCGTCCATTCGCTGGTGTTTGGACATACAAGCCTTAACAGTTAAAGATTTTCGTGCTTTTCTTGAACATGTTTGTTTCCTGGCTTCCCGTGCGCGTCAAAATGACTTCCTTGATAGCACTCATGTCGAGTATGACAAGGACATAAGGAAGTTAGCGGAAGTCGAAGGTTTTGCTGCTTTCGGAAGCGGGAACACTGGCTTATGCATGTTTCACTATGGGATGCATAATATGCGCACCAAAAAGCCGGCAGCCTATACAAGTACACGTAAAACAAACACGTATATTAAAGATGGTAAGACAGGCTGTTTCAGATGGAACAAGGAGGCGGGATGTAGTAGAAGTGAAGAGGCGTGTAATTTCGGACATTGGTGCGCAAAGTGTGGAAGCAAAAATCACAAAAAATACAGCTGTTCGAAGGAATGACGAGTTGCTGCCAAGGCCAAGAACTGCAGTGGTGTTAAACATAATAATAGTAAAACTGCGTCCAAGTTGAATTGTCTGAAGTTGCAATGTGTTCCAAATTTGACTGAAGTTGATATTGTGGGTGCGCGTGTGGGTGATATACCCATGAAGGTCAACAAACTACACTCAGCTGAGCTCCATACGTCAAATGACAAGCTCAGTGATCCCAAACAATTGACTATCGTTAATAAAAACTGTGCCTGCACTGTTGTTAACAAGACTGTTGAATGTCCGGTCAAATTAAGTGAACAGCATTGTATTGATAATACTAGTCTTAATAACCCTTTGCTTTGCAGGCGTCAAGCTACCGTCAATCAAAATAATGTTACATGTGATGCAAATACTATTGTGCCGACTGGGTCTGTGGTAATAGACCACTTGAGGGACCAGCTGGTATGCGGCGCCAAGGGGGCGCCAAATTATGTAGGCCAGGTTAACAGAGTACATTGCAGTCATGCTGAGGAATGTGCTAACAATGTTACATGTGCTACTAATGAGCAAAATAAATCTCAAAATGTTAGGCCTAACGACGGTGAGTATGGTCGTGAAAATAATGAGAATATTGCAAATAGCCAAGTTAACAGTACAGCAAAGGATTGGGTGCATATAAAAGATAGTAGTAAAAATGATATTTTCTATGTCGAAACAATTGAAGGACATTGTAATTATTGGAAATTTCACATTAGAGAGGTGCCGGAAGCTGTGCCGACAGTAATTAATGTAACTAATGATTGCATTAACGGTAAGTGCCATTGCATACACTACATCGCCGGCAACATCGTACAGCTGAAACCATGTCGAGTAATATGCGAGCTGTGGTTGCGGGGAGATTCTGATCCGGATTGGGTATACATTCTTTGGGGAGTAGTATTTGGCTTCCATGTTACTAACGGTGACTGTACGGCAGTATATAATACAAAATTCAAAAAGATTGGCAACCCGAGTTATGAAAACATAATAAGTGACAAATTAAGATCTGAGATCGATCAAAGCATTATTTCTCTGACCGACCACACCCCACAGTGTGTGCATAATATATTTTGTATACCAAAGGAGGTAGGTGGGAGAGGGATAATAGATTGCAGTAGGCCTAAAGGCAGTTCAATCAATGAATACACGGAACAAGTGTCCAATAAATTTCATTACAAAAGCATTGATGATGTAGTGGACATGATGAGCCAAGGCGATTACCTCGCCACGGTAGATCTAAAAGATGCTTACCGTGCTGTAGCAATACACCCGACAGATAGACAAAAACAGGGCTTGGTATGGGATTTTAATATCCAAGGAGAAGGGCCGGTGTACATGCTAGACAATAGACTGTGCATGGGTCTGTCATCCAGCCCCTTTGTATTTTCAAAAATATCGGACTTTATTTGCAGATGCGCAATTAGGGAAGTCATTACTAATATAGTAAATTATTTGGGTGATTTCTGCATTGTGGCACCAGACTGGGACAGTGTTCAGGAGCAACAAAATAAACTAATTGCTATATTACGTCAGATTGGGTTCTACGTAAGCTTTAAAAAGCTTATTTCCCCTGCTACTAAAATAAGATTTCTAGGTATACTTATTGACTCGATTAAACTTGAATGAACTCTGCCAAGCGATAAGCTCAATAAGCTGCGTAAACTATTGATGTCATTTAAAGGCAGGAAAAAGGCAACTAAGAGAGAACTCGAGAGGTTAGGCGGAATGTTAGCCCACTGCGCCAAAGTAGTGCGTGGTGGGCAAACTTTTTCGCGTCGGGTGTATGACTTGATGAACACAGTAAGGGAACCATATTATAAAATTCGCTTAAACGCGGGGTTCAGAGAAGATATTCAATGGTGGATTGATTTTGCAAATGAATTCAATGGTACAGCATTAATGCTAGGGAAATTTTCAGCAGTAAAGGCCAGCTATAGTGACTCTAGTAAATGGGGTTATGGAGCGATGCAGGATACGGATTGGCTTGTAGGCTGTTTTGACCCGACTTTTTCGAAATCATTGAAGGCGGCTGTGGGCCACCATTATGATGAACCAGAAGATGAAATTAGAGAATCGCATATCAATTCACAGGAGATGTGGGCTGTGTATGCGGCGGCAAGGCGCTGGGCACCTAGTTGGGAGGGTTCCTCACTAGTAATGGTCACAGACAGTGCCACAGTAGAAGCGGCACTATGTACAGGAAGATCTAAATGTAAATTAGTTATGTACTATTTGAGAAGACTTTTTTGGATGTCCATTAAATATAATTTTGTTTTTACTGCAGTGCACATAACTAGTGAATCAAATGTAATAACAGATGCCTTAAGTAGACTAAACGTTATTGGCATGGAGAAAATCATTTATGAGTCAAACCCAGATGAAAGACTTTGTCGTAGTAGTTTATTTAAACAATCATTTTCTTTACAGAAATTGATAAGCTTAAGGCAGAGCAGAGGGAGTTTCAGCAAAAATACTACGCGCCAAACTCCTTATCAACAAGAGCTGTGCAGATCAATAAGTATTTGAGCTTTATTGATTCTATTCACTATATCTTGTAGGTTTTTCTCACTGTCTGCTAGTATTACACTGTCATCGGCATATCTAAGATTGTTGATGTTCATGCCACCTATTGTCACTCCCTTGCAATCTTCAATGTGTCTGAAAATCATCTCTGTGTACAGGTTAAATAGACATGGTGACAATACACACCCCTGTCGAACTCCTCGTTTAATCATAACTTCATCCGATAGGCCCTGCTCCATTTTTATAAATGCACGTTGTGTCCAGTATAAGTTCACAATTAGTTTAATGTCTTTGCCATTGACACCAATATCTTGTAAACATTTGATTAACAGTTCATGATTGACTCGGTCGAAGGCCTTCTCATAGTCAATAAAGCAGGCATAAACATCCTGGTTCACTTCACAATAACGTTCACAAATCATTCTCATATTGAAAATCCCTTCACGTGTACCTCTTCCAGATATAAACCCACTTTGTACGTTACTGATTTGTTCTTCAATTTTCTGTCTGTTTCTCAGTAAAATTATTTTCAGGATCATCTTCAACATATGACTCATCAGGCTTAGTGTTCTGTACTCAGTACACAATGTTGGTTTTAGCTTCTTTGGGAGTCGTACAAATATGGATTCATTCATATTCAATGGTATAAATCCAGTCTCATAGATGTCAGTTACTAGCTTATGAATGATTTGAATCCCCACTTCATCTAGTCCTTTTATCATTTCTGATGTTATCTGGTCACTTCCAGGAGCCTTACCTGCCTTTAGATCATTGATAGCCTTCTCAACCTCTGATACTAATATAATATTCCCATCTTCTTTCTCAATTGTGGGTGGGTTCCCTCTGTCATCATTGTATAGTTCGTTTACATATTCTTCCCATCTGGACTTTATTTCATCTTCTTCAAAGAGCATTATACATTATGGGCAGAATAAAAAACTTGTCACAAAAAAAAAAAAAAAAAAAAAAAAATGTGTGTGGATATGTGTGTGGATATGTGTGGATGTGTGTGGATGTGTGTGGATGTGTGTGTCTGGGTGTGTCTGTGTGTGTGTGTGTAGGTGTGTGTATTGGTGGGTGTGTAGGTGTGTTTGAGGGCGTGTGGGTGTGTGGGGCGTAATATTACTAATAAACTGGGTTACCATTGGAGTCAAATATAGCATGCCGAATCCCCCCACCCCACTACCCCCATCTCACCCTCGTCTACCCTCTTTATGTGCACCCATTGAAACAAAGCTAGGCGGTGCTGCAATCTGTATGCGAATTACACACACGCTGTGAAATCTATTTAACCAAGCTGGAGGCCAGTGCTGCACACTTGGCTCAGAGTGATATTTTAGCCACTTGAAGCTCTCGGCGATGCGGTGGTAGCCGTCATATTTACCAGATATCTGGCCAACACGTCGCTCTGCCAGACATTTTCAAGTAAGAAGCAGGTCTGTGTTTACCATGCAAACTCATTTTAACACAAGTGTTTAAGATTGCAACTGGAGCAGTTACTTTGTGAGATCAAACATCTACCCCCAGCCCGATGTAACTTGCAGATGTTAATTGAGATTAGCGGACGTGTAATTAACATAATATATGCAGATGGCTCCAAATTCTGGTCACATAATTAATATATATCTATGTACCAAATAATTTATTATGTGGATATAAATAACGACAGCCCTTTAATGTTTCTCTATAACAACCTTAACTCCCATGTTATTCACTGTGGAGCAGGCATTCTCTCCTTCCCACCTCCTCTACGCCATGAGCCAACTCTCATTCTGCTCACTTTCAAAACGTTGGTATAAAACTTTATATCCTGTACTTTCTCTCTTCTTTCTCTTGTACATTTGATTAAGCCGGGGGAAATTGCAATCGCAGCCAATTGGTCTTCGCCATTCCACTGCTCCTTGCCCTATCTTAGTACTGGTAATAATACTACACATGTTTTGATAACAGATAGTTTAGAATATCTAATGCCTTTGGTCACTCGCGCCGGAATGGCATATATGTGGGTTCGAGAGCCGGCGCAAGGGGTCCCCTTGTTTGCAACTCTCCCATGGCAGTTCGATCAATATCGCATAACTTCCACAGGCGATGTGAGCGATATTAATATGCCAAGGTAATTAATTAGTTCTAGACAGTAAGGTTTGCCAGTTTTACGTTCCAATTCGGATTCGCGTTCAAATATACCTAAATGAACCAGGAAACTAGTCATTAGTGCCTAATTGTTCAGAAGGTATGGAATTACTTCCTTATATGAAACCATTAGGTAGAACAACAGGTGATCGATCATACCCGGAAGTACTACTGCAGAGGCAATCACCGACTCAACACTAAACACTGCCTCACAACTATTTACTGCACACACCCTCATAACTATTCACTCTAAGCCGCCTCACTGCCTCACAACTACTCACTGCCAGCCGCTTCACTGCCTCACCTACTCATTGCCAGCCGCCTCACTGCCTCACAAAAACTCACTGCAAGCCGCCTCACTGCCTCACAACTACTCACTGCAAGCCACCTCACTGCCTCACAACTACTCACTGCCAGCCACCTCACTGCCTCACAACTACTCACTGCAAGCCGCCTCACTGCCTCACAACTACTCACTGCAAGCCGCCTCACTGCCTCACAACTACTCACTGCCAGCCGCTTCACTGCCTCATCTACTCACTGCCAGCCGCCTCACTGCCTCACAAAAACTCACTGCAAGGCACCTCACTACCTCACAACTACTCACTGCCAGCCACCTCACTGCCTCACACCTACTCACTGCAAGCCGCCTCACTGCCTCACACCTACTCACTGCAAGCCACCTCACTGCCTCACAACTACTCACTGCCAGCCGCTTCACTGCCTCACCTACTCACTGACAGCCACCTCACTGCCTCACAACTACTCATTGCCAGCCTCACAACTACTCACTGCAAGCCGCCTCACTGCCTCACAACAACTCACTGCAAGCCACCTCACTGCCTCACAACTATGCACTGCCAGCCGCTTCACTGCCTCACCTACTCACTGACAGCCACCTCACTGCCTCACAACTACTCACTGCAAACCGCCTCACTGCCTCAAAACTACTCACTGCAAGCCAGCTCACTGCCTCACAACTACTCACTGCAAGCTGCCTCACTGCCTCACAACTACTCACTGCAAGCCGCCTCACTGCCTCACAACTACTCACTGCCAGCCGCTTCACTGCCTCACCTACTCACTGGCAGCCGCCTCACTGCCTCACAAAAACTCACTGCAAGCCGCCTCACTGCCTCACAACTACTCACTGCAAGCCACCTCACTACCTCACAACTACTCACTGCCAGCCAGCTCACTGCCTCACAACTACTCACTGCAAGCCGCTTCACTGCCTCACAAAAACTCACTGCAAGCCACCTCACTGCCTCACAACTACTCACTGCCAGCCACTTCACTGCCTCACCTACTCACTGCAAGCTGCCTCACTGCCTCACTGCCTCACATCTACTCACTGCAAGCCGCTTCACTGCCTCATATCTACTCACTGCCAGCCGGCTCACCGCCTCACTGCCAGCCGCCTCACTGCCTCACACCTACTCACTGCCAGCAGCCTCACTGCCAGCCGCCTGACTGCCAGCCGCCTCACTGCCTCACTGCCATCCGCCTCACTGCCTCACTGCCAACCGCCTCACTGCCAGCCGCCTCACTGCCAGCCACCTCACTGCCAGCCGCCTCACTGCCATCCGCCTTACTGCCAGCTGCCTTACTGCCAGCCGCCTTACTGCCAGCCGCCTCACTGCCAGCTGCCTCACTGCCAGCTGCCTCACTGCCAGCCGCCTCACTGCCAGCCGCCTCACTGCCAGCCACCTCACTGCCAGCCGCCTCACCACCTCACCGCCTCACCACCAGCCGCCTCACGATTTCACCAACTCACCGACTCACTGGTACTCACATATGCTAACTGACTCACCACTAAATACTGAGTCACCATTAATATCTGAGGCACTACAACTCATTCAATCACTGCTACTCACACTCGCAGTGCCTTATTTTTGTTGTCGCTATTACATTTACAGATAAAACAGGACATACTAAGACTGATAGTTAATCTTCCTCATTTCACTGCTCCTTGTTCTATCCTAGTTATGCTTAACACCATGCTATGTAGCGGCAATTATACATTTTTAAGTCATCAGTTTGATTCGGCCATACGTCTAAACTTGTGTCTGGATAGCACAATCAGCCACATGAGAATTGCGCGCTCAATTCATTCGGCCATCCCAAACCCCACATCCATCGACCACTGACCTGAATAACATTCTACAGAGTTCTCCGAATAAATGAATACAACTATCTTCTGAGAAAGCGGTGAATCCTAGAAACAAGCGGCAATGAAAGTGGTCCTTTGAAGGCAGTAATATAAGTTGGCGAAGACAGAGCCCATGTCACACAGAGCCCAGAACGAGGCTGGCCTTGTCAGTCAAGCTCAGATATCCATCGGGTCGGCCATTCTCTGTTAGCCTGCACAACAATAGTACCGTCATCAGGGGCTGCTGGGATGCTGCTCAGGCGCACTGCCATGCACCTTGAGCAGCTCAGCACACTGATAACCTTCACCTGGAGATATGTGTGTGTATATATGTGTATGTGTATATGTTGGTATGTGTGTATTGGGTATGTGTATATGCGTGTATGTGTATATGCGTGTATGTGGATATGCGTGTATGCGTGTATATGTGTATATGTGTGTATGCATGGGTGTGTATGGATGTGTGTATGTATGTATGTGTATGTATATATATATATATATATATATATGTGTGCATGTATATATGTATGAATATATATATATATATGTGTGCATGTATATGTGTATGGGTATTGTGTATATGAGTAGATGCGTGTATGTGCATATGTGTGCAGGTGTACATGTATGCATGCATATATGTATGTAGGTGTATGTATATGTGTGTGAGTATATGTGTGTGCATGTGTATATGTGCGTGGGTATATATGTGTATGTACATATATTGTATAGTTATACGAGTCTTACCTTGGTATAGATGATTTGTTTGTTTGTTGTTGTTTTACATCCTAGCAACATCTAAGGTCATATCAGGACGGGTACCGACTTGTGACAGTGCGCACTCATGGCTACTTTATAGTGCTGTGCCACTGGGAAACCAGGCCGCCGGCACCATGACCTGGTATCCCACTCAGTCACATTATCCTGGCACTGAGCACACCAGTCCTTGCCCTATCCTAATAATGCCGAGCACCTGGCTAGGAAGCGACAAGCATCAATTTTAAAGTCATTGGTTTGACTCGACCAGGACTCGAACCCACGACCCCACGATCTACCAGCATGGGTGGTATAGCTGATGGATAACTTGTTTTCCCGAGGTACAAGCCTCGGTTAGATGTGGGCTAGGGAGAAGGAAGCACATCCGGTACCAGCAATCTTTACCTACTTATTCAGGATAAAAATGATCTTAAACTCAAATGGATACTTTAATGTTTTCGTCTTGGCAGAAGCAAACATGATAGATGTGGTAGGGTGTGGAGGGCGGGTCCTAGCCCACATCTAATCGAGGCTTGTACCTCGGGAAAACAACAGTTATCCATCATCTATACCAAGGTAAGACTCGTATAACTATACTATTTTACCTTGGTACTAGGCCTCTGGCTACCTTCAGGCTAGGGAGACCTCTATGTAACTTCATTTTTATCCTTAATTGACATCATCATCATTATAGATGATCAGTCATCACCTATTAGTATACCGATATAAATATACTCTTAACTTTTCCCCACCTATTCTGTTAATCGGTGAGTAAACGTGTATCAAGGCCTCTTGACTTCTCTAGTCGTTTGTTGTAATGTTTAGCAAACGATCTAGCTGTCTTCCAGCCTGCATATGCCAGGATTCTCTTAATGAAGATTCCAAGCTGTCATGGTTTCGAGACCATTGCCCCTCTTGTCGAATGGGATGCATAGCCTTGTGTATTAACTCCTGCGAGCTTAAGCACTGTAATAGTCCATCTTGCGAGTGTTTCTCTCGAGATAGTGAGTTTTATTAAACCACACAAGCCTAACAGTTGTCTTGAATAAATATACCCATATGGCAGACACTAGACAAAATTGTCGGTCATGCAGGAAACTGTTTAAATGCACTGTGGATAATGGATCCCCTGTGTGGTTTGATTTTATTAATTGCTGTAAATCAAACGTCGCTTCCCTGTGATCTCTTTCTAAATCATCCAGGGACCATGCTACAAAAGTTTGTCCCCTGTGTCCAGTGACTAACAGTACAATACTGCTAGCTTCAACCCTAGCTGTTTTATATAAAAAAAACTAGCCCATTTCTTAAATAATTCAAATACCATTGACACAACCCAAAACCTATTATATTTTGGCTTTTGGGGATTCCT
Organism: Branchipolynoe longqiensis; assembly: GCA_030323885.1. Lineage (NCBI taxonomy): Eukaryota > Metazoa > Annelida > Polychaeta > Phyllodocida > Polynoidae > Branchipolynoe > Branchipolynoe longqiensis. The sequence goes on along the minus strand of JASIRB010002717.1, from coordinate 23,943 downwards.
TTCGTAAACTGATCTCAAAACCAGTGAATAAGTTGGTATTTACCAACTGTCTGTCCCCCTACTCGGGGAAGTATAACAAATAAAAATGCATCTTGCAGCATTAATCGCTCCAAACCTAAATCTTGATCAAGCGTCCTTAGAAAATCTAACAATTTGTGCCATTGTAGGCCTCATGGGTTTTACTTTCATAAGTAAACAATGGAAACCCCAGTTCTTCAAATAATTTGAATATAACTTAACTGTTCCTTTCCTCCAGGCATGTGAAGTTAACCTCTGCTGAGTAACTTTATCTAATCCAAACAGTCATAACTATGTGTTCAGAAAAGGAAAGCCAGGAGGGGTGTTGTTAACACATCTCCATGTATCATCAATGCTTTGAATTTGCCACTGCATGTAGAAATCATATAGAGTCCTTGGCTCCTAAGGCTAATACTGCCAATCATGGCTGCGTGTCCCAATCGGGGACTATCAAAAGTCCACCTTGCTACTCTGCTGATTAGGCTGAATGTTTAGAGAAATGTAATAACATTTATTTCCCCAAATAAAAGAAAAACATCCACTTGCCAAGCATTAGGCTTTGGATGCCATGAAACCAATTTTATAATATGTTATTATTTTATGATGCCAACAAATTTGTGGCCTTCCCAATTCCAAATAAATTTCGCTATTTTATTATATGGTTTGGACATTGTCCCTCCCATGTTGCGAATGTAAGCCATTGCTGTAGTACTCTCTGTCAACATTCTGACATAGCATTTTTGGTCATGCAGATTAAACTACATAACCCTAAATACCCTGCTCTCAACTCTAGAACATTAATATGATCTAAACTTCTTTATCCAGCCATCGGCCTTCAAATATCCCTTTAGTTCTATCTCATGCTAAATTCTTATCTATTTCCAGCAACTCCTAACTTAGTAAATGTTGTACCTAACTCATTTACTGCATTTTGACCAGCTGATTTTGACTGCATACCAAAGTGAATTCATATAGTTGTTCATTCCAAATAAACCTTACAAATGTTTGGTCTGTTTCATAAATCTGTCGGTAACTGCCTGTGAGCAGGTCGACTGTGACTGGGCCATAATGAATGAATCATCAATGTATGGAAACATTACAGTTATTTTTACCTCCTGGAAAGAACTGTTTATGTGGCCATCTTAGCTTGCCTTGCAACCTCTCCCTGTTCTCTTCTGAGATGTAGCTGAGAGCATTTGCTCCAGCTTCATGATCCGCTTCTCTAGCCCAGCAGGGCCGGTGTCTGGCCTGCTTTCCTCCCCTAACATCGGGTGTACCAGGAGGCTTAAACCATCACCCCTGTGACGAGTAATTATCATCAGAAATGGGAGTCTCGGGGTTACTGCCCTTCATAGCCAACTAACCCTTAAATCACAGATCTGTAACAATCAATGAAAATCAGGTTGCTCAACCAACTGTTTGTTTATTCTTTTCCGTCCTAGAAAAATGTATAATCATATCCAGACGGGTACCATTTGTAACAGTACATACCCATGGCTAATAAGTACCTCTCAGGTCAGAAAACCTGTAACCATCAACTGAAAGTTAGAGTGTGGCCCACAAACTAATTGTTGTTGTTTACATCCTAGAACATCTAAGATCATATCAGGACAGACATGATGTGGCTTCAGCCAACATCTGTCTCCGCTCGGCCACGGGCGGGTTAAGCGTAATGTGGCTTCAGCCATCATCACCCTTCATTAAGGACTGGGTGACAATGTGATGTGGCTTCAGCCACCATCGCCCTCCATTTGGTAACAGACGGCCTAAACGGGATGTGGCTTCAGCCAACATCGCTCTCCATTTGGTAATGGGCTAAATAACATGATGTGGTCGCAACCATCATCGCTCTCTGCTCGGTCACGGTCAGGTTACAGTGATTAGGCTTCAGGCCACATCGCTCTCCATTTCGCAACGGCCGACATAACCGTAATGCGGCTCCAGCCATCACCTTCACCGTTGGGCAACACACGGCTTAACGTGATGTGGCTACATCCATCATTGCTCACCGCTCGGCCACGGGTGGGTGAAAACGTGATGAGGCTTCCGCCAACATCACTCTCAGTTAGCCAACAGGCGGCTAAAACGTGATGTGGCTTCAGCCAACATCGCTCTCCGTTCGGCCATGGGTGGCAATACTGGTGTTGGAGAACGTATTTACACCGTTCCAACACAGGCATGTAAGATAATGTGTCATGTCATAGGCTAACGGTATGGAAACCGAAACCAAACGAGGGGTAGGGACCAGTATATCGGTCCCTCCCACACTCTCTGTTCCGTACACTTCTCCCTCCTGCAGCTACTGCGCCAGCAAGTTGGAGAAAATGCTACGTAACTCGGAGGTACGCCCAATTTATGTGGGGAATCCATTACAGAAACCCAGGATAATTTCCAACGCGACTCCCTAAAAGAGCACGAGGAAATACCCCAACATGATGAGGCTTCAGCCATCATCGCTCTCCGTTCGGCAACGGACGGCAACAACATGTGATGAGGCTCCAGCCAACATCGCTCTCCGTTCGGCAACGGGTGACAAAATGTGGGGAATCCATAAAAGAAACCCAGGATTAATTTCCAATATGAATCCATAAAAGAAACCGAGGAAAAATCCCAACGTGATGAGGCTCCAGCCAACATCGCTCTCCGTTCGGCAACATCGCTCTCCTACATTGAACCCAATTTCTTACCTGTGATGTGGCAACCACCAACATCTAAATACACAACTTTAATTATAAAATAATTTCATAAAGAACGAAAAACACCCCTAGATGCACCATTAATTCGATTAATTGTCATGTAATAAACATATCTACACAAGAAATATGTATCCTCCTGTATTCTTGGGTTTTCAGCTCCCTACAGCGATAATCGAGTCGACTAGTCAGACCAGAAGTAAACCACACGGCACCCGAATCGGTTTTTCGCCCCCTACGGACCTCGCTCCATAGCCAACCGTCAACAACACAGTTCCAAACACCCTTACGGGCCTCGCTGTCAACTATGCCATTACGCGTATTCGTTTTATTCATAAAATAAATCGTTTAACTCGAAAAACGCCATTAAACAAACAAATTATTCGTTTAATTAACTTGTAAGAACCAAATCTACACAAGAAATCATATCCTACGGCATCCTTGGGTTTAAAAACGATCAAAAACGCTAAATTACAATAGCGATAATCGAGTCGGGAAATCCTACACGACGTAAACAAAATGGTGCTGTCAGAGTAGCGTACCGGCATCACAAGTCGGTTTTACGCTTATATTACTTTAAATAGTCGCCATAATCACCAAAATCGTACAAACTAATCTTCATATGTTCACAATGAAATATCGGAAATAGCTCCTCCAACTTACTGCGAATTCTGCACTTATTGTAGAAAAAGACCGCTGCTCTCTCGCTCACGTCCACCGCTTGCGTGCCTTATGCTAATTGCTGACTCCTGATCTGCTTACCTCTCCCTAGCCTGAGGCTAGCCAGAGGCTTAGTACCGAGGTAAAATTGATATATATATATGCATATATATGGCTACAAATATACGCCTGTTTATGGTAAGAACATATTCAAGGCAATATTCTTGTCGGAGTCTCTATATGCATCCATAAATATGATGCATATTAAACTGATTGCTTTTTCTTCATGGCGATAAGCTTCAGATGAGCATTCTACACCTTCCATATATCGATATATATATATACATTATTGGGACTTTTAAACATGGAGATGAATTCCTATTGTCATGTGTATCAGTTTGAAATTATAGTATATATATATATACACTTACAGATCCAAATATATCAATGTATACACATATATGGGTGGGTGTGAATGAATTCCTTTAATCAGCGAAGCAAGTGTCCAACTGATGAAGATCAAACAGTGAATACATCATATGTGCTCCATAATATTGTAGTAGTATGTACATGAGTTACACTACCACGTGGTGGTGGCATACACTACGCGGCATACCTGAGCAGTTAACTGCATTGAACTGCCCTAGGTGGTGGGACAGTAGCCACCAGGCATGACCCCAACTGAGGTGCCCTCTACTGCATGTGGCTAGCACACACCCCAGCCAGCTATACAGGCGATCTGGGAGCTAGCGAGTTAGGGGGCGGGTCACTTAACTGTTGAGACCATGGAGAGCCGATAGGTTTATAAATGAACCAGTTGAAGCGTGCTGCATTTGGATCTTGGCATTCTTCTGTGTTTGTGACAGCGAGTGCGAGCCCGTGGAACGGCTGACATCGGGCCTATCACAATATATTAGACAAATATAAATATAAAATGTGTTTCTCTCACTATGGGCTATTCTCAGCAGTGCGGGCTAGCACTCCTACCCAACAGTTTTCCCCGGATCGCGGCGCCACCTATGGCATGATACCACACTCGAACCCATTGTCTGATGTCCACACTTATATATATATATATATATGTATATATATATATATCAGTTTGGCCTTTCTTTAATCAGTGAATGCAGACTTCAAATGTGGATCCTACATAATATATGTATATATATATATATATATATATATATACAAATATATATGTATGCATAATTATATCTATATATATATATATAGATCTCCCTCCGTATGATTGTGATTTCTTTAATCAGGGAGATGTATATGTTTTATTCAGGGTGAAACGCTTTGATATCAGAAGGCCACTGCTGAGGGGGGGGGGGGGGGGGGAGCCTGAGGAGACATAGCAACACTGAGCATGTTCATATGTAGTCCCTCATTAAGGAAGCCTGTCTGATCAGGATCACCTGACAGGTATATATATGCCTGTATCTGACCCTATTGTTTAAAACTCAGTCTGATGAAGGCAGAACATTATTAACAGTAACAAAATACTTCAATGCTTTCCTACATATTCATCTTAGATTCTGGTCCAGCCAGTAAACATAAAATGAAGGTTGAGGGCATCTGCGCTACGCTGATATGCTCTAACATGGACAAGCACAGCCTATATCCTGCATTATCTTATTCATGCAATAAATTGTGTGTTTTCTTTTTGAAACATCACCGAAGTTAACACTCTAAAATACAACTTACTTCAAAGTAACTTAAATGATATTATTTATATATGACCTTAGATGTTACATATACACAACAAATTTCCGGGCGAGAATGACAATGGGAGCGACTGTAGTTAGGGTCGGGGCCGAAGGTGGCGCCACCAGCACCAGGATGTAGGATAAGGAGTGGATACATCGAGAATAGTGGTTGGTAGATAATGAATAGAACAATTACTAATAATAGTAATAATTCCCTGCTGTGCCTTGATACTCGCATAATGCTATACATCACATATATGCTAATATAATGCAGGTTCGCCAAGCATGCACTAAACAATAGTTCTATTGTACTGGTCATGGAACCAGTATCATTGGTGCATTCGCCAACCACATTTGTATCATACTGGTCATGGAACCAGTGTCCATGCATTCATAAACCACATTTGTATCATACTGGTCATGGAACCAGTGTCATTTATGCATCTGCCAACCACATTTATATCATACTGGTCATGTCACCAGTGGCATTTGTGCATATGCCAACCACATTTATATCATACTGGTCACCCAGTGCCATTGCCATTGGTGCGTCTGCCAACCACATTTATATCATACTGGTCATGGAACCAGTGTCGTTGGTGTGTCTGCCAACCACATTTATATCATACTGGGCATGGAACCAGGGTCATCTGCCAACCACATTTATATCATACTGGTCATGGAACCAGTATCATTGGTGCGTCTGCCAACCACATTTATATCATACTGGTCATGGAACCTGTGTCATTGGTGCGTCTGCCAACCACATTTATATCATACTGGCCATGGAACCAGTGTCATTGGCGTGTCTACCAACCACATTTATATCATACTGGTCATGCAACCAGTGTAATTGGTGCGTCTGCCAACCATATTTATATCATACTGGTCATGCAACCAGTGTCATTGGTGCGTCTGCCAACCACATTTATATCATACTGGTCATGCAACCAGTGTCATTGGTGCATCTGCCAACCACATTTATATCATACTGGTCATGCAACCAGTGTCATTCGTGCATCTGCCAACCACATTTATATCATACTGGTCATGCAACCAGTGTAATTGGTGCATCTGCCAACCGCATTTATATCATACTGGCCATGCAACCAGTGTCATTGGTGCATCTGCCAACCACATTTATATCATACTTTTCAGGGAAAACAGTTTCATTGGTGCATTTACCAACCACATTTATAAATTATATCACACTCGTTATGGAAGCAGTCTCATTGGTGCATCTGCCAACCACATTTGTATCACACTGGTCATATAAGCAGTGTCATTGGTGCATCTGCCAACCACCTTTATATCATACTGGTCATGGAACAAGTGTCATTGGTGCGTCTGCCAACCACATTTATATCATACTGGTCAGGGAAAACGGTGTCATTGGTGCATCTGCCAACCACATTTATGTCATACTGGTGATGGAGCCAGTGTCATTGGTGCATTCGCTAACCACACATTAAACAACATGTATACCGTACTGGTCATGGCACAAGTGTCATTAGTGTCTTGAACAGATGTATCGAACTCCTTCCAAAAGTGGGATTCAAATGTATATTGTTGCCATTTCTAGGGCGAGCTCTAGTGGTCTACCTGGGTCCCAGAAACTAGTCTACAAGCAGGCCTACCAGTACACCTGATTGGGTACCCAGTGAGGTAAGTGCAGTCTACTTACTCACTATGCCAGATTGACCTGATCAGGTCAGATGTAAATACGGTGATTAATGCTTACATGTGGCGGGCCAAATCTCGGGCTTTTATTAGTGCATGTACACAGAACATGCTCAATGCTCTCTGCGTGTACTGGTATTTAATAAATGTAATGTACGTGAAATCACCGATTAAATAACACATGGTTAGGGTTCCAATTAGAGGGTAATATTGACCTCAATTAGTGGCCGTCGAACGTTGCCAACAGTTTCATCATACACACATTGCATGACGGGGGAGGGGCTCTATCAGTAAAGTTATTCGTCGAATAATATTTGATATTCTTTGTCGATATTTATATATATATATATATATATATATATATATATACATACATACATACAGTATAACCCCGTTTAACTAACTCGGTTAAACCAAACGATCGGTTCATCCAAACATTTTTCAGCGGCCCGGTAAAATATTACGATTTATCATATAACAAAGTTGGTTAAACCAAAGTTGGTTAATCCAAACTATCGGTTAATCCAAACAAAATTGTCGGAACCCAGACCACTTACAGTATGGTTAAACCAAACTTTCATGTGGTTAAAAGGTCATCTGAGACCCCACCAACTTTTTGTATATAAGAAATGATACTATTTTGCCAGGCCGCTGAAAAAAGTTTGGATTAACCGATCGCTTGGGTTAACCAAGCTCGGTTTGATGGGGTTTTACTCTATATACATAAAAAACAATAATCAAAGTGCCCACATACATTGCATATTAAGGCCCTGTCACATTACGGTGTATGGCGGGAGCGTATTCAAAACCTATGTCGAAAATGGGAAAAAACTGTGCGGGACGACGTATTGTGACCTTTGTGACCTCTCGGGTGTTTTTGCGCATATGCGTAACCTATGAGTAGCGTACTTGGAGCATATGAGAGCGTACTGTGACATTTTTATGGAGCGTACGAGTTGCATACGAGTAGCGTACAAGTAGTGTACGAGTAGCATATGCATAGCATATGCGTAGCGTATGAGTGTATGCGTAACCTAAGCGGAACCTATGCTTAGCATATGCAAAGCGTATCTTATCTTAAGTAAACTGAATAATTAGTGTTCAATATTTGGGTGGCATCCAGAGTAGGACGGTCCAAACATGTGCTCCAACCACTAGCAAAAGTGACTACCTGTTAGGAAGCAGTCTCCATATATGATATATGAAGAAATGGGATGGTGCAAACATGTAGGACAGTCAAAACATGTCCGTTAAACCAGCTCAGATCGATGTTTGTTTTCTGTTATTTTATGTCCTAGCAACATCTAAGGTCATATGAGGATGGGCATCCACACATACATACATCCACACATGGGTCACTCTCCTGAAAACTGGCCAGAAGTGTCACATGAAAGAGTTATAATCTAATATTTGAATTTTTTACATTTGTTGGTTCCAAATGAAAGCTAGAAATCTCCCCTTTACAGCTATTTAAATATGAATTGATGAGATAAATAATGAAGGTGTAGTCCATGATTAAGCTATTTCATATGGCAGTATGGTTGCTCAGATGTAACATGTTTAGGACACCAGAAATATGTAGTGCTTATATTGATAAACACAAAAATAAGTAATTCCCAGTCATGCTTTATTAGTAGCTGCCCACAGTATGTATATGGATCATATTTATTTTAAACTTACTTATTGGGGGGGGTTGTGACCTAGCGGTCACTGGCTAAAACGTCGCCGCTAAAACGGCTCGTTTTTGGCGCGTGTTTTTTTTTTTGGGGGGGTGGGGGGTCTTTCCTTCTTGCTTCGTCCAGCTTGAGGAGTGGTGGGGTGGGGGGGGGGGGGGGGGGCGGGGGGGGGGGCGTGGTGCTCTTTGCGGTGACTTGTACTGTGGTGTGGTGGTGGCCCGGTAGGTGGCAATACGTTCTTGGGCCCACGGTCCTGTACCTCGACCGGAGATCAAAGCGGGATCTGGTGTCATTGGCAGCAGGGCCATGGGCGGTGTGCTGGTCTTCCGGGCCCCCGTCGCAGGGTGCGTGGTCCAGTACCAGTGGCTCTTGGACTGGGGTGAGGTGGGTGGGTGTGGCTGTATCCTCAGCACCCACTCTGTTGGTGATCGAAGCGGGAACCGCCGTTGTGGGTGCGGGGGTCGAGGCTGTCACATCCAGTGTCCAGGACCGCACCGGGCCTGCGGTGTAGCAGCTGCATCCGGTAGGACCTCACGGGGCATCCAGGGGACCTCCCGTTGCTCCCTGCTGGGGGACCTCATGGGGCTCCCTGACCAGGACCTTATGGGGCTCCCTGACTGGTGGACCTCACAGGGCTCCCCGATCGGGACCTCACGGGGCTCCCTGACAGTGGTTGCTAGTTACTGTGGCTGCTGTTGGGTTCAGAGTCATCGGCGATTGGTTCAGGGCCGCCGCCGATCTCGAAGGTGTGATAATTTTGTCTATAGAATCTACTGAGTGGCCCCATGAGGACTCGGAGAGCCTCTCGAGGATGGCAAGCACAGCTCAGGTGTCAGACAAGTTGTGTGGTGGGCCGAGGAAGTCTCTGATGGTGGTCCAATCAAAGGCCACACATGACGCCAAGACGTGGGCGACGTTGAAGATTTTGTCACCGCATGGACATCGTTGCAATGCAGGGGTATCGATGAACCGCCTGTATCCAGTCCTGAAGCGCGTGATCGCCTTTTGCAGATGCAGAGAGGTTTCTTGGGACTGGTAGGCGTGCTCTGACATTTTTGTGCCAGGCCCAACTGATGGAATATGGGTTCCTGATGGTGGTGTCGTGGAGGGAAGCCTCCCACAATGATGAGGTCGATCTCAGGACGGCTAGAGCCATCCAGAGCAGCTGAGTGAGCCTGGTCATTACCAGGAAGTCATATGTGGGAGGGGACCCAGGCCAGCACTGTGTCGAGTTGAGCTTCATGCCTGGTGACGATGGTGTTCTGGATCAAGGTGGCCAGAGAGTGGTTAGCTCTGTGGTCCTTGATCTTGCGGACTGGGTTGAGTGAGTCAGTGACCACTATGCAGCTGCAGTGCCACTTCAGCTGAAGCTCCCCAGTTGACACCGAGAGATTCTAGTCATTAGAAGAAGTCTCTCGTTCATTCTGGAGGTCAGATGCAAGTGGGCTCATGGAGAGTTTGTGATCGAGCCTGACTCCAAGGTAGTCGAAGGTGTCCCCCCACACGACGTCCAAGTTTGCAGCATGGAGTGGGTTGGGAGGCTGATCAGCAAACATCATCATAGCTTTGGTTTTGTTTGCAGATATGTTGAGCCCCAGCTCGTGGCAGGAGCTGCTAAGTAGGAGCAGGACATCCGCCATGAGGAGGGGCACGTCCCTGGTGCATGAGCAGACGACAGCGATGTCATCTGCATAGCACAGGATCTTGACGTGTTTGAGGCGGCGTTCAGTAATGCCTGTATTCAGTCGGCTTATGAGGGCAGCGACTACAGCATTAAAGAAGGGGCTGAGGACAGCCCCCTGTTGGACGCCGTTTTCTTCGTGGTTGAGGGGAGAGGTGCTGCCCTGGAAGCGGACACTGGCTCGCCTATCACTTAGGTAGTTCTTTACGAACACCATGGGCTTCCTGGTGACTCCCAGCTCAACCATGGAGGCAAGGACTATGTTGTGGTCGACCAGCTCGAAGGCCTTCTCCAGGTGGAGGAAGATAACAGCTGCACCAGAGCGACGTTCCTTGGCACGTACTATCTCCTCAACGACGATGAGGATGGCGTGCTGCGTATCGCATCCACCTCGGAACCCGACCAGTTCTTCGGGGAAGCCATTGGCCGGGTTGCTGGAGAAGGTCCTGAGCGAGCCCAGTACAATTCTCTCTACCACTTTCCCGAAGGATTGTAGCAGCGAGATCGGCCTGAACTCGCCCGGGTCTTTCTTTGGGATGGGTACGATGACCGCGTCCTTCCACGATTGCGGTATAATTGCTTGTGTGTAGACTGAGTTAAGGAGGGGGAGCAGAGTTTCCCTATTATGTGTGGACAGGCGGGTCCACACCGTGGTAAGTACACCGTCTGCTCCGGGGCTCGTTTTCTTCTGTGGGGGTGGAGTGCCCTCCCAAACTCGGTCTTTGTAAGGGGGCGGTCAAAGCCGTGGGCGGGAGGGAGGTCTATAGCATTGTTGATAGCTTCCTCTCGCTGGGGAGCGTCTCTGGCGAGGGTTTGTAGGTGTGTGTTTGGTAAGCAGAGTTGTGGGTCTGTCCTGTTAATGAAGGTGGCGAGTTGGTTTGTGGCTGGTTGTAGTAGGTTTGGCTCGAGGGGTGTCCATGGGGTGGTTCCATGTAGGTTATGTAGTTTCTGCCAGAGGCATGTGAGTGAGATGTTCCATGAAATTTTGGTGCACCACAGTTTCCACTTTCTGTCGTTTTCAGTTGTGATGAGCTCGTTCAACCATTCGGTGGCAATGTTGTCTAATTTTTCAGTGCCTGGGTTGGGGTTGGAGTTTGTTTTTGTGGTGTTTGGCTCTCCGGATGGCGGGAGAGTTTGTGGCACCCGGGAGGTGGCGGTTTGTTGTCTGCTGGATGATGGCTTCTATGGCGTGGTGGACAAGTGTAGTGAACTCGTCGCAAGTGTTGGGGGGGGGGGGGGGTGGGTGAGGTGTTGTAAGTGTTGGTTGAAGGCTTCCCAATCAGCTCCGTCCAGGTTAAATCTGGCCGGGCTTCATGGAGGAGGGACCTTGGTAGCATCTGTGCGCAGCAGCGCTGCGTGGTGGTCTGAAAACAGGTCAGTCAGCTCCCACGAGGCTGTGGCTGCGAGTTGTGTGTTTAGGATGCAGAGGTCAATGGACGAGCCGCTGCGATGAGTGGGCAAACCATCATTCATTAGGGTATGGCTCGCCGATTCAAGGACCTCTGCGAGTAGGGTGCATCCTCTGGCGGTGTCTGTGTTGTTGCGTCCCCAGATGGAGTGGTGGTATTAAAGTCTCCCATGATTATTTGGTGTGTTGTTGCGTTGCCGTGTGCCTGGAGGATGTGACCCAGGGTGTATTGAGTGTTGCAGGGATTGTATTTTGAAGGTGTCTATTGTGGTTGTGGCCAGCTTAAGGCATACACGCAACCTGTCGGCCATGGGGTTAGCTCTGGACGTTGGTATTTTGGTGGCATGGATGTGGTTGTTGACTAAGGTAGTGCTGCCTCCCTTTGGTCTACCTCTGACCAGTGATTCCACTGAGGGGATGTGGTAGGTGGTGTAGCCTTTGATGCGTGGTGGCTCTATCTTCCATGTTTCCTGGAGCATAGCCACATTTATGCGGTCAGTTTTTAGCTTGTTGATGAGGGTTGTGAGTTTTGTCTGTAGGCCTGCACAGGTCCAGGAGAGGACTGTGAGGTTGCATGTGTTGGTTGGAGGTGGTGTGGGGTGTGTGTAGCGGTCGGTGTTGTCGTTGTTACGTTGAGTATCCATGTTGGTGACTCAGGGTATTGTGGTTGATTGGTGGTGTGGAGGTTGTGGGTTGAGGTATGAGGGTTGAGGTGTGGAGGATCCCGATAAACAGTTGTTATATGGAACCCAGCACATCGCTGGCTGTTCCTTGGGGGAGGTTGTCTTCAATTGCTTGAAGTATGTCATGGGTGTGTGTGGCTGCGGGTGCTGGGATGGGGGTGGGTGCGGGTGTGGGTGAGGGTGTGGGTGTGGTTGTGGGAGCAGGTGTGGGTGTTTGTGTGGGTGTTGGTGTGGGTGTGGGTGGGCATGTGGGGGTGGGCATGTGGGTGTGGGCATGGGTGTGGGTGTTGGTGTGGGTACGGTGTTAGGTGTGGGTGTGCGTGGGGTTTGGGTGCAGGCGTCGCACTTGGGTGTGGCGGTGCTGGTCTGCCTGGGGGTTTGTGTGGCGATGGATCGTGTGTGTGGGCGGTGTGTGGTGGTTTTGCTGGGGTGCGGTGGGTGTGGGTGGAGGGAGAGGAGGGGTGGGACATGGGGGGTTGGGAGGAGGGCGTGTTTTGGCCGTAGTGGGGGGAAGTTGGTGAGGGGAGGTGTGGGTTGGGGGTTGTCGGGTGTGTGGTAGGGGGAGGTGGGGGGTGGGGTTGGGTTGGTCGGTTTGGGAGTTGGTTTAGGGGGGGGGGGGGGTTGAGCCTGCTCCAGAGCCTGCGCTTCTCTGGGCAGCGGGGGTCTCGGGAGGTGTGGTCGCCGCCGCACGCTGCACATCTGGCGTTCAGCGCGCACCCCTCCGCGAGGTGGCCCGGTAGCGCACAGTGTCCACAGATCACATCTGTGGCGCTACACTCCCGCTTATAGTGCCCATACCTCTGGCACTGGGTGCAGTAGGTTGGGCATTTGTGAGGGGTTGCCACCTGAAGGTGGACTAAGGGGCCGAAGTCAAGCTTGGCGAGGGTGTTGAGTGGTGTGGGGGGGGGGGGGGAGGTGGTGTAGATGTTAATGCAGTGGGTGTGCTTGCCACTTTTGGGGGTGATGCGTGAGGCACAGATAATCCTGTGCTGTCCGACGAGGTCGGACGGGTCAGCTAGGGGATGGAGCCCGGTTACCACGTAGTGGTGGGTCTTCGCCGAGCCTCTGATCTCGGCGAATTTGGGGGCTGCACGGAGTCTCGAGAGAGACTCTGGCATCCGGACTCCAATCACCATGTGGTTGGGGTACTTGTCTAGGGACAGGGTGTCGGTGCCGGCGGTCATGTCTATCTGGAATAGGGCCCTCAGGGTTTCCTTAACATCACCAATATATAAGAAAAGGGCAAGGAAACGCTTGGGGCGGCGTGAATCGGGGTGGAACTTTGGGGGGGTCGGGGGGGGAGTTCTTCTTGGAGGGGGCGGCAGCTTTTTTGGACCTTCGGACCACAGTGGACCATCCCACGTCTACTGAGGAAGGTTCAATGGCTGAGGAAGGGGTGGTGGCGGTGGGGGCTGTGGGGGTCCCGCTGGTTGGCTTGGACGATTTCCCCTTCCCTTTGCCCTTCCCTGTGGGTTGTTGCGCATTGGGCTTGGCGGGGCTGTGGGTGAGGGCCGTCTGGTTTTGGGGTCTTGGGTTTTGTTTGTTGTTGGGACAGGTAGCGGTGGGGCTTGTGATGGTGATTGTGGAGTGTGTTGGGGAGGGTGGGGGGTGTTGTAGGGGAGCCTACATCATTGTCAGACTCAGCGTCCGAGCTAGATGATCAGTCACTGTCCCCTGCAGACTGGTCAGGGGGAGGGATGTTGGTGTAGGAGTGGTCAGCCCCTGGTTCGGGGACCTGTGGGGGGTTGTTTCGGGTTTCTGTGGAGTGCGAGTCTTCCAGGGGGGGGTGGTATGGGGATGTGTGGCCCTGGTGGAAGCCTGGGCGCAAACCCCGTAGGGGTCGCAGGGGGTGTCCGTTCGCGGCCTGCTAAGCCCTTGTTCTGGGGGGTGGCTACCCGGGGCTGGCATGGGGGAGGCGTCGGTGGTGATCCACCGGTAGTGGTGAGGGGTTTGGGGCGACTGAGCCGCCAGTAAGATTCCCGGCCCAAGGGAGTCAGGGTGGGGGGCGAGGCGGTTGAGGGTGATTGGGGAGGGGGGGTGAGGGGGCCATCATGTGCGCAAATAATGTCGACCCTGTGGCGGCGCTCGGTAGGGGGGGGAGATGGGGTAGTGCGTGTGGGGGTAATAGTATCGCTGGTGGGTAATGGTGTAGAGATAGGTGAATCGACCAGCTTTCCAGGGGAATCGGTGGTGGCTGTGCGTCTGGTGTGGCTGAGGTGTGTGTAGGTGTGCTGCTCATCAGTAAAAAGTATCAGATCGATTAGTAGCCTATAGGTAACAAGAAGCCCGCCAACCCATGACCAGGTAGATGATCAGTACCCCACCCGAATCAGTCAGTAGTTGTTTGGACCCTGCCTGATCAAAAATGGAGTAGTACCCGAACAGGGGCAGGATGAGCTATCAATCAATGGCAGATAATAAATCAGTACCTAATCAAATGACGAGGAGGAAAGATGGGGGTACAGAAGAAAAGGCAGTGAGCCGGTACAAACAAGAGGCCAACAGGGACGGGACCTAGCACCATCATACGAGAGACACAAATCAATCAGAGTGCAACAAGCAAGCGGAAAGGGGAGGTGGGGGATTGGGAGCCTTACCAGGGGGCAAGAGTTTTGAGAGTCAGCAGTCGGCAGTCCGTACTAGAAGAGAAGTAGACATTGTATGGGACTAACCTGGGGACATCTCCTGATCGTCGGCAGTGGTGGGTGGTTGTAGTCGGCAGCGGGGGGAAAAAAACAGTATGGCAAAGAGAAACACAACAAGCCAAAAGGATGGCAATAGAAATTCCTAAAAATAAATTCCCGTACTGAGGGGAAGAGACGGGACTCACCTGGGGACGTCTGCCTATCGTCGGTGGTGGTGGACGGTTGGAGTTGGCGGTGGGGGGAAAAGCAAGTGTACATGCAGAAAAAACAGGCAAGAAAAATTTGTCCTAGGGTCACCATAGTGAGGGGGAGAGATGGGACTCACCTGGGGACGTCTGCCGATCGTCGGCGGTGGCAGTTGGTTGTAGTCGGCTGTGGAGGAAGAGCAAGTATGCATACAAAAATGGCAGCAGGGAAGAGAAAGAAGAAAGAAAAAAAGAGAAAAGAAAAAGTGACAGTGATGGAGGTGGGGGGTTGCCGCAGCTTGGGGTAGGGTGACAGCGACAGTGACAGTGACAGGGTTGTGCGGGGGAGGTCTGCCGGACTGCAGCAGTGGGAGCGGTATTAGTCAGTATTAGGTATGTATGTAAACAATGACAAAATTAGTGTCAGTGACAGTAGGGGAGGGAGGTGACAGCGTCAGTGGGTAGTGACCAGGGTGAGAGTAGTATGCAGACAACCAAGCAAGGACAATATATATGTATTATTGTTTTCTAATGGTGTCAGTGACAGGAGGGGTACTGCCAGTGAGAGTGATGGTCAGTGACAGTGGGAGGGTGGTGACAGTATCAGTGAGGTGGTGACGAGGTACACAGTGATAGACAGGGGGGGATTGGAGGTTGGTTAGGGGTAGGGTGACAGTGATAGTGACAAACAACAGAAGAGATGGGAAACGTAGGATGGTCCAAACATGTGCTCTAACCACTATTAAGAGCAACTGCCTGTTAGGAAGCAGTCTCCATATGATGTATGAAGAAATGGGACGGTACAAAAATGTGTGTTAAACTGGCTCAGATCGGTGTTTGTAATGTTGACAGGCAGAACCAAGCAACAGCAAACAACAACAAACAACAAAAACAAACAACAAAAACACAGAAGGCACACAAAAAACCAACAGCAACAAAAACAACAGGAAACAACAATCAGCAACGAGTCACCGTAGTGAGGGGAAGGGATGGTACTAACCTGGGGACGTCTGCCGATCGTCGGCGTTGTTGGGTTGGGAGGAAGGGTGGAGGGGTGGGCTTGGGCTGTCGGCGCTATGTGTCGGCTTCCAGCTTGGTCTGTCAGCGCTATGCGACGGCTTCAAGCGTGGTCTGTCGGAGCTATCTGTCGACTTCCAGCTTGGGCTTGAGCTGTTGGCGTGGTGTGGTGACAGGAACCTTGGTCAATCGGGCTGCTTTGCTGACTTTAGCTTCCACAGCCGCATCAGGCAGGGAGTCCGGGGACCGTGGTGGCTAGTGTCAGTGCGGTGTTAGCTGCTGGATGTCACGTAGTGGTGCTTGGTGATGGTAGAGCCGGGCAGGGGTCCGGGTACCGTGGTGGCTTGGGTCGGTGTGGCATCAGCTGCTGGGGTGTCGCGTGGAGGTGTTCGCACTTCGAGCGTGAAGTGCATGGGTCACTCTCCTGAAAACTGGCCAGAAGTGTCACATGGAGAGTTATAATCTAATATTTGAATTTTTTTAATGTTTTGGTTGCAAATGAAAGCTAGAAATCTCCCCTTTTAGTCAGGGGGCCAAAGGCCCCAAAACAGCCTTAGGTGTGAAAGTGCGTACTAATGCAATTTTATTGCAGATTGTGATAGTCATATACCTATATTTTGAGAATCAGGAGGGTGCCACTCTGGCACCCTTGAGCAATTTTTTTTATAAGCCGTTTTTGATATGATGTCATATTGGATCAAACCAGCATTTTTGTGCCGTTCTACATTAGGGGGTAGTCTTCGTATATCAGCTGTAGTATCATTTCTAATTCACTTAGCACTACATATATTATACCAGAAGAAAGGATATTGAAGTACCTTTCTCGTGATGTATAAAACTTCTATGTATGATACAAATGTGTAAATACAGAAAGGCTCAAAAGGAATTATTACTGCCAACTCACGGTAATCAAAATGTACATTTTTTTGTGGAAAAACTAATCCCGATAATAAAGAAAATAATATGTCACTTGCAGACAATTTATTTGTCTCATTCATGGCTATTTAATTAATGTATAGGTGTGAAGATGCTATTCAGGTAAAATTCCCATCTAAAACAATTTTAACAATGCCTGGTCGTCTGTCAAAGTGTTCAGGACATGTCAATCAACAAAACCGAAAATGATCAAAATATGGTTAAGCTTGGATACCTTCAAAGACTTATGACATTATTGTGTTTGCAGACGTTATTTAAACACAAATATTACTATTCTGTAAAACAAGGTATGGAAGTGGTGTTTTGACCATTATATTCATTTCCAAACTATATAAACAGTCGTTTATATACTCCTAGCTTGAACCTGTGAGCCATCATAGATGATACCCGACGTGAACAATGGAATCCTCAGCAAAATGTTTCTTCCCAGGCTGCAACAAGACGGAGGGAACCCTCGTTACTGGAAAGGAACAGCGAATAAAAAACATTATTTCTGCAAGCATATCACGTGAAGATTTGATCCATATTGGGCTCCAAGAAGACCTCGACAACAATCCAAACCTCGCCTTACAGTTTAACAAGTCCTGCATATCCAGCTATACATCAAAGACACATATTGCTAGGGAACGAAAGTGCATAGGAACCACTGGCGATCGATATACCTAGGATCTCAACAAAGGCCATGAAATCAATCAACATGGGGACTAAGACCGCTGTCAAAAAGTATCAGTTTGATGGACAGAAAAAGCCCAATCCTCCCAACATAGCCCTGACATATGGAATCGCATACGACCTACTGTGTAAGACAACTGCTAATATCCACAAAGCCATGGAGAGGGACTTAGCTTGGCTTGTGTCCATCGTACAGAGTACAGACGACGAAGAACCGATCCCAGAGTGGTCAGGAGCAATGACAGCTTCATCCAGAGAAGAAGGCAGGGCTGTTGGTATGGCGAGCCACTTTGTATTCGGTCCTCTCATTGACCTACCATCTGCTCACCCCAACACCATCTTGACCATGCTGATTTTGATAGAAGAGTCCCTAAGGCAACAACGCTACATCCATCTGTCAGCAGACATGCAGCTTTACAAGATCATCATGCAGGTTAAGTGGGTGGATCCAGATCGCTGGAAGAGCTTGATTGTTCATCTGGGAGGGATGCGTACCCTAATGTCTTTTGTTGGATGCATCGGCACCCTGATGAACAGCAGTGGACTCGAGGAACTTCTGGAAGCAGAATTCAAGGGCGTAGGAAGTATGCTGAATGGCAAGGCATGGCCGAAGGTGCTCTGGGGATAACGGATGGTGGTAGTGGCACTACTGCGGCCACTGATCTCAGCGGAGACTACACAGAGACTACTGTGGAATCACTAGAAGAGCAACTAGACACGATCTGCATGTCACAAATAGCACGACTCTGGGTGCTCTGCTTGATCGTCCCACTGCTGATCGGCCATCTCTATGTGCAAGCTGAACGAGAGGGAGACTGGCTCCTGCACATGTACACTTTGAAGAGTATGGTTCCATACTTCTTTTCAGCATGCCATTGGCACTATGCCAAGTATATCGTCTGGCACCTACAAGACATGGCATCGTCTCTTCCATCTGAACTACAAGATGCCTTCCTGAGAGGAGAACATGTTTGTTGTCATCGCAAGGGAGTGTGGAATGCTGTCTTCTTGGATCAGTTTGGGGATCAAACCTACATCCGGTATGGGAAGGCCAAGGGGGGTTTGGTGGGGAAGATATTGTCAGATGAACAAGTGGCAGAGTGGGCCTTATCATATCACATCTGCAATGCTGTCTCACTTGCGATGGACAACATGTTCGATGAGACGGAAGACAAGGAAAAGGAGGACAGCACAGGAAGACACAAAGAAGAAGGGAAGAAATGACGACAACAGGAAGAAGATTATCCTTGAAGTCGAACGCCACACCAATCCACTCCTGACTAAAGCCACAGAACCATTGTACATAACATTATAAATGGTCTCGTAGCTGCAGATGAAGTGAACGTGGATCAGTCCGTCAGCATAGGAGGAATCATGGCCGCTGAATTCACAGGAAAGCTTCCTGATGGGTTCTATGTCCCTCTCAAGAAAACTGTCATAACTATGGAAGTAATGAAGAAGAAGATGAAGGTAGGGGACTCCAGTGTATACGATATGGAAAAGCTGTACGCATGTTTACTAATTGTGTCCCAGAAGAGAGATGTGGAGCTTTCCGACTTATTCGAGTATGAATTGGCTCCAGTGCCAACTGCCCTCTTTGACGATTATGGAGATATCCACAAGGGAAGCAAGTCGGTCCTGGTGTCGAAGTTGGCCATCACCTACAAAGAACCACCACCTACAGTTGATGTGCAATTGATAGACGGGAATGAGGCAATCTACCACACCCTGTGTCCAAAAAATGCAACAATGTCTAGGATTCATTTCCTCATTCACTCGTCCATATACCATGTATGTAGTATTCGACTGCTACCAGGAGCACTCCATCAAATCTCATGAACGTCGGTGACGGTCAAAGGGTGCTGCTCCACAAGACTACAACCTGACAGACGAAACGGTACTTCCAGGCAGGGAAATCATCATGAAAAGTGACCAGAACAAGAAGAGCTTCATCAAGCACCTGTGTACTGCAGAGAATCCCAATGAATCTGTGCACATCATCGGCGAGGAATGTCCATATACACACGAAGAAGCAGATGTCAAACTCGTCAACTACCTTCTTCATCTGCACCAACAAACAGAGCATATCCAAGTCCTCGCTGATGATACGGATATCTTTGTCCTACTGGTATACTTTGTGTGGTGCTATAATTCCCCTGCTCAGGTATCCATGAAGAAGTACAACGGCGAAGTCATTGACATCAACGCAATGGCCATGGCACTTGGAAATAGATCTCAAGATTTGCTTCCTGCTCATGCCCTCTCAGGCTGTGATAGCGTATCATATCCATATGGCAAAGGGAAGGCTTCCATATGCAGTATGCTACTGAAATCTAAGGTTCCACTTCAGGCATTTGCAGATCCTGATGCATCAGAAGAGGACTGGACAAGGGAAGGCTTCCAATTCTTGTCCTATTTGTATGGATGTGTGGTGGCGTCAACACTAGATGGGCTGAGATATCTACTGTTCAGCAAAAAGAAGGATCCACCAAAGATTAAGAGCCTTCCTCCAACGAGCAAAGCTGCACTACAGCACATCAAGAGAGCCCATATCCAGGTACTAACAAGGCGAGCGGCAGACCAGCTACACTCACCAGATCTTGATGTTAGTCAGTATGGATGGGAGTTGAACAACACCCTTCTTTGCCCTGTCAATGGCACTTCCACTGCTGCCCCACCATCCCTCATGCAATTTGTGGCATGTGGTTGCAAATCGAGCATGCCATGTGGGAGCTTCAAGTGCAGCTCTCGGGCAGGAGGGCTTTCCTGCACGACATACTGTAAATTGGGAGCAGATGAGGGATGCTCGAACGAACACACAAAAAATTAATCTGCCCCATTCATGGATGGCGACGAGAACGACGAGGACGATGATGAGGAAAATGCAGAGGGCTGATGGATTGGATCCTGAAACCTGAATCATGTGAAATGACGTGTCACAAACGCTTTATGTATGACACGTATGGCAACCTAAATGAATAAGACAATACACCATGTCTGTTTGTTATATTGGTTTATGTACTATTTCCCAAAGAAATACTACAATGTAGTTAAAAGCCATTTGACATATTTCAAATTCATCTTGTGAAAAGTGTATCTCTGCATATGTCCGATCTTATTCCGCATTTAGTTTGGTTTCCTTATGTAGTCATCAATTGCTTTGTTTAATATTGTTTTCATTAATAGCAAAAATATCACACTGAAATGAGTATTTCGCAATATTTTTTTAGTTTGAGTTGTCAATGACAATTGCTTGTGAATGTATACTGTGGCATGTATGTTGGCTCTACAATTATAATGTTTACACCATGAGAACGGTACTTCAATATCCTTTCTTCTGGTATACTATATGTAGTGTGCTATGCATACACTGTGCATACGATGTGCATATGCTGTGCATATGCTGTGCATACGCTGTGCATACACTAGGAGTACGCTCGAATACGTAACATTGTGCATACACTAGGAGTATGCTAGGAGTACGCTCGAATACATAACACGTAGGTTATGCGTATGCTACATACGCTAGAGATATGCCGGTGACGCAAGTTGAGCATATGCGTAACCTACACCAGCATACCCCTAGCATACGGGGAGCGTACACCGGCGTACGAGGAGCATATACCGGCATATGAGTAGCGTATGAGTAGTGTATGAACCATACGCTCCTGTAGGTCGAGATCTTTTGAGCATGCACAAACAAATTGGACGGACGGACGTGAGAAAGCATATGCCAGCGTACGACAGCATATGCCGGCATACGCCGGCACATGACGGCGTATGCATAGTGTATGCATAGCGTATAGCGGTGTATGGCGGCGTATGCCAACGTATATGACGTAACGCGCTTACACCGCCATACGCTCCCGCAAAAAACCCTAATGTACAGCCCCTTTACATCCATAATGCACGCACATTTTTGTCAAAGCCAAAGCTCGGTTAAACCAATGATCGGTAATCCAAACAAATTTCTAGGATCCCTTCCAGTTTGGTTTACCGGGGTTATACTGTATATAAATTATATATTAGATTACTTGATTAAGCAGCGGAAATTCCAATCACAGACAATTGGACTTCCGCATTCCACTGCTCCTAATTATACTTAGCAATATAGTATGGGGTCTTTTCCGCAAGTCATGAGATAAATAATGCACATTGTCAAATCAGGTCCTTGGTGTGCTAGTAAATAAGGGGAAGATGCATATTGGTACTGTTTATCCTATTCATCTGCCTATTTAGCCCTCTGCAAATATTCAAAGCCTCTATGCACCCACTCTGTACACACGCCTGCTCAGACTTCAGGCCTTGCCGCTGCCAGCTAGCCAAACAGAAACCTTCTATCGCCTTGAAGGAACCAATATTGGCCGTGTGACAATACCTAATGACAGGTCCCTGGTGCCACTCCCTAAACCAATAATGCGCGGTGTATTAAATTGTCCACAGAAGGTCCAGTGTACACATACCTTGCATCTATTCAGGTCCAATGCTAAAACCCAGTAGCCTGCGACGCGCAAAGGAGGCGGGTTGCAGTCACGTTACGGATTTTTTTTTTCCAATTAGAAATCCCAAATGAAAGGTGTCGCGAGTGGGGTCCATGGCTGTCACCACTGACAACATCCCCGTTTGACTAACAAATCGTCAACCAAATCACACGATTAACCACCAACACACGGACGCAGTACTGAAGGCAGTGGTCGAATCGCTAGTGCGTAGGCTTCCCGTGCGGAATGTCCGAGTTTTATTTCTGATTGAATCAAACCAATTGCTTATATAATTGATACTTTTCACTACCTAGCCTGACGCTCAGCATTAATAGGATAGGGCAAGTACTGGTTAGCCCAGTATCAGGATAATGAGACTGAGTGGGATATCAGGTCATGATGCGAGCCACCTGGTCTCCCAGTGGGGCCGCACTGTAAAGTTGCCATGAGTGCACACTGTGACAAGTCGATACTTGTCCTGATATGACCTTAGATGTTGCTAGTATGTAGAACAACAACAAACATGGACCTGGCATAACGCAGTGTCGGCCGTGTCACATTTTCAATTTAAACAGAGATGTTTTGTAGTGGATGCTGATACTCTACTGCTGATATTAAAACCAGTTTTTGATAGGTTAATTTATAGTCGGTGGGTACCATAGAGCGTTGGTGAAAGAATGTGTGAAACAGGAGATATGAGTCGGTAGCTGAGGCAAATATTAGTTATTGCAGCAGATTCACAATATATGTGCCAATTGTACCTACAATATCTACGACTAAAGTCACACTATAAAGTGAGTATCCCTACTAACACTAGCGCAGGAGTAGGTATATACCAAAATGTTGCAAATGTGGCACCACAAACAAATAAAACTCCCACAAAAAATTAACATAACTACTAACAGCTAAGATGACAAGGCTACTACCAAATTGGTCGTAATTCTGAGAATATGGTGTTTCAGCAGTAACAGGTTCTAGTAAATTGACTTAGTATGTCCTATCGGTATATGCAGCACTGCATGCTTAATAAGTGCGCCATTATCTTTGTTCTATATGTAGGTTCAGGTGTGTGGTATTTTCAAAATTTGATTCTTTCATCGGACTATGCAACTTTAATTGCGAAATATATTTAAATTAAAATTCTTAATGATCCAAGCAGTCCAAGTTTGAACACAAAGTCATCCAATAAACATGTTATTTCCTTAGTCAATCATAATCTGCTAATGTGCAATGACGAACCCGATGAGACACTGCTGACACTAAACAACACCGATGAAAATGAATAGATATTAGAATAAATATTAATACAACCATTGAACAAATAAAACGTAATAAATACAGATTTGTTTGTTATACGTTATAGCAACATCTACGATGATATCAGCATGGGTATCGACTTGTGACAGTGCGCACTCTTGACTTTATAGTGCTGCCCCACTGGGATACCAGGCCACCAGCACTATGACCCGATATCACACTCAGTCACATTATCCTGACACTGAACCAATCATCTTTGGCCTATCCTAATAATGCTGAGTGCCTTGCTAAGAAGCGACAAGTATCAATATTTAAGTCACCGGTTTGACTTGACCAGGGTTCGAACCGACGAACCCATGGGTTCGGATCACCTGAACTCCCCAAAACAGGAGACAGACGCAAAACTCCTGTCTGGTTAAGAAATACTGAAACAAACATCACTTCTGAACTGTGGCGAGAACTTCCGGTCGCAGAGCTTGCTGTCCTGGGCCGCCTTCAGGGTACACCTCCGAGACGGCTCCGAGATGTCTCGGAGCCGC